>JAACJT020000033.1:11430223-11455109 GCA_009936485.2 Gymnarchus niloticus
TTTTTGCAGGGGTAAACCTTATTTTTAATTTTTTTTTTTTTGCAGAGGTAAACCTTATTTTTAATTTTTTTTTGCAGAGGTAAACCTTATTTTTAATTTTTTTTTTGCAGGGGTAAACGTTAAGTTGCGCTGTGCGTAACGGAAAATCACAAGTTCAGCTACAGCTGTCATCACATGGTCATTCTGAGAATAAGTTACCTGAAATTGAGACCAGTGAAACTTTCTTCTGTTTCCTTTGTGTTTGTTAGTCGAACATGAGAAATAGAAACCTGAAGTCTGCTAACACATTAGTTATCATTGCTAAACATACTGCCAAGTCCTGTGTCGTGTTGTAGATAACAGGGTAGTATATACATGTCAGTATGTTAGTTAGACTTGGTCTGCTACTTGTTCTTCAAAGCTGAACCATCTTCAGGTGCTTTTGATCTCTTGGCTCCATTCTCCCTCCAGATCGTCTGTGAGCAGTGTTGGCACAACCTGCATCCTTTGGAAGAGGCTCACGCTCATCTGATCCGAGTAACCTGTAACTGCCAGTCCCCCTGGAGCCATGTGGCTCTCTGAAGAGAAACAAACAGGTCCCTCACTCCTTCACCCTCCTACCTTTCAGACTGCCTGACTGGGCCTGTCGCTGCAAGAGACTAACAGCCAGGCCAGCTGCTCTTTGGAAGGCTGGCCAAGTATTAGATAGCTGCTTCTACCTTTTCAGTGTGCTTGTGAGCAGTACAATACACAAACTACAAGTTAAAGCCATTTGCTAATTCAGATTATCTGCATTATCCACCCATCCATAAATACACTCAAATAGCAGTCAACCTATATCTTCTGGTTCCCCGTGGAACACGAGGCAGCAGCCAAACACCTTTAGTAAAACGGCTGTTTGTGTGGTCAGTCTACTATAGTCTGTTTTCAGAGAGAAATAAACATCTTGATTATGAGATGATGTAGACGACATACGGACCATTACATTTGGAAAGAGTTGTGATCGTTGCATCACTGGTATGTGAGCAGCTCTTATTTGATGTTTTTTAAATTTTACTGTGAATTGATTTTGGTTTTTGGTGTAGTATGTCTTGGGCATCAAGACTGGTGTATGAATGGTGGGTCACTGTTTTAAGTGAATAAAACCTGGCGTGGACTAGAAGTAAACCGGACCGGAGTCATGCATTTCTGTTGCTCCTCTTGCCCAGGAGGGTAAACGTTTTCATTATAAATAAATGACGTGGCAGGGCTGCTGGGGGGGATGTCAAACACACACGCCCGTGAGGCCCACGGCACGCCGGCCCCTTTGCTGATACTTGGCTGGTGACCGAATGATTAAAAAATTAGCAGAGCGATGCTAGCAATTTAATCAGATGTGGGAGACAAGGCTTTAGTTGTCCAACTTAATTTAGATTTACGTGAGGAAAATGTCACGGAGGAATAATAATGGCTGAATAAATGAAATGTTTGCCTGTTGAATGTACAGCACAGTCAGAGTTCTTTAATTGACATCATTCTATTCCTTGCACTAACAAAAATAAAGCAGTTTAGAAACTTCTAAATTTTAAACCTAATTGATTCTTATTTTCATTCTCATAATCTAACTGCTTGTTCCAGGCAGGGTCGGGGGCGCTGTAACCTATCCTCGACAGCATGGGGTACGAAACTGGGGTATACTCTGGATGGGATGCCGGTCCAACACAGGGCACACTCTCATAGACAATCAAACACTGAGAATTTCTCAGATACCACTTACGTACAGGTCTTTAGAACGTGTTTGGGAACCCACTGGATTCAGGGAGACACACACTGAGTCAAAGCACACAGCATTAATGCCGCACACCTGTTGTATATCGCGATCATAAAGAGGCAGACTAAGCCAGACATGGAGAATTATATTCCGTCCATACAGTAACTTTAAGAATACAGTAGTTAGGCTGAGCATTAAGTTACCTAATTAGACTTAGTTTGAACTGTGCGTACATTTCCACGTTAGAAAACAAACCCATGACTCAAAACCAGGCAAAGAAAACAGTCCAATGCATGAATTCCTTTCACAGCAGTATTTTTATGCTATCAGTGTGTGGGGGGGGGACAATCAATTGCACTGTACACATTATCCAAAATACAATACAAAGACTGCAGTACTGAGGACAACATTCAAAGTAAAAAATAAAACGTTTTCATTAACATTAAGTTTTTTTTTTTTCCCTCCTTTTCCCATCGATGATCTCAGACCAAGGATGACAGTCTGAAATCACTCCTGACTTGAAATTATATGCAGTGCTCCTTGAAAGCAGTAACGGCATCATACCTTGTTCGAATTACTTAGCCGCCTGATGTAATGAAGCGTGTAGGTTATCTGACAAAGGACTTCTCTAAAAAGCCAAAAGGACGCTTTCGAATTATACATGAAACGTACGGACCTAGATGCCTTAACCAAGAAGCCCCTCGCTATTTGGATCGCATTGCCGGTTCCATTCGTTTCACGTGACGAAAGGGCCCTCTTACGCATCACAGAAAAGGCAATAAACCCGAATTCTGCCATACATCGAGAGGCCATAAAACACTGGCGCCTTGTTAATGGAGTAGCATGCCAAAACCGAGGGGGAGCTGCTGCATGCATCAGACCAGCACAGTAAAAGATTATATATATATATCACATGACATTTGGCTTCTGAAAGAAAACATCAAATACATTCCTAGATTTAGACATAACACAACAGCATGTCAGTATTCCTACTGTGAATTCGAAATGTTTCAGAAACGCACTGGAATGTACTTGGACGCAGCTGCAAAAATGAATCCTGGCACCGTGTGACCAGCCCGCATCTGTCAGGGATAATGTACAGTACGCTAAATGCCCAGGCGTAAGACATTACAGTACACATGGCTATTTTGAGTGTCGGGGACGAGAAACGAACCGGACCTCCGCCTGACGCGTTTTAATTATCGGCTTAAAGTAGCGCTGCGTAGGCAGCAGGCGGTGCGCCTGGAGCCGACACCGACCGGGCGGCGTGTGGCGAGGGCTGCTGGAAGTGAGGATTTGCTTTTTAAAAACCCCTCCGGCAGGACGGCTTTCCTGAATAGCAGGGGAGGTGCCTGTGGGCCAAGCTTGGCTAATATCTCATCATTACCTTATACTTTCTGAAGGCGCCAGAACTGAGATTAATTGGTCTCAATTAACGAACGCTGTGAGCAAAGTGCTTGCGGCTCGGAAAATTAACTCACTTTTAAATAACAGCAGTGGGGGGGGCGGCGAACGAGAAGTTACCTTCTGAAAGTGCTTTGATGTTCAGCTTTCCCGAAAACTCTTTCGCCGAGCATTTATGGCAAACATACGTCAATCTTAAAGGCTGTATCAAATCCGAGTATTGTCATGAGACAAGGTTGTGTGGTGCAGTGGCCAATAATAAAGAAAACCTGAAACAAAAAAGCTCAGGACATTTTTGTGGTCCTTAATGAAATGTTATAATGTGCTCTGCCACCTTGGTACACGTTTTCTTGCCTACTGTAGTGCCGGATGTGAAACTTCGGTCCTTGGGAACCCCTTGAACAATGTGCCAGTAATGTGATCTGCGCTCTGCGGGACCCATAGGCTGTAGGCATTCAGCGTAGTGTTTGTGTGTGTGAGAAAGCGCCTGCTTAGTGGGGGTGGGGCTGCGGTAGTGTGTCGGGGGAGCAAAGTGGCGGACGTGCAGCCCGGCACGTCAGGGGGCCTCCAGAAGGCTGTCCTCCGTCTCCAGCTGGGCCAGCTGCCGGCGGACAGCGTTGACTTTGTTCTGCAGCTCCTTGTTGCACTCGATGATGTGCAGCATCTCCTCGTAGGCCTCGTCCAGGCACTTCGAGGATCGGTTCCAGCGGAGGAAAACGCCTGTTCACAAGGGAAGCAGGCTCAGGATACCGTGCGTGACAGGAAGCACCGATAATGCTCTCTCTTTCTTGCCCTATCAACGCGTCAACCAATCAATTTAGCATCTTAAAAAAGTAGGTGATTTTGCACGAAGTTAAAATCACTTTCCTGAAAGAAAAAAAAAACAACGCTATAATGTTCCTTAATATTCGCGTCGACACCTGACAAGGGTTGCAAAAAATCACAGGTGCTTCTCAGATATCACGCGATACACAGAGAGGCCCTTCAGGTTTCGCCCTGGACACCCGTAATCACAATCAAGGAGCAGAACCGGATGGCCCTTGAGCGCAAACTGTCTTCACCCAGTCTCAAAGTGCCTCTGCTGTTTTAGCCATCAAGGCAGTCTCATACGTGCCACTGGGGAGAGCGTTTGAGATGAAGGGGGGGTGTCTCTCACAAACCGAGGTCATTTCTTTGAAGCAGGGAGCTCTTATAAAACTCTGGACATCAAGTTCCTCCCCTCCAGGAAAATTCTCCAAATCGTGATAATCAGTTACAGTAGAGAGTGGACTGAATGTGCTGGCGATACAAAAACTCCCTCAGGAGAGGAAGAAGCCTTGGGAGAAACCAGACTTAACGGAGAAGTCCATCCTTCTAGTCGGCAGCAGGCAGGACTAGTTCTTAAAGAGGCAGGCGGATAGATGGGCAGGGAAGGTGATTCGGGCAAAGTGCAAATGGGAGATGGACAGACAGGCGGCAGGCAGACAGACAGACGGCTCCTGTGTATCCAGACCTCCAAGTGCATCGCCCCAGCATGCGGGAGGGGATAAGGAACCTGCATGAATGCAACACACCAGGGTAGGCATGATAATAAAGAACAGGCTCCTGCAGGAAGAGGTGTGGCTGCATGACCGAGGGAGGGGCCGGTGGGAACACAGGAACGAGGGAGAGGCCGGTGGGAACACAGGAACGAGGGAGAGGCCGGTGGGAACACAGGAACGAGGGAGAGGCCGGTGGGAACACAGGAACGGGGAGTCCGTGAAGGCCGGCTCTCCGGCAGCACGGGGCCTCATGAGAAGCGGGAGTGACAGCACCGATACGGCCGCTCATCCCGAGTCGATGGCACTGATCCCTCCCCGGCTCTACTCCTCAGACCACAAGCCGAGCTGGGGGGCAAGTCCCGTAAAGAGTCACGATGGTCAGACCGGCACTCCGGAACGGTCCCCATACTGCAGTCGTCTCCTTTAGGTGTTTCGAGAAAAACAACCAAAGGGCCGACCTGTTGAAATATAACTAAAGATTATCCGTCATTCGGGTTAAAACCAGCCAGAGGAAAGATCATAAAAAGAGCTTTAATAACCTAAGGGCCCAAAAGTTTGACGCTACATTTCCCATGAGTTCATTAAAAAGGGAAATGAATAACGAAGCGAATGACAGAAAAGACACTCGACTCAAAGCTCTGTCGGGGACACGAGGAATTCCTCAACCGCACAAGGCATATTTCGTGACGATGAAAGTCCGCAAGCAGGACTGAGGCGTTAACGGGAACCACTAGGCGGCACCTCGAAAGTTACTCACGACATGCGGATCCTGGAACTGAGTGCTAAGTGTGGCACAGTTTAATATTAGGGCGATGTGCCGCTGTTTGGCTGGTGGTCAAGCCGGGGGCTCAGGTGACCACTAAGGTCACGGCCGCGATACCGCCCACCTCATCTTATAGGTCACTGCTGGCCCACTGAGACACACATGCTTAAACGCTGTTGGCCATGCGTCCCACCCTTAACTTACCGTATCCCTGATCGAAAGCTCGTACAACGTGACCACAAGGTCCGCCTGCCATGCAGTGACCATCCCGCTCCAACCAGGGCACAAGTGATGCACCACAGTTAAAAATAAGATATGAATATCGCGAGCAATCTCACCAACTCTTAGACTGGCAGAGAAACGACAGAAACAAAAAAAATGACAGTACTCGTGGAAAAGCTGACGACCGCCGCCCCCCCCCCCCCTTCCTTCTTTCACTAATCTATTGACCACATGTTGACCGTATGTCTCATCCTTGTAGGTATCGAAAACACACACGCTTGTGAAGGAGACCTCCCACTCCGCACGGGTGTTAAAAAAAAGGTCACGCTCTCTTTCAGAAGCGCCACCATCCAGGTATCCTTTAAATCAAGCCGATGTGAAAAACGTGGATGTCGGACGTTGACGCAGAGAACCGCCCCCGCTAGCGGCGAGCTCATCAGATGGCGCCCCTCTGGCTGAACGCCGCTTGCTGGCTCAGGCCAATCATGAAGGTTAGTGGTACCTCATGTAGGTCTTTATGGGGCTTCACTGAAAAAGACACCAGCAGACACCTGTCGTTCTCGCATATACGGTTTCTCAGTTTCATAACCCTGAGCTTTCTGACTGCTTCCCCGAATCTCACTGATGCCCACAGTGAGCCAAGTAGTCTGTCCAAGCTGGCAATCCTACCAACAAGCACCAATAAAACTACACCTCCCCCAGAATCCAGTGAACTGTGGTACAGATATGGCCACCGGTCCAAACACAACAATCACTGCACATAAATAAAACAAAAAAAAAAAAAAACTAAAGAAAAACACAACATTAATATTCTGTAGCAAACCATCCTTCTGTGTTCACTCCTTTTCTCTGTTAGAGGTACACGGAAACACGTTTCTGCACTCGATACTGCCCCCTGCTGGAATATAACTCAGAAACAGTAGCAAACACAGCAGTCATCAAAAGATGGCGCACTACACCACCCAAAGGTTATCACCTTTCACTTTACGCTTTCCAAGCACGCAAATTAAAAAAATAAATCATCCACTTTCAGTTGGCCTGCCAGACTCCTACGGCTGGGTGTTAGACGTTCTGATGTAATTGATATTTGGTTCAGAATTCTTGCCGCTTGTCAGCAGCGGGCAGATCAGAGGTTAAGGGAAACGCGGGTGGGGCGGCTGAAGGCAGAGGCTCCTTACCCTCCCACAGCAGCAGGCTCTGCGGGGCCACCGAGGGCCAGATGACCAGGCTGTTGGCCTCGTAGAGCGGGTTCAGAAAGCGTTCCGTCTCCTGGGGCCGGTTGACCCAGGACCACAGGGACACGGTCTTCAGGGACAGCTTCAGCTTCAGCCTGAACACGGAGACGCACACGGACACGCTACACGTTACTCACACGCCACGCAGAAATATTAGAGATACCAGCGTCTTTTTCGCTTTTCATATGGCTAATAACCAAAAGTAAGTGAACTTAAGGTAATTAAACAGATAAAACATCTTTAATGAGAAAGCCAGTGTGGTGAACAGTTGTCTCTCTCTGGCTACAAATCTGTAATTATTTATTAAGAAAAAAAAAAAAAACGGTCATGCTAAAACTCAGTCAAATATTACTCTGACTTTCGGTGATTCCCAGCTCGTGTTGTGTTTTACCTCATACCAAGAAGGTATCTGTCACACGCAGTAAACATTAGCTTTCTTATATGACATATTAAAAAAATGGGTGAAATCATACTTAGAATGATCACTAGGCAAGGAGCTAATCGCATGACCCCACCTTTTTCCAAAGTTTCTCATCCAATCTGGGGTCTTGATGAACAGGGTACACCCTGGAGAGGATGCTGGGCCATCAGAAGGAGTGGGGCTCAAAGCCACACCCCTCGAAATTAAGATCTGTTTACGACTAGTGGCCTTCTGGGAGGAGGATGTTTAAGCTACGCTATTAATAAACGGGTTCGGTCTAGAGGGGGCGCTGAACGGCACCGTCCAGAGACACAGCTGCGATGAGGTGGAATTCAGTAACGCCGACCAGGAATACGGTCTGAGGCACTGCACACACACAGTGGCTAAAGCATCAAGTAACCTCAAAATCTAATTAAGAGCATATTTCATAAAAGGGTTTTACCTGATGCTTGTTTTGTGGCCAGCATGAAGGGCTTATGAGGTACCTGAGGTGTTGGAAAACTGAGTGTGGGTGCGCTCTACGAGATCACAGGCCTGGTGGAACAGGGTGTCTCCCGACTTCAGATGGCCTCTGGGCAGAAACACTAACGCCACCCAGTTCTGCTAAATAACCCCCCCCCCGCCGGGGCAGCACCGAATCAAAAAACCTCACAGTATGCCGTGTGCAGTGGTGGCACTGACTGCGGTAAGCCTAACTTCAGACCCAGGCTTCCCACGCTTCCGTTGGCTTGTGTTATAAACAGCAAAGGGTTGGTTTGGAATTATAAGGATGCAGGACGAGCTCGGTCACCCTCAACAAAGTGACAAATATGAGAGTGTCATCTGCACAGGACGTTATTCAGCTTTGACAAAGGCAGAAGTGCGAACTGGGGATTAGCATTCTCACATCACCTAGACGTCTGGATGTTTTTCACGTGTAGGGGCACTTCCCGCGCACGGCGGTAAACTGACCGCTCGGCCGCGCTGCTCCCCAGGAAGGTGCCGAACTGGGAGGCGTACGCGTGCTCGAAGAGGAGCACCAGGAAGTTCTCGTTGAACTGGAAGGAGCAGGGGAACTGGTGCAGGATCTGCCACACGCAGTCCAGGAAGAGCAGGAAGACGGGCGCCTCCCAGCGCGGCCTGCAGTTGGAGAAGGCCGACTGGGCGCAGCGCTGCTGAAACGGGTGGCCGGCCTGCGGGATGGCGGGGAGGAAATGGCGAGCGAACCACGAGATCGCCAAACATAACACTGACCGTCAGAGCCCGCAATGACAAGTAAGGGGAAAGTCTCAAAAGGCCACACCTTTTCCTTTGAAACGTCATACAGGCGTCATCTTAGCTTGAATCTTTTTCGCTAACAGCCCAGTAACACCACCTGTCCCTGATCAGGCCTGGTCCTCTTAAATGCATATCCATCATTAGTTAAGATTAACAACAATAATTAACCAGCAGGTGCCATCACTAGTCACGTTTACCGCTTGTTGGAGAAGATGAAAGGAACAGGCCTCTTTCACAGACGTCCCCTCCCCCAGCCAGCACTCCGCACTCACTGGCTGGCTCACCTGCAGCCACTCCCTCTCCACCAGAGCCTGGAAGCCTCTCACGGTCCTGCAGCCTGGGTCCAGGATGATCTGGGCCAGTGATGTCACTTGCAGCGTGGAGTCTGTGCCCTCGGTGCCGTGGACCAGCACAGAGGCGCCCTCTCTGGGTGGGGAGAGAGCTGCTTTTAGCAGGCAGGCAGCCAGTTTGTGAGGCCCTTGCAGAAGCACCCTCCGTCCTCCCTCTCCTGCCCTCATATGTAACCTCATACAGAGCTGTGACGGGTGTTTAACACTACGGGGGGGGGGGGGGGTGGGTGACCAGGTAGCCTTGGTTCTGTTCCTAAAAGCCCCACAGTGTAGAATCACGTCTGGAAAAAGTGTAACCACACTAACATCCATCTTTGGCCATGTCCTTGAGTCTTTAAGTGCCCTGGGCCAGCTCCGCCCCTCTTGTCCCGCGACCACGGAGGACCTCACCGGTCGATGCATTGTGCCGCCAGGCAGGCCGTGGTGAGGATCTCCTTGACGTGGGTCTGCCAGTTGGACGCCTCCAGTTTACTCAGCCAGCGGTCCATGTTCTGCGACTGGTCATTACAGGCCTCCACCAGCTTAATGAGGCTCTCCTGGAGGATGTTGGACCTGCGTGCCGGAAAATAGGCAGAAGCTGAAGGTCACAGAGTCGAGGGCGGAAGCTGCATCCTCCAACCTCTTTTACAGACAGAATTACTTTCCAGGTGAGGGCTCTCTGCTAAGCAGCCAAAATACCAGCAAAACACACCAGCAATCCCAAACGTCAGCTTTTACAGGTACCTTTAAAAAATAAACTCGAAATAATAAACAACAGTGTTGAACTTTCTAAAGAGGAATATTAATTTAACTGTAAATCTGTTTTATGATGGACTGGCCTTGTCACAATCTTTTGGATTAAAAAAGAGCTTTTGAACAAACAAACATCAACAGGTTCTAATGACTGACTCCCTCTTCCAGACGGGGGTCCGGCCCAGGCTGGAGCTGACCTCTCAATGGTCTTGTGGATCCGCCTCCACTGCGGATAGCTGGCCTCCTGCTCGAAGCCCCCCCCTCGCGCCTTGGCCTGCTGGGCCACAGCCACGGCGCGCGTGTCGATGATGTAGCCACGCTTGCCCGCCCGCAGCGTGGAGTTGATCAGTTTCTCGTCCTCCTTGCAGCGCCGCCCGTTGGTGCCGGTCAGGGGCTGACCCGCGCGCATCATCACCTGAGGGGGGAGGGGAGCGTGACCTCCCGCTCACGGTGGACGGGTTCCATGCTCGCTGTCCATGCACACACACACTCGGTCTCCAACAGACGGGACGATGCCTCACTCAGCGCTGCACTGTGACAGTCACGTCAGATTTAAACTCAAACAGACTCCCACACGCATCAGAGTTACAGTTACAAACATGTAATCAATATTTGCATAACGATTATACGTTTATGCTCGTGTTTCCTATTTCAGTTAATTTTCTAATGGCCCCGCCCAGCCTGTACACGTATGCACGTGTGAACCGGTGCCAACAGGAAAACCACACGTACGTTACTCTGAACCTGTCTGCTGAGCAAACGTCTGGTGTGCAAGGTTTGCCAAACAAGCACCCCCCCCCAAAAACAAACTGCACCAAAATTAAGGGGGTAATTAGGGTCAGCTGGTGTTCTTCAGTGAGCAATCGGGCCTAATTGAGGAAAGACCCACCCAGCGGATAAACACGGTGGCCCTCCATGAAGTCACGCCATGATTAAAACGGAAGCAGAGAAAAACTCCCCCAGCAAAACCACCTGACAACACCGCAATCGCGGCAGAAAGGGATTGCGAAAACAGATGGCTGAAGCCTGAAAGGCAAATCTATCAGTCAGACTCCACATCTGCTCTGAAAGGAAAGCTCTTAATTCCACCACACCTTCCAGCTACTGAGGAGTTACTGCTGCACAGAGAATCGCTCTGATCAGGCCGAAGCTGGGGAGCGATGGCAACTTTCATTGGGTCAAACATCACCAGACGAGTCCCGTGCAACTTCAACTGCAATGCATCAGGGGCAGCCAGCATCCTCTTAGCAGCTGGGGTTTAAAGTCTTACTCAGGCTCCCAAAAGTGACATTATTACTCTACCAGCAAAGGAGAGAAAGAGGACAGCCCTCGAAGAGGCAGCAAGGAATAAAGAGTAAGCGGGCAGACAAAACCAGGGGACTACGGAGAGGGACAGCGTGAGGCCAGCAATGACTGATCACCTCATTTACCATGTGCCAGCTGTTAAACTTAAGTCAATAAACAGGACGCGTGTAAGAGGGCCTGGGGGGAGACAGGTGGACTCTCAGATGCCTGAGTCACTCTCATCCCAGGCTGGGGGGGGGGGTAGAGTGAGACCAGCTGGGCACTGCAGTGCTGACATGACTCGGTTTCTTCCCTGAATGTGCCAATGATGTCACGCACACACACGCCCCAGGATGGGACAGGACAGACGATCACACGGCCTGAGGCTCCCCCCCAGTACGTCACCTCGTACACACACATCCCGGGATGGGACAGGACAGACGATCACACGGCCTGAGGCTCCCCCCTCAGCACATCAACATATTCCTAAGACTCCTTTTTCAAACAAATGTACTCAGAATCTTTCATTAGTGATTGCCGTTGGGGACTCAAAAGCCAGACAGCCAGGAGCTCAGCAGCTCAAGCTGACGACACGCTCTCCTCTGCTCAGCGAGATGGCGCCATAAATCGATGTCATCATAACAGGCTGCTGCTCAGCAGTGACCGGGCCAAAGAGGGCCCTGTGACCTTAACTGCCAGCCGCCAGGGCACACTGTTCTTCAAGCTATTCTTTATTACACACCCATCTCTTCCTCTCATGCCAAATCCGTATATTTGATACCGGTGGTCTGGCCCACAGTCTGCACCGCTGCGCGGTTCTGTTCACAGGCCTCAGAGAGAATCTCGAAGGTCAGATCGCCCTGAATGTGGTGCCTCGATTAGACCAAGTCCTACACGGCACGCATCTCCTTTTCGTGTGGGGCCCCCATGAACAACGTGGCGGAAACATGGTCTGTCCATTTGGAGCAGACGACTCCCTCCCCCTCAGCCACCCACCCGCCCCCAGTTCCCAACCACGAAGCTCAGTCCAATCTCACGGAGTGTCAATCAGATGCAAAATGGTAGCCATGGCAACAGCCCGGGTTGATCTAATGAAGGCTGCTGAAGCCTGGAGGGCTCCGAACACCATGTCTCCAGAGCAGGTCGGCAAGCAACAAGATGGTGTGCGGCTGGCTGAGTAACTCCAGTTTTGTGTTTTTTTTGTTTTAATCCTTCCATGAATAACGGGCTTTTTCGACCGGCTGGCTATACAGGTACTGCTGACACATTTTAAGAACATCAGAAAACGAGTACGTGTATACAGAGACAAGGAGAGATTTACAAAACCCTACTAAAGTCATCATCATCATCAAAGGGTTAAGGCTACTGGGATTTCTTTTCATTTGTGCAAGCATCATGACAGCCACCACACAGCTAAGGCGCTGCATCGTGAAGTCGAGACTTCGGAGTATTTTAGAGTTAAATGTAGGCTCACACCTGGGTGGACGGCCAGCTGGCTGCCACGTTGGACTAAACACACAGCACGTTTGGCTGCCGGCGTCAGCCTGGAGCGACCTTTAACCTCCGAACCCAGTTTGTGTCGGAACATTTTTAAAACCCACGGCATTTTCAGCACCGCAGCTCGGGACCACCAGAAGCGAACACAGCCGCGAGCTTCGGCCGCGACGTCGAACCTCGGCGACCGTCCATCGGCGCGGTAGAGCGGCCGCGGCGAGCCATAGACACGGTTACCGCATGCTCACCATGCCGTTCTTCTTGTGGTAGTAGCTGAGGACCGGGAAGCGGCCTCCGTGCCTGAAGGTGGCGACCTTGCGCAGGGAGTCGTCATCCACAGCTTTGGGCACGACCACGAGAGCGGGGTAAGTTGGGCAGACGGAGAAGTCCTTGTTCACGCCGCTCAGTCTCCATTCGTCTGTCTAAATGGAAACACGACTGACGGCATTTTAATTTGCCAAGAGACAAATGACCACACCCTCACATACCTATGCAATTAATAGCATATCAAACGGCCGCAAACGCCGACACGCAAATTTCTCTCTATGTGACATAAATGTATGTTACACTGTAGACAATGAAAACGAGAAATGCCAATATGCACGGAACTGTACCGAGGACTCGATGTCTTTGAAAAACTCCTCGGGGAGGAAGAGATTCCACCCATCCTCGATGACCTCAAACATGGGTCGATAGAAGAAGGGGTACATCAAGGTGACCGAGTCCAGAGTGGACAACGCCTGTGGACGGAGGAGGTGAAAGACACTGAGCACAACAGGGTCCCGAGGACTCGTTCAGCCACAGGGAAGCTTCCTTTTACCTCGATGGAGCTGGCAATGTTGAGGCACTCCTCCATTCCCGGGATGTCCAGCTGGATGATCCTCAGGTCTTTACACTTGACGATAATGGTCCCCAGCGAACCCACAAACCTACAGTGGAAGTGCATTGTGGGATTGTAACACAGGGCTGAGAAAAACACACCAGGCAGATGATTCTCAGGGGCCCGCTCCAAAACAGACATACAGGACCTCAGGGTGACCATAGCAACACACTTACTGAAGTCAAAATGTCGTTTTGATACATTCATCTGTACTGTTCTTGTCTGCATATCTTTGTATTTTTTTTTTTTTTTAGTCTTTGCCAGGATTTAATCAAAGCTTTGCTTCCACGCTATACATAGAGATAAAATTTATCAGGCTTTGTTTGAACTTATCAGAAAACTCCAACACAACTGCTACAACCATCTAACGTCATTCTGAACTCCAAAGTAACCATCTGACAACCGACACTGACGTTTAGAAAAAACACAAGCACTGGACAGCACTAGCGCATGCAAGATGCAAGATCCAAACTTAGACGGGCATCTTCCCAAATTAAGTCAATTATTCCAAAGAGCCTGGGGAAAAAACATACAGAAGAGGCTTCCCTCCTCCCAGAGTCTAGAGCAGGTGCGCAGAAGGCAATGCCAGGGACAGTGGTGACGCTCTAGCAGGCCCCGGTAATCACTAGCAAACAACAGGCAAGGGGCAGAACAGGGTTGTGACCTCTTCTCGATGGAGTCGATGTTGGAGTGGAGGAGCCACAGCTCTTCCATGTTGTCCTGCCGGGACGACAGGATGAGGTGGTGCCCCGTCAGGCACAGGGTTCCCTCCACCGTCGGCATGAAGGGTCGGTGCAGGACCACCCCGTCCACACGGGGCGTCTTTATCAGCTCTGCAAACTCCATTCCCTAAAGAGGCCTGGACCGAAAAAGACGACCATGGTTAACCCAACATCGCCCGGCTGCCACAACACCAGTTCCACTCTCACTGTGTTGAGCTGAATCTTATGCTCGACAAATTGCTGCATCCAGTGATGTTTCTCCCCTGCAGTGCACGACTGCACTGATTTTCTTCTTGCATAAACGCTTTAATAAAGGCACTACAACAAGCCAGCCTTGTCCAAATGCTCTACTGTGACCAAGCCAGCTGTCCGGCCATACAGACCTGCAGCATGAATACACGACACATCAATGGCTGGCTAACAGGCCCACTCTGTATAACTTATAAAGGAAAAGCTAGAGTTCAGTACACATTAATGCACAGCGTCGCCTGTCTGCGTTCACTCCGTCTGTCTGTCTGTCTGTCTGTCTGTATGACTGAACTGGCTGCTGATACTGCGACAGAGCATCTTTCTTTAAATGGCACTCAACAGGCGACACTTCAGTGAGACGCCTTACAACATTTGATACCAGTAAAACAGAAATATAAAGAATACAGCCAGGAATACCTGATACTGTGCCCGCTAGCCCGCTGCTCATAGACGGACAGGGGGGAAAAAAAAAACACGGAAGTGACGTGTGCACAGCTGAAAACACGTCGTATAGAAACGCGGAAACGAGGGAGATTGGTTCCGGGTATAATGTACCGAAATTACAGGGAATCGAGTCTTTCCAACACTTTCCTGGAGGTGGGGTTTATCCCCTTCAATTTTATTCCGTGAATTAAATCGATATCACATTTTATGTGATTTGGAAAGTAATATATGTCTTAAGGGTATTTGATATATATGACATATATAATTACGTCAGCCATCCTTTCAAACGTCTATCCATCATCACACCAGTGGGTGGCGAAAGAGATGGCATCTCGGCCGTGGACGGTGTGAATGATGTTCATCCGTGAACGACTTGAACTATGACTCGCTAGTAAATTAAAACGAGGCTCCAGTGCCTCACATTCCTGTCGGTGCGACTCGACGCTAATCCTCACGTCACCATTTCCGGTGCGCTCTGTCTCTGTGACGTACTTCCTGTAAAAATAGAGATTTCGCATAAATCTTATTTTATTTCATATATTATACTGGATTAAATAGTTGTCCTGAAATGAGTGTTTACTACAAAGCGGTATCATTTAGGGCTAATCATAAAAATGTCACTGAATAAATAAATCAGTATATTCAAATCGAAAGTAAAACTTTATTTACCACATTTATGGTGGTTAGCACTGTGGCCACACATGGCTGTGGATTTTAATCTTACACCTCTGTGTTGTGCAAGTTTCCTTCAGTACTTGGCTTTCCTCCCACAACCTAGAATGACCCTTACCTGGTGTCCTGTTCTTGTTATGACAGGCTTCAGGCTGACCGTAACATAGCACTGGATAAGTGATTATGGAAAGGTGAATGGGTGACAAATCAGTTTCAATATGCCAAGGAATACCAACAAGCCCACTGTTTTTCACAGTCATTGCAAGATGATTTTCAGAAATCTAGTGCCACGTGTGTAGTTACATGGTTCTAAATTAGTAGGAGAAGCCAGGGTTACCCAAATTGACATCCAGCACATGGAGGGCACCCTTATTGAGCAACAAACTGTGCCACAGAATTAACAGAGCCAAGGACAAATGTCCAAGATGGTGGAGCAATCTTCTCACACATTAAGAAATAGAAGGATGGGAGAATACAGCTTCAGAAGCTAAACCACTGTGGGCTTTAAGTGACTGAGAGGGATAACCCAACTCCAATTCTGACTGGGTTCTTAATCTCAATGACATTTCAGTCCTTTGATTTTGTAGCTTGCCAGTCTAACCACATTGACAAGCAAAGCAGCACCCCCCCCAAACTGGAACTATGTGTTAAAATCTCATATGTGTCTGTGTATTTGTAGGTTACATATAGATTTTATATCATGTAGTCTTAGTAAATTAAAGTCAGTGTTCTGATTTTATATTCAGGCTTTAGCTGATTGTGTGATGAAAAATACCCTAAGACCTCCATCATCACCCACTCCTTGTTTCTGTTCCCTTGACTATCAGGACCCCGGTCATCATGCTGTTCGATATGAAAGCTCTTCTGTTAGCTTTTTATGCTTTTGTGTCATGTACTGTAGCTCA
Source organism: Gymnarchus niloticus (assembly GCA_009936485.2). Lineage (NCBI taxonomy): Eukaryota > Metazoa > Chordata > Actinopteri > Osteoglossiformes > Gymnarchidae > Gymnarchus > Gymnarchus niloticus. The sequence continues at coordinate 11,446,507 of JAACJT020000033.1, forward strand.
TAATCCAATATTCCCTGTTCCTCAGCAGAGCGACGCTTACACATACCTAAGACCGCTAACTGCTGTATGCTAATGTTCTATATCCTCACTGTAAGTCACAGTGGACAAAACATGGCTGCTACAAAAATAACATGCGAATGCAAATATAGCTGTCTGATCAAATTTAGCTCCTTGAAATCTGAGTCCTTTGAGCAACAAATTGTACATGACCGCTACTTGCCATTGTTTTAAATGACAAAATAACTCCCTGGAATCAAATGAGTTGCAGTCTAAAATCAAATGTACACTATGCTACAAATTAGAGATGAAAGAAACTGTGGCACCATTGAGTAAAATAACAATTTTCTAGCAAAATTGCGCTATCTGGCAGAGAATGAGAAAACTAGGGAATACTTCACTTCATTAGGTTCTCACTCTCACACAACAAAAATTTCTTGTGACTGAAAATGTGACACGTTGGTGTCACACCTAAGAGTAGGCAAAATACCAAGAGGAGACAGCAGAGATCTCTGAGGTAAGAGAGGTGTCATCTCTGAAGAAAGGCTTTTGTGAGAAATGGCTGTTAACCTGCAGAACTGCCAACACGGTTAACGGAAAGTGCTCATTCGTGATGTTTTGTGTCACTCTCCCTCAGGAAATAGGGCAATTTCCGGCTCATTTTAGCTCTGATAGCAGGAGAAAAGAACAACTTCACAGCTAACATCAAAATAACAACTTTGGCTGTTTCAGTACATCTTTACGTGAGCACTAACGCCGCGGTTCAGTTCAGTTTCTTTTTTTCGTACCCATCGGTAAATTCGGTCAGCATTGATCTTAGCACACATTTACACACATATAAAAACAACTTTAAACTCTTTGTGTTCTTCAGCTTATGCATCATATACTTACCCGCTATTGAAAACATTGTCTGGATTCCACTGTCAGTGTTTTGAGAGATTTCAGTCTTTCCTTTCAGTAGGTAGGGGGTTTAGCTGACAAACACGTGAACTGACCTGGTCGACATCACCCCACGGCTCTTGCGCATCAATCGCCGATGCCTTCTGTGTCTTCCCACTCGAGAGAGGCCGACACTGCAGTGCTTTATCTCATTCCGTCGTTCAAGCAAGAGCTGAAGTCGGACAACTCAAAGACAAGCCCTGCAAAGTTCTGGTCATCACATGCTATTCAGACTATAAGTGGACGTTTTGAGATGCACACTGGGGCATTTTCAAAGCGGCGTGTCGTTCCCTCAATGGAGGCACCCAGACCTTATTACCTTATGTACAGAGTGTATACTTGTGTACGTCTGTGAAGGAACACGTATTCCTGGCAAGACAGGAACTATGAACGAAAATGACAAACCCTGACAAACCAGATGGCTCAGAATCAGAAATATTCTGCTTATGCCAATGGTGACAGTTGCCAGTACAGACTGTCCAGATATGACCAGCACACGACCACGACAAACCGACCGTACCAGTCGAATGTAAAATCAGTTCAGATTCGACTCCAGAGCTGCCTGGATTAACTTACGAAAAATAACAAATTACTAAATCGAAATTGTCTGTGCCTCTATCTGATGACCTTTTCCATGCACGATTTAGTGACCAAAAAAGGCCCGCTTTTTTGTGTCTTTATTCCTTTGTGCAAATCTAATAAATGCTCAAGTTGCACGTCCCTCTCAGGCTATGTCATCATCCTGTGAACGAACATATAGTGAAAGTGTATCAAACACAATTTCCACTAACCCAGTCATGTGCTGATAAAGGTTTCTATTCTATCCTATTAATGAGAGGCTTTCTGTTACCAAGTAGGCAAAGCTATAAATCAGAACTTGAAAGAATTATAATTTAATTACTAAGCTAATACATTCACAGCAATAAAAACTAGAGAGAAATTTGTCCCAAATGTTTCTACTCTGCATCAAGGAGCAAGCTTCTCTCAGTCGTAAAACTGCTATCTTAACACAGCACTTCACCGTCCTCCCGCCAACGGCAAAGTCAAACACGTATGTTTATCTACAGTCGATAAAAGAGTTACGTGGAGTGAGACAAAGACTTCAAGAAATGTAAGGCAACAGCAGGAAGATTGGTCTTGAAGAATTAAAAAATCGGGTAAGTTTTTGTCCTTATAAGATCCCTGCAACTGATTTAGTCATCAAAGCAGTTTACCGAGAAAAGTACAGTTTACAACATTCGTCTTCTTCCAACCACTGACCCATGTCAGAGTTGTGTGGGTGGGGTCTGGACCCCTCAATAATCTGGGCAAAAATGTGAATTACTGTGTTTATGTTACTTGTATTAATGACACATTTCCTCCAGGTGAACTTGGGGGCCAGTCACCATCACCTGCACTCAACGTACCAAAGCTCCTGCTGGTTAATGCCTATGGGTCAGTCTTGGTGTGGCTTTCTCATTCTGGGTCCGTCGGCAGAGGTGTATGCCAGCTGAACGGGAACCGTCTGACAGGCGGTACACCTGTCAGTGTGAGGGTGCACGGTGGGCCGTGCCGTTTATTTTTCGCATAACCCTGTCCGGTTTCAGTGAGACGCACCCCCTTTGGATCGGATCATGCCCTTAGTGAATTGGTAAGAAAGCACGCATTGTGTCGTTTTCTTTTTTTCCCTCCTTAGCGCCCGCCTTCTCGTTATCCTGTCTTATATGTTAAGCAGCTGCTTTTCTTCACAGCTAAGGTGATTTGTCCAGTCACTTCCAGCTGGACTTTATTAACTGAGGCAGTAATTTCAATGGGAAGGTGAAATCATCCAACTCAAGACCCCCTGTTCATACTAGACCACCCACCAGCTCACACGGTCAATATCGCTAAAGAAAAGTCTGTTCATTCATGGTATAGCGCAAATCAAGACTTCTTTTAAGCACCTCTCTGCCGGTCCATCTGTGACACTCATGCTGTCAGAGGTCTCGTGGAAAATATACGGTCTTCGCTGAATTGGCTGGCGGTCGATACCTTCATGAAACTACTCCATGTGTCGCCCCCTTCCTGCACAGCGCTCCGCTGGGGGCCTTTCCTTCTTATCATTGCAGTTTATGGCACTCATCATGGTAAAGGTGGCCATTGAGCCACGACGTTTACAAACGACGCTCATTGTTACTGCCCGCGGTGCTCTCTCACGCTTCCTAACAGTCCCCGACCTGGTTCTCAGCGATCGATTGTGATTTAAATTTAACAGTGTCGAAGAGAAGAAATACACGGAAAAAAATGTCTGCTCATTTCCTAACAAACGGTAGTGACAATATACTGGAATGGTGGGGTAATTGGCCACGGAAAGCCCAGAGGAGTTATGGTGTCACATTGTCTTCTGGCTTTTTTCACCCTGATTTTACTAGAGTATAACACTTGCTGTTCTCTTACGCTTCTCCAGTGCTCTTTCTGTTCAATGCTGAAGTGCTTCAGGGCAAGTACGTTGGCAAAGGCACTGTATGAAAAATGAATTTGGTTGGATTCAGATGGTATGGTGGCTCAGTGGGCAGCAGGGCTGCCTCACACCTCCTGTGTTGAAGATTCAGATGCCATCTCCACTCGGTGTGCGCAGCTCACGTGTTCCCTCCGTCTTATGCAGGATTCCTACGTGCAGTTTGGAGAAATGGTGTCTCTAAATCGCCAATGATGTGTGATTTCGTGTGCGTGTGCCATGTGATGGACTGGCATCCCGCCCAAGGTGTACCTCTGGGAGGAGCTCCAGACTCGCTCTGTTATTCTAGGCTAGATGGATGGATGAATATCAGAAATACGCTTCATGTTCAAAGGGCATTTGTTATATCTTCCAGAATAAACAACCAGTTCAGAAAATTAATAAATAATTTCCAAAGTATCCACAGTGTTTATGCTACAGTGTGACTGTGAGGCTCTCCGTGGTTAAGATGGAGGTGAGAAACATGGGATGGGTGTAGAAGAAGAACAGACGGAGCATTCCAGAGACGGTGCTTACATGATTTTGGGGGTGGAGTGTTCTTCTCGATCACTAGGGGGCAGCATAAATGTACAGCATGCACATGTGTTCCCATGGCAGGGAAGGCGGGACATGTGGACTTAATTAGCATGACAAAGCTGGTCAGCTGACTCTCCCTCCCAAGAATATGACCCCCTCCCACCATGATGACCTTCCACACTTAGTCAAGGCTCACTCATTCTCTCAATGAAGAGTGACACCATCTCCGGAAGATTCAGAGATATTTATGAGACGCAGGCGAGGGATTCAAATGTCACGAGCTCTTGGTTCTTCCACAAACGCGCTGCCCTTCAATGATGTATTAAAACACACACACACACACACACACACACACACACATACACAGAATAATTTTCTGCTTTGGAAGCAAAAATATCTTGTGAAACAGATGAAGTGTACTCTGTTCAGACAGTGACATCCTGACTCCAGCTGAATATGTAACAGGCTTTGAAAAAAGCAAAAATCAACACATTTGTAGCTTATCGTGAAAAAAAAAATGCTTTGTATGTTTTTTTTTTTCTAAATAACGACCAAATAATGAAGAAAACCGATTCCAAAGCTAAGCTGTATGTCTTTGAATGACATGTTTTTTATTCAGTAGGTCCCTATGGGGTTATGAGGAATTTTTTTAGTATGTTAATTGTTGTTTAGTAGATTGTATTACATGCTCACACCTCCAGGGTCGTTGGCTAATTCCCAGCTCTTACGTGTGGAGTTGGTCTGTCCCAGCCACCGTCCAATCACGCGCTCCTTCGCTGGAAGTCCGTACCCTGGGACAGCTTGTCGCTCAGTGTCCAGTACGTCACGCCCTACAGTTCCTGGAATCAGCTCAGCGCACACAACCGCTGCAAAAGCAGTCAGGGAATGAGGAAGCATGCACTGTAGCTATGCGGTAAAAAGAACAAAAATGAACAATAGCGATAAACAATCCTGACAATTTGACAACAATGGCCATAATATGCTGACACAGATATGTTTATGAGTCTGCTGCTTTGCTGACAGAAGCATCTGCGTGTGTCAGTGGGCTTTTTTTTAATTCATTTTTTTACCTTCTCACTGCTAAAATCTCCTCATTTGTAGAGGCTCACACCGGCAATACATATAAGTGAATGCAAGCCTCATCTAATCTCAAAGGCTAGTGGTACTGAAGTAAACACCTGGCTGTTTGTTTTCATCAGTCTACGGCCCAAAGCATCAGGCTGCAGGTACACAGGGATCAGCCGCCGTTATTCCACCGGCGTTAATATGTGCGAAGGTTCTGAGCTTTCTGAAATCCTCCACCAATCAGCTGCGTATTAGAAGATACTGACCATCTGGCAACCACAGGTGGCTAATTTTAGCATCATGGCCAGTTAGTTAATGAAAACACAACCCAATTTCAACCCTAAGGGTGGCCGGCCAACAAAGAGATCAGAGAGCATTGAAAATAAAGGATACGGACCCCCCTGGGGGGGAGGTGGTCCATTCTGCCCGTAGCACAGCATTCACCCTCCAGGGTTGCCAGCTGCACCACCAGTTGTGAAGTCAGAGAGTTCCTCGAGCCCACATGTCGTCTCTTGTTTTTGCCGTGTTTCGGGCTGCCAGTCATGTTCCATGCCTTTCTCAGCTCCGTATCCGCACCCTAGTCCCGTGATCATGTTCTCGTTGCAAAACCCAAGGGTTATATTCTCTCATGTTATTCAACCCCCTTCATCCTGGGCTCCTGGTCTTGTCTCTTAGCTGTGGTCTGTGTCCAGTGACACTTTGCAGGACACATGATAATGATCTTTAAGGTCCAAGGTAAGAACCAAAATCTGGTCTCAAACTTTGAAGTTCTAGCAGATCTGAATATATGTCTTATTTTAGGCTAGAAATCATTTCAAGTACAGTGAAAGTTAAGCTTTTTGCAACGTCTAAAACAAATTCTACCTCAGACTCGTTTTGAGTCTTTGATGGACAATAACGTCACAGATTATTGGTCTTCATGTTGAGCTCCTGCCCAATACAAGATTCTTTAACAAGATTGTCATTTAACGCCAGCTTTGCCGATTTATGGCAACAAAAACATGGGTCCACTAAATTAACCGAATATTCTCTTCAGCAGAAAACCAGACGCACCAGATATAAGTAAATGTACTATTTCCTATTCAAAATAGACTGTGTTATTCAAGAACAGTAAGGAAGCTTTGCTAAATATTTTTGCATACCTTTGTTTTTTATCGTAAGTTGAAACAGCAGGTTCACCTCCGTAAATATAAAAGAAGTCAAACATTTGCGATAATTACGGGAACAGATGACGTCTTATAAAACAGGACTGGGAAGCTATTAGAATTTAATTGTTGCCTTTTTTCCATTTGCTTTAAGACTACCTGACACGGTCGCCCTGCAACCAAGCTGATAACGCATTGTGTCTATTTTAAACGTCCCACCTCAACTGCGTCTGTTCTCTTGCCCACATGAAAATTTATTCCTTTCTTCAATATAGCTTGGGTTTATCCCCCCTGACTTGTTCAGTGTGACATAGCTGCCCAGTGGAAACTCAAACCACTTGCAGGTAATATGGCCAAATGTTTGGAAAGACACCTGGCAATCTACACGTACGTAGTTTTCTTTCTGTTTGTAAAAGATTACGTTCCGCTCTTGAAATATTAGGTCCCAAGTGATCACCAGAATCAGGATCTGATTGTGATCATGCTTTGAAACATTAAGTTATTCGCAGCTGTGCTGCGCCAAAGGTCAGTCTCTGAACACTATAGTGGAAAAACAGTCTGCAATACACCGATGGAAAATGTACAGCATAAACACATTCGACCTTCACTCTGTACGTAGTCTCATACGCAAATCACAATTCATGGTGTTTGTCAGAATGCCCGTAATGGTCTGGAAACGCAGGAAATTAGCACTGGGTGCCATGCACGAACAGCAAATGGCAGACTTCTCACGTTCCCATGACCCTAAAGTGACAGCAGGGGTCAAGAGGTGACACCTCACACGGCACCCTGGCTTCACGAGACGGAGCCGGTTCGAGTGACGGTGCCAGGCACACGTTTCAGGAGGCTGTCAGGTCGCAGCCCATGCCTGCAGTAGCGATGGGGAGCCGTGTGGACGGCGCTGGTTAAACTGGCACTGCCCTAATGCTGCTAATCCCTTCCCAGGAGTCGGTGCAGCTGCTGAACCTTTAACGAGACACAGCGGGCACTGCTGTTACTGAAAAGGTGTTAACAGCAGACAGAATGCTGGTAGTTTTCTGTATGTCTGCTTCTGGCTTGAAACACGGATTTGGGTATCAAAACGTTATGTGATCAAAGTAAGTTATTTAAATGGATACCTGCGTACTGTCGATATTGAGAAATAACACTGGCTATAAAGTTTGCAACGGAATACAAGTATGCTGTATTACAAATTTATTTCCCGTTGATTTTATTAGTGCTATCTCCACTAGACCTGGAGGGAGGAGGATGAGGAGGACGAGGAAGAAGAAGATTAGTAGTACTTGTTATAGCAGTAATGGGAAAACAGTATTTGCCAATTCATGATTAAAAAGTTGTTTTTTTTTATGGAAAGAGAGCTAAAACATGTATGGTCTTGGTTTATTATATTTGGCTGTCCCGGTCTGATCCCAAAGTACATTTTTGATGCAGGTCGCATCCAACGGGAGGTGTAATTTATGACACACGTGCCGATTTGGTAAGCTGATGCTTTTATCTCTGGAGAATCTTCCTATTTATTAGCCTTTTGGGGTTTGTCATCGCGGATCGTATTTATAGGACTAATAAGCGCGTCTGATCACGACGCTCAGCCCACGGCTGATAAGTGCGGACCATTACATCACACTGCAGCAGCCATGCCGTGCGATCCCGCAACACATCAGGTGGAGATCAATTAAGATTAGCGAGCAGCGCAGGACAGGACAGCACAGCAGAGCACAGCCCAGGACAGCCGAGCACAGCCCAGGACAGCCCAAGACAGCACAGTAGAGCACAGCGCAGGACAGCACAGCAGAGCACAGCGCAGGACAGCCCAAGACAGCACAGTAGAGCACAGCACAAGACAGCAGAGCACAGCAGAGCACAGCCCAGGACAGCACAGCACAGCCCAGCGCAGCACAGGACAGGACAGGATAGGACAGCGCAGCGCAGCGCAGCGCCCTGAGCGCGTGAGGAAGGACACCCTGAGCAGCGGAGTCATTTTCTCACAGTCATTCCTCAAGCTGCACATTAAGATGAACTTGACGTCATCCACACGACGTCTTCCTCCGAGAGAATGAGAAATAAAGAGGCGCCGAGGCGTCATGAATCGGCGAGATTAACAGCAGTAAGTGTGAGGTGGGTGAAGCGAGGGGGAGTCAGCGTGACACCCGGGACGGGACGGGACGGGACACCTGAGCGCTGCCTCATGACGAAAGGCTGGTAAGGAGGACGTCAGCGAAACATTACATCACTTCATCTGGGGCGGGAGCCACGGGTGTCGTGTAGACGACACCCAGAAGCCTCACACGAATGAGCAGCTGCCTCTTTAACACTCGGCTTGGGCTCCTCTGATGGATGAAGAGACTTAGCCTCCTCCGGGGAAGCAGTTGCCCGGCCGCTAGGTGGCGCCCAGGTCCTGGGGGGGGGGGCGGGGGTGGGGGGGGGGGGGGTGGGGGGGGGGGGGGGAGAGAGGGAGAGCGCGCGGG
>JAACJT020000033.1:11464091-11481903 GCA_009936485.2 Gymnarchus niloticus
CCCTCTAGTGCACCTGTTGTTAATTTTATTAACACCAAAGCAGCTGAAACTGATTAACAACCCCCTCTGCTACTTAATTGACCAGATCAATATCCCAGATGTTTAATTGACTTGATGCTATACTCTGATTAAAAAGTGTTCCTTTAATTTTTTTGAGCAGCGTAGTTTCCTGACTGAGTTTTTCAATGTTGTCATGATAACCGTACATTCAATGCAGGCTGTTACGTCAACTTGAACTCACTTCAGAGATGAAAATGATATTACACTGGCTTCAAGAGAAAGAGAGGCAGATTATATCAGACTTTCCATCTCATTTTGACTTTCCGTGCATAGGCAAATTGTGCAGAATTTATCCAGGTGGATCAGAGTCCTTGTTTTCCTTCATTCTTTGAACCCAAAACATTAGAAATCAGCTATACTATATGCTGTAAGTATTGAGTAGTCAATGTTCTAACTGTGAGAACATTCAAAAATATTCAAGATGTGTGCCTCAGTTTTGTCCTGTTTATTTTGCAGGTGGGTTGTAACAAAATAAAAGGTGTCTTTGGAGGAAAAACCCATAGTTTTGAATTATATGGCAATTCACCTTAACCCAAAACCTCAAAATGATAGCAAAGCCGGCCTTGGTCCCAGTTATTTTGGATAATCAATGTTCTGCTGTATTTTGTGGTCTTTATTTTCATTGAATATGTATCCTCACTTTACAGAATATTTAGGTATGGTAGCAATGAGTTGCCGTGTTCTTCCTCCTCCTCCTCCTCTTTCTCTGTAACTCTCCGCTCCTGCAGGTGTCTCCTCTTTGGCCTCACTGCTGTCCCTGGCCTGGGTGCTGGCGTCCTATCACAAGCTCCTACGGGACTCACGCGACGACACGAAAAGCATGAGCTACCGGGGGGCCCTGGTGCATATCTTCTGGCGGCTCTTCACTATCTCCTCGCGGGTGCTGTCCTTTGCCCTCTTCGCCTCCATCTTCCACATCTACTTTGGCATCTTCGTGGTGGTGCACTGGTGCGCCATGGCCTTCTGGATCATCCACGGCGGCACCGACTTCTGCATGTCCAAGTGGGAGGAGGTGCTCTTCAACATGGTGGTGGGCATCGTCTACATCTTCTGCTGGTTCAACGTCAAGGAGGGCAGGACCCGATATCGTATGGTTGCCTACTACTTCGTGGTGCTGGCTGAAAACACCGTCTTGACCTTACTGTGGTACGTCTACAGGGACCCCGCCACCACTGACTCCTATGCCGTGGCGGCCCTGTGCGGCGTCTTCCTCAGCTTCGTCTCGGGCTTGCTCTTCATGTTCTTCTACTATGGGGTCCTCCATCCCATGGGCCCTCGGGTCAGGCTGCTAGCCAGCTCCTGTTGTGCTGAGCTCCTGTGGGGCCTTCCCCTGCCCCCAGAAGCTGAGCCCATGGCCCCCACCCCAGGGCCCCGTGGCTCCCAGGCGACCCCCACCACGGGGGACTACACCGAGCAGGAAGAGCTGTCCGCTGATACGTGCCTGCCCGTGTTCCAGGTGAGGTCCACCGCACCCACGACACCCTCTGGCCGTCCTTCCCGTCCCGAGGGGCCCCTCATTAAGATCGACATGCCAAGGAAGCGCTACCCGGCCTGGGACGCCCACTTCGTGGACCGGCGTTTGAGGAGAACTATCAACATCTTGCAGTACATAACCCCCACGGCCGTGGGGATCCGCTACAGGGATGGGCCTCTTCTCTACGAGCTCCTCCAGTACGAGTCCTCACTCTGACACCCTCTCCATGCTCTTCTTCCTCTCTCTCTCTCCCTCTCTTTACCTCCCCTGCGTCCGTTCGTCATGCGTTGGCTTCTCATTCATTCATTGGCGTTACTTCCCAAAGATAAATCAGGAGCATCTTTCAGATCTTTTAAATCAGCCCGTGGCACATCTTACCAGTATCAAATGAAGTGCATTGCAAAATGATCAAAATATAACAATGCACTGACAGAAAAAAAAAATCATGAAAAACAAAAAAAAACTACAAACGTGATTCGATTTTACCTTGTTCCTGTAACTTTTTATGTGTAGGAGAAAAAAAATGCCCTTTTAAATTTTTTATGTAGTGTTTCATGTGTGTAAGGGTACAAGCTCCTTCACACTCTGTGTGGGTGGAGCCAAACCTCTATACTGGTCATGCTGTAGGGTAGGGCTCCTGATAATGGGAATGATGGACGAGGAAACAGGTGTCCTTCTGAACACCTCATTTTCATCCATGTGTCGTTCCCTGCCGCAAGAAAAAAGAAATGGCACTTAATCAAAGATTAAAACAAGAATGTTAACTTGGAGGAAGGTTGAATTGTATCGTATCTGGACTGGATTAACTTGCCACCAGATCCAGATATGGAAATTGGAAGACACGACTTTAAAGATTGGCATTCTGTTAAAGCGAACAGGCTTCAATCAAATCCCGGTCTTGTAATTCTGAAGAGGACAGGAGAGAGAAGGAGAAAGAGTCTGGCATTATCCTCTGAAGCCTTAATTTAAATAGATCCACTTAAGCCCACTTTTGGGGATGTCTACAGGCGACCTCGGGTTCCAGCCGCTCTCTACCAGAGCACAAGTGTCAATTTGCTGACGATCACTCAGCTGGTGCTAACATCTCAGTGTTGTGTGGCGTTCAGAAAGTCATTTATGAAAGTCACGTGAAGTGTATTAAGGGATTTACTTAACCTACACATGATTTGAGCACAATTCCTTCCGCTTTCATATTTTTGTTACACAAATCCCAGTTTTTTTCAGGGAAAAGAGTAACATACTACCAGAAGGTGCACTGGATTACTTTTCAGGGCGGTGAGAGTATGTGTACAAATAACTAAGCTGCTGAAGTTATCTCTTGAACTTTAACTCGTGTAAATATGACGTAAACTTCGATTTTCCGCTCTGTGTATATACCGCAGCCCTAAGCACAACGTTTGGTTGAGGAGAACCCAAAGACTTTTTTTTTTTTCTCCAGAAACTAGAGTAGTGTCAGAATCTCGGCTACCCATCTGAGGAGAAGCATGGTTCGGGCTTATTCCTGATTATTCAATGCACCCGTCCGTTATTTGGTGTCAATACCTATAAATTAGAGTCTTTCTCTAGTATAATTTAATGCGACTAGACTTCTGACAGTCTTCCTAGCTACAGTTTAGTTTTCTGCTAAAAAGTTCCCCCCTCTTTCCCCCAAAATCTGAGCTGTTCGATTTCGTCTTGCCCATTCCCCGATAAATCTGAGGTTCCTATATGGTTCTTCAGTGTTCTCTTCAGAGCGGGATACTCACACACACAAGGAACGTTTCCCTCAGGACCAGATATTATTTTGTGAAGCACACTGCTGTAATTTAAAGCTCACAAAGTAGTCAAATCAGTGTCCACTGGAAAGAAAAAAAAAAAATTGTAAATAGCTATTTTTAAATGACACCACCGGACTGGCTGTTTGAAAAGGATGGAGATCTTACTGCTGCTACAATTACTATTACCAAACAGTCATTCATGTAGAAGTCAGGGGGGTTCCTAGGAGGCCCATAAACATCGTAAATCATTAGAGATGTTTTTGTAAGTATTCTCACTGGTATTATTAACAAGAATGCTATGGGGCTCGGAGGACTACAAAATCTTAACAGAGATGTAGGTCTGGGCTGAAAGTCGGTGGGGAAGCAGCACGCATGCAAAAAAAATTAGCTTTGATTATCCGTGCGTAAAAGTTGGTAGTGATATTTTCATCTTAGCCGAAAGATGGACGTGCCTCCGTCATTCCTGGCTATGAATCATACCACGTGTTTGTGTAAATATGTGTATACAGTTTACGTGTTTTGTTTCATAGAGAGATTTAAAGAGAGCACAATATTTAAAACAAAGGCGCGATGTCGGGTATATTTTGGGATCAAACAGATTTATAAGCTGAAGACAACATCCAAAGAAATATTTTATCATACCAAGACACAGGAGATAATCAGTGACAGACGTTTGTCGCTGTGTACATCCATATATAGTACACGAAATAAGTGATGAAAATTTGTTGCACGAAGGCCACTTGTTTGGGATGCTCCATCATTCCCCTATCGAAAATAAGACATTTTTAATGCTTTTGTACTTATCCCCCCCCCCCCCCTCATCTTCCACCCTTCAGCTCCCTTTCCTATCCCTCAGCTTCCTCTGGTAATGGTTCTTTAAGAAAAAAAACTTTTAAAAAAAGAACTAAATCAAATTCAAGTAATAAACGTGTGGGGTGCAAAGTGCATGTCATTGGTGCCAGAATGAATTTTGACATGCACATATTTGTCATTTGTTTTAAAATGTAATTTATTTTTACAGTGACTGTTTAACGGTTTCGTTTCCCGTTTCTTTTTACGTTTCTTTTATTTAAGGATATTTTTAAGAGTCTACATTTTAAAGCTGATGAAACTAGAAGCTATCTTTGCCTGAATATACCTGAATTTTTACACAGTTTAACAACACGTTGCAGTGTTTAAACGGAATATTTTATAGACACAGTCTGCTACAAAAGAGGTTTGTCTCTCGGCATACAGGGCTTGTTTGCTGCTGGTTCCTGCCACGCAGTAATAAATAAAGCCAAATTACACCTTCTACTGTACTTTTGTCCGTTTCTGGTGCTCCTGGACGCCTCCGTTAAAAAAATAACTGAATGTGGATTCGTTTCTCGACATAAACAGCACACGGAAAAATGGTTCGGCGAAACCCTGGGTTCTCGCACCACCGGCCACGTAGTAGAGGTTGCCAAAAATCCATTTCTTTTTCTTTTTTTGAAAAAGTATATTGCCTTTTCCTTAGTATGCACCTTAAGCAGCATATTGGGTTAGTGCAATCTGTCAGTCTTGTTTGTGAAGTTACCGCATCCTCTACAGGTCTAACTTCTCGTTTGCCTGCTATATTGTTATCCAGACTTCAGGTGGCGACTCCAGCAGGCTGTCCAGGTTCACCACAAACAGAAGGACAATGCTTTTCTGACCCTCTTGTGCCTGCTCAGATCTTTGCAAGCAGATGTTGTGCAGGTTTAGACCAATGGGACGTAGTGTTCTTGCCAGGTACAGACCAATGAGGAGAAGGGTTCTTGCCAGGCTTGGAAATGAATCCAAGAGCAGGCTATGTGGCAGAATCCATGTGCACCCAGTAACAAACTGTTACAGTGACACTGCTGGTTTCACAAGAAGCTTCCTTTCTACTACTTTCCTTGTCACCACTGTCTTACCTCTCTGCCGTCAGACCAATTGGATGTTGGAATTCACGTAGTCACTTAGAGGGTGGAGCACATTTCGTGACCCCGTTGTTGATGGCAGCTGTTTGTCTGGCTCACTTTGGAGGATTTGGCGCTACTCCAGATCCTTGCTGAGAGACCAGAGTGGAAAGCTGTTGTTAATCTCCCTGGAAGTCAGAGCTCCTGTTGGAGAATTTTCCCGTTTCCATCTACGCCAAGGATACATGGGCAGGCGCATTGGGGGTTTCTGCCAGCTAACTGGTCTCTTGGGGATAAGGGGTTTCCCGGTCCTTCCTCCAAGTCCTGGGGGCACATGGACGGCAGCACAGCCACACAGGCTGCTCTGCTGGCCTGTAGGCAGGATTCCACTCCAGGGCTGGTCGCTGCTTGTCCTTCGTCCTCATCCGTGTGGGGCTCAGGTGTATTCTGGTGCACAGATTCTCTTTTCAGGATTTAATCCAGGGGATGGGGGGGAGAGTTGATTCGGGGGGAGGGCATGGGGTGGTGGGGAACACAAGAAATGAAAATCCCTCCTGGGGGGGGGTGCGTGAGGCGGGCTATCGGAAGCACAGTCTCCGGCAGGTGGGAGAAAAGAAGCCGTCAGTCAAACGAAGACGGCCTGGCCGCTCACGGGCGCATCACCAGCTGATCCTCCTTGTGAGTCCTCCGGAACTGTGCCCTCCCTTCCCTGCCACCTACATGCCCCCTCCCCCACCCCCAGCCCATGGGATTTCCATTTCTACACTTACTAACAGCATCCTGGTTCACTGTTGTTTGCTGGTGTATTGCCAACCATGCCAGCTAGCTTATGGTTCTTCATCTTCGTTTGTTCGGGGATAAAACCAGCAGCGACGGAAATCAAACGCCTGTCGGGTTTCTCGGCTGCTGGACGCTTTTGTGGTGAACCCTCGCTTCTGTATTAGTCCACTTTCAAAGAGAGGGAGAGAGACTTTTTTTTTTTCCTCTGTGAGCAAGTACACCATAATCTTTTTCTGCATCCGACCTGAGAAAACCTGCATCAGCTCCACGTGACACGCAATGCTGACTGTGTCTTTCTTTCTTGGTGGCACATTCAGTTTTTGGCATTTGTTCCTCCATGGTACTCAGAACCTTGAGGTATATTTAGCTTAACGTTGACGTCAAGACCAACCATTCCTAATTCGAGTGGGTTTTCAACTAGTGCACTGATCTAGGCATCCACAGGGACTATGTCCAGCATTCCTGATCCTCTGCTGTACTGAAAACATTTCTGTATTTACAAAAGATTCAGCTGTACACAAGCTCGTCAGGAAAAATGAGGTTTGAACGTTGAGGCTTGATTACTCTCAAAGCGGATCCTTGTGTTCCCTGTCCTACCCTTCGGCTAACAAGAAGCTACAATATATGGAAACTGTTTCTACTTAACGGTACGTTAAAGCCGGGAGATATTAAGCTGATTCTAATGTAAAGTAAAATTATTGTTCAAATCTTTTTTACAGTTTCCATTTTATGTATGACCGTGAGAGATTTGGAATTCTAGCACGGTACCTAAACCCAACATAAACCGACTTGAGACGAACGTGCTCCCGTCATTTGGCGTGTTTAAAGTCGCTTTGATGTAGTTTCTCGTTGGCCCGTGCGACAGTTTTAAAGACGTATCGATGTGCAGTGATCCACGGCCGAGCACCTGAACCAGTTTACGGACCGCATTCCCGCCAGATGCGACGTTGAGTCATACTTCTGTCAGAGATCCGCCCTTAACGTCACGGCCGCCAAAGGCTGTCGGTGAGCGAACGAGCGCCTTTACTGTCTACACGAGGAAAAGCCAAACTGTGGCAGGCTTTTTACAGTGACTTTGCTTTTAAACCTCAAGCTTCCCTACACACCTTGTCGAACAAGCAAACATACACACGCACACTGAAACCATACCGACCCACTGTCAGCTACTCCAACCCTGTGGTGCCTTTCCAAGAGGTGCTTTACTTCACGTACGTTCAAAGACAGCCAGTTCAGCGAACAACAATGCCAGTCGCCCTCTTGTACCATTAGCATTCCTTCTATTCCTCGTAAGAGTACGGTAACAGATTGTACATAATGACATGTAACACTGATATGGAATATATCGTCATACCCTGGATGTGTCACTGTTACCTCAGCTATGAAGTCCATTTCCAAGGTTTTGATGCCAAGCTAAGGTCAGTGTGCTCCTGTCCGTAGAAAGTTTTTTTGTGTAAAAAAAAAAAAAAAAAAAAACAGTTAGGCAATACTGGACATCTGTGGATGAAGCCGAAGGATCTGTTCCACGTTCAGCTCTTTATAAATTATGCCAGATGGTTTTTCTCTATTTACCAATAGCCCATAATTCGCCAGATTTTTTTTTTCTAGTTAGACTTGATGTAGTCAAATTTTACCTGTTGCTGTTCTACATGAATGTGTTATGTCATGGCGTGATGTGTTTATTAGCTCGGTTGAAAATTAGTTTGATAAATTGTAGCTTTACGTTAAATGTTTGAGATACATTTAGTGCCAACATTTGCATCTTTACTCTGATGTTGTCCATCCTGTCATCTAAACATAACCGAGAAAGACGGCAGATACAAGACACTAAACCGTGTAATTAACTGACCGATTATCGTTTGGTACTGATTTTGATAACGGTTTCCATCTGCATTTGCACCTTCAACCGGGTGGCACACGCCGTCAAATCCCAGGTGTGAATCTGTCAACTGGCTTCATACACTCAGAGCATGACACCGGAAAGCACGTTTTCCCGGTGATCCTTAGCATGTGGCATGCATGTTGTCCTTGATAAGCCCCCAGCTTTTTTCAGCAGCGCTGGAGCGTACGCGTACCTCCACGTTTGCCCTCAGAAGATCTGTGTTATCTGTACCTTTTTTAGGGATACCGGAGACTCCTTCCGAATTTGAGCCAAGCTTTGTGGGAGGGTGTATTTCCTTTAAAAATACACACACACACACACACACACACACACACACAAAACAAAACAAACACTGGTGCTCACAAACAGACCCAAAGGTGCTACCACAAAGTGAACTGTGCTCGACCACGTTGTAACCGTTGCTAACAGTTACACGTTTTGTCAAAGGGCCGTGCCTCGAAATCCCTTCCAGATTGCCCTTTTGGAATGACTAGCGCCCCTTTCTGCTGGGACCATTTTACAGCAGAACCCACTCTGTGGAAAAGCTGGCCCCTTTTCTCAAAATTTAAATCTTCAGATGGCCACGTGTCATTTTTATTTACGATGTGGAAATTGTACTTTTTTCATGAAACTTTACCTTTAAACAAACTATGACATAATAAGTTAAAAGTACACAACAACGCTTTCACTTTCTAACATGTTCCTCTTTCGTTGCCGTAAATTTGACAGTAATCTGTGTGAAGGATGTTTGTTCATTTGAGGTTCATTGTTTTTGTTAAAAAATTATTATTATAATTGGTCTACAGGAACAATTGATGTCCTTGAAATGTTGCTCATCTTTTGAGTTATATTTGGACATTTTCTTAAATTCTATACGACTCGTCAAAATGTGGAATTCAACAAGATTGGCAAGATCTTTAAACTGCTTATCATTTTACAGTATAAACAGTACAAACAGCCACTGGCTACACTGCTCAAATATGTCCGGAGTAACCAATGCGTTTGGCATCAAAGCTGACGTTTTAATTGCTTAACGTATTCCGTCGGCTGTGTTGTTTTATGAATAATTCTGATGTCCAGTATTGCTGTCTCCTCTTATTCGGGAACAATAACATAAGGTGCTATGGTTCGTCTGTATGTTTTGATTTCTACTTTAAATTGAGAATATTACACAGAAATCTTTATGTAAAGCCTTATCGTGGGTCAGTATTACAGGCTGTACATCCTAAAAAAGTAAGATCAACCATATGATCAAACTCCACCGTAATTATTCTACTGGATATTTTTTGGTTTGTTGACATTCATCATTTATACCTGCGTGTATATACTAAAATTTGTAATGTACACTGATATTATAATGATTGATTTATTCCTAGAATAAAAGGTAACCTACCATCATATAATAACATTTAGGCCTTAGCTATTTAGCTAAAGCTAATTTGTAAGCGAGTGCTCACTGCAGTTAACGAAAAGTGAGGACTGCTGATATTTTTATATTTTAATCAATAAGGTGCATTTCAGTTTTCTTTATCGAATAAATGAGAGAGAAGGACATGCGGACAGCGACCTCCGCTGTCCTTCTGCTGTCTACGATCTCGGCGGTCTTAAACGCAGAGGTCCGCATGTGAGCAAATGAGGTCTGGATGGGAAGGAGACCTCTTGACTCTCTCCGTTTCTTTGGCGATGTAATATCACCAGTGAATAGTTTCCATCCGCCAACCTCAATCACTGACGGACCATTTAGGCCTAGGTTTTGGCTAAATAAACATTGCCTAAAGGTTATACTCAAGTGTGAAATTTAAACAACACCCATCCTGGTGTTTTGTTTTTCTGTGATCTTAATGATGCATTTGAAACAAGCGTGCTATCGTTATTTGCACCGTGAAATGTTTGATTATTTTTATTGTAAGTTTTTACTTTAGGTTTTGTTTCTTCCATTTAGTGCGTAACCATTAAAGGTCCAGGGGGTCGTCGTCATTAACCCTTGTTACCTCAAGAAACACGAAAATGCTTAAACGAAATTGAACGATTCATTTGGATTGCAAACAAATAAGTACAAAGTTCAACTACAGGTGCTCTCCTCTCCCTTGACAGAGAGGCAAACTTGGAAAGATTAACCGAATGGTAAATAACATAGTGTTGAAAATAAGTGCATGGAAACTATTTTGGATTTCGACAAAAAGTTTTTGATGTAAGCATGCGCATATTAATATATGGTGGCTACCTTTCTAACGGTCGTGCCACGACTGAAGCTACTTCTGAACGTTAAAATGTAGTCGTACGACGGTTTTGTGTAAACACAAAAGGCTGACGCACATCCTCACCTTGATGCAAAGCCACAACGCAAAACTATGCAACCTCCCGGTCGGTTCTTCAATTGCTCGAACCCTGCAACCAGACTCCTGTCATTACACTGTCTGTGCATTAACCGTCCATGCCAGTTCAAGGTGAGGGTGCTTAGAAAATCAAAATGAAAATATATCCTTCATGTAAACGGAAGTAAATGTTGTAGAAAAAACAGACAAAAATGTACCGTTTCATTTCGAACTTGCAGCTTATTTTAGCAGCGTTTCCTCTGTTTGATTTTTGATTACACTTTTAAAGAACTGGAGGTTTGTTTTCTCTGAAGTATGTCATCTATTTTACAGTAAAGGGGAAAGACATCGAGCACTATCTATGAAGTAAATGCTGAAACAGCATTCAACACTGTTTATTTGTCTAATGGACAATGAATTTTCTAAAGTCAAAGTAGTCAGCTAATATGGTATTACTTTACTGTCTTTTTGAGGTGTGTGTTGCTGTTTATGTAATAGTGTGGAGTCTTGATAGTCATGTAATATAAAAACTCTTGGCATAACAGACTTGGCTCAGCATTTCCCAGCATGCAGCAGTATCGCCACTGTGGCGCGCCATGCAGCCCGCGGTGCCGCTTAGTCAGGTTCCGGAACAAACTTCCCTTTTTCCCGAGGCGTCGCCGTTCCGACACACAAGCTCGCCTCCTTGGGCGGAGGACAGGAACCGGCAGTATATAGAGCATCTATTTTTAAGAATATAAAAATATTTTTTGGAATGTCGGCCCTGTTGCACTGCTATCGCTGTGCAGGTGCTGCATCTGAGAAGGTGGAAATGCGACTAGCGGCAGAAACGGAAATCCCAGCCCTAATTAATGAAACAGAGGCGACGCTGTTTATTTTCCTGCATTGGTGTTGGTCATTTATAGCATCCAGTTATTGGGGCTGCTATGTCAGCTACAGCTGAGGCTTATGACACAGTCATGTGGTTGGTTTAGGTAGGGTGACTATATTTTGGTTTTCTAAAAGGAGGACACTGGGGGCAGGATGGTGACATGTGGCAGACGGACGCCCGCACACAATGGATAGTGACTGTGGAAAGCAAAAGCTGAATCCTGGAGGTTTTTGGCGATTTAGAAATCCCGGCCGGACGCATTTTTTAGGTCCCAAAAAGAGGACCTGTATGGTCACCCTAGTGTAGGGGCCACGATGACAGGAACGATCACAAGGCAAAGCTCGCTGCCGTGAGAATTGATGTGGATGCGTGCCGCAAGAAGCTTTATTTTATGTGCAAGTGGATGTACGACAGATGATTCATAAAACACAAACACCAAGCTTATGAAACAATGAATGGAGATCCTTAAATGACAATGTCACGTCTGACCGGCTGGGCGGACGGACGGACGGCTTTTGCAGACACAGGGGTCTGTGGTGGGCACACAAAATGACAGAGAGTGGTTGATGTCCGGAAGTTAGGTGATTCTGCGTGCTCGTCCCTGCTGTGGCGCGGGAACAAACCGTGCTCCACGGCACCAGAAATGTTTTCCTACCTCATTTTCATTTAAGGTTTTTTTGGTTCCTTTGTCCATTTGCCAAATTTGTATGAAGGTTTTGCTGTATGCATTCTTCTGGGTGAACTTTTTCTTCACAAAGTGACTGCATGTTTGCATTTGGTTAATGAAATTTGCAGAATCCTCGTGCCGACGTTCAACATTGTAAAACGAAAGGCCAAATAGTCGCCAGGCATGACAGCTGTCCTGAACCTACAGATTACATTGCAAACTTATGGACTTCCATCTTCCTTTACCATCTCACGTATTTAGCAACTTTCTATGCTACCAGGTTAGGTGTATTTCGGGGGCTTCAAAGGGGGCATATGCTTCTAAATGACAGGTTAGATGTATTTAGGGGGGTTCAAAGGGGGCATATGCTTCTAAATGACAGGTTAGATGTATTTAGGGGGGTTCAAAGGGGGCATACGCTTCTAAACAACAGGCTAGGTGTATTTAAGGGGCTTCAAAGGGGGCATACGCTTCTAAACGACAGGCTAGGTGTATTTAGGGGGGTTCAAAGGGGGCATACGCTTCTAAATGACAGGCTAGGTGTATTTAGGGGGGTTCAAAGGGGGCATACGCTTCTAAACAACAGGTTAGGGTCTAGTTCGGACTCTTCACGAACAGCTTTCCGAGGCTACTTTAGCGACTGATCCAGTGTGGTTAAGGGCAAAGTTTTTGTTGACCTGGGAAAGGCAGGCAATTGAATCTGTTGAACATCAAAGCTTTTGTAACGCTGTTGGGGTTCGAGGTTATTTTTAAATTTCATGCTCATATTTTAAGCATGAGAGATAAATGTGTAGATTTAATGTCTGAAAGATACAAAAGGACACAACACAGTCATGATGGCAATAGCCTAACAGTGCTAGAATGATCAATGGGTACGTCAGATCGATTAACCCCTCAGCCAGCAGATATTTACAGAAAATGAAACAGAGCAAAGAGTGTGAATGTTTAAGCATTAAATCTGTTGGACTTCAAATAATTCATAGAATGGATTTTTATTCTTGATTACAATGTAAGGCACGTGTAACGTGGGGAGGCTAATATCTAAACCCAGTAACTACAAGTGTTTTAGTTAAAAATAAATACTGATAACGTCTGAGCTTATCTGGGTTAGTAACTAGCGGATGACTAAACTTCTCATTGTCTTGCTGCTGTGATGCAGCTGTTGATGTGAATCTGGTTCTGCAGGAAGCCTCCCAGATTAGAAGAAATCTTCAGTTGTGGTGACCAGCTTACATGGCGACAGCAGGGATTAATTTCATTCAGGATTAGTAACTACGGAAGCAGGTAATCTGTTGATTATGATCAGGCATTTCCGTCATAATATCAGGTTCAGGTGTTTTAGTTTGAGTAGATTAAACAGCTCTCCCGGTTCAAATCTTATTCTCCAAAAAAACATATTCTCCGATTTCTGACCAACCGACACTGTTTGGGTGCTTGTAAAATGCGTGCATTTCAGCATAAGTATCATCAGTACTTGAAGGATTTCATTACAGTTAAATGCTTAATGCATTAATGTATCAGCTGTCATTGTCCTCATGCCTGGTCTGAAGTTGTAGTGGATGAATATTTATTGTGCAAGGTATGTGTGTTTACTGGGAGCTATTTACGTTATTTTCTATGGTCAATTTAATAGTCGATAGGAGGAGTTCAGGTAATTATGTTTTTCTGGCTTCAACTGTGACCAGACGGGAGTCATTTACACATACCGCTGGAGCTAGACCATCAACTGGTGCTACAGTATTTGCAACTGTTTTTTTAAACCATGTAGTGTATTGAAAATATATGCATAAGATATATTTATTATATGAAATATGGAGGCACAGACTAACTACTGATCATCTCGTCCCAGTCAGTTTTTGTTTGGGCCAGTTTTACTGTTACTTGTCGTGTATTATGCCTGATGATTTCGCATTCAGCGTTAACGTACGTACAGACACATCATTTTATTGTGCTCTGAAGCAAGCTGCAGCCTCAGCTTCAGCATCGAATAAGTGATTTTGGCAGCTTGAGTCTGCTTGGCTTGCTGGACCGTTTAACCCAGAAGGTAGATTTAATGGGCTCTTGGCAGTATAGGAGACTATAGGTTAATTCAATTAAGCCTTTGTTCGTTTCTGTTTTTGGGCTCACCAGCACAAAACGCCCGTGTTTCACTTCTGTCTTAGTGTCAGAAACAGGGACACGGGTGGAAGAATCACTTGAGTTACTAGTGATTAATTGGCATTGGTTCTTGAAAATAGTTCTTATACAAATTGACTAGTGATCTGTATTGATCTGTGCTAGTCATGTATTTATGTATATACAATGTAGTATGTAATATCTATATTTATACTACATGTAATATCTTTTGAACGGGTCCGTAAGAGAGGATTTTAATGTCAGGGTAGACCCTGGTTTCCATATGCAGACCCTTTGCTGTCAGTCACGTGCAGTAGGTTGCATTTTCAGATATGAAAACAACATTCCTTAATATCTTTTTAGGAAATCGAAAAACATCTTGGGAAACTCCATCTTTTTTCCACTATGAACTATTTGGGGTATATGAACCCTGGGTCATGCTGGAGTCTAACGGACAGCTTCATAATTCGAAGTTGTGCCCATTTAAATGGGGTGGAGGCTTCATTGTGAAACACGGCATATCGGAAGGTGTTGTGTCTTAATGTTTTAAAGGGCTAGTTAAAAGCTATTTAGAGTATGTATCAAAATCTTTGCAGTGGTGGTGATTTTAGGAAGGCACTGCCTTTGGTTGGGATTACAGCAACACCACACAAAGATTTCAAAATTATTGTCACGGTAGCACAAGGAAGTAATACTCCCTCTTTGACCGACATTTTTTGTTACATATCCGTTCTTGTAGATTCATAACTTTATTTATGGTAGAATTGATGAGGATCGAGATGAAGTATTTTCATTAACTTTCATTCGTGAAGATGTATATTTACACACAGAGACAACTAATTTTTTTATTGCAAAAAAGTTGCAAGAATGCTGATGATGAGTGAGGTTGTTTGGATTGTCTGTAGATGTCAGTTGCTGTCTGGGTTGTCTGTAGATGTCAGTTTCATTTCAAGTCAAGTTAAGTTTATTTCCGTTAGTTACAATTAATGTGCGTTGCCATGAATTTCACGATAGTTTTATACACTGTAAGTAAAAACTTTGTCATTACTTCATGGTGATTTTCTACCCGGCTTTTTTTTTTTTTACTTTAATTAAAGGCCAAGTTCTTTTAATTTGCTAATGAGGGCCACCAGAATTCTAACTGAATAAGTAATTCACATTATTTGGCCCTGGCTGTGAATTGAATGTGCTTTTAAATGCAGCTAAGTGCTTGGCTCCTGCTTGATCAGGATTTAGCAAAGCTCTCCAAAACGGTGATCTCTGTGAAGTTTGTGGAAAATACCTTTGCTTTTAAAATGACTTAAAGTTATCCTCTCATTTTATACACAGTGTAGCTTGTTGGCTAAATTATCGACTGCTCTGGTTTACTAACAAACGACACCTTGATTTTTTGGACATGCCTTTATAGTTTTCCACAAGTTGTGAAACAACATAATTTTTCTTTTCCGTTCTGTAACATTGAATGGTTGAGCAATGCATAGATAAACTGGCAAAAAAAAAAGTTAAAGATGCATCTTCCCCATAAAATATACTTAAGTGCTAAGCAGAGAAACAATATAATGAGATTTTATTTTGTGTTTTTATATTACATTTATACATATCGTGTTTACTGTTTGGTGTTCTTTGACTATAGGGCAAAAAGAGCGTATATATATATATATATGTGAAGATAGTAATTAATTGTAAAGCTAACTTTTGGCCATTTTTAACATATACTGTGACTGAAAAGCATTTTTAATTTTTTATTTTTTGAGGGGTATCCCAATTCATCGTGTTTCTCATTTTATTTTTCATTTGCATTGATCTGTGCATTCAGTTGGCAATCGATTTTAGTTATATTAAAAATTATAAACAAAGCAAACAAAGAATAACAATGTTTTCTAGGATTGTGTAATGCTGTGTTGTCCAGATTCTGTATAAAAACAAAAATATATATGATATATCCAATATCTGACAGTCAAATGGCGACTTTGTCTTCTGATGTAATTAACAAAATGCATAATGTTAGTGTTTTGGAAACACATTTTAAAAACCTATAAAAAGTACCAAAAAAAAATCTTGTTAAGATGTTTGTGAACTCTTGCATGGTTAAGATGTACTTGGTGCATTGAGAATTGTTGTTCAGAACTGAGCTCTGTGGTTAAAGGGATTGAAACATTTCCTATAATTCTTTCCTTCTGTCTCAGCAAGGGTTAAGAATGTGTGTGAGCAGAAGCCTCAGTTTTTTTTGTTTTTTTTTTATCGCCTCCTTTTCCAATTCTTTGCTCTGTATGGCAACTAAACCCAGAGGTGAAACATCTGCTTATTTATAACATCTTTGAAATATTAATTGTGCTGTGGTACATGTATTTTGCAAGAATGCAATCTAATTTCTAATCAGACATCCCCTATATTAGTCAAAGCAAGTAACAATAACCAGTCATCTTCTTACTTAAAAATAAAGAAGCATTATATACAGTACATATTTAAATATGTTTTTCTAAGGAGAATATAATTGTCATACACCAATGAACACCGTACTGAACTCATGGTAAGACTTAGCATTTTGCAGTCTGAACCTTAAATGTACCTGCAGTTCAAAAAGCTGCCCAGAAAATTGGCTCACAGTCCATGGTATGACCTCAAACAATTTATAGTTAAACCAAATGTGGAAAGCAAAAATAAACCTGAACCAAAATTAATAAATGTTGTCTTTGAATTGAGTACTATATTTACAATTGATTCACGGACAGGTTTAAATTATTCCTTTTTGGGAAAATCAGAAAATTTGGTTTACCAATTGGTACATAATCTGTCAATTCAGAAAACTTACAAGTTTGTCTTGTAAATGTTGTTCCAGTCTAATTTACTTATCTTAATGAAGAGATTCACTTGCTCTGTGGCTTTTTAGAGATTAGTAGGATGCAACGCCACTGAATTCCTGCTACATTATTTGTCTGTTGTGTATAAATTCTCATTTCCTGTTCACATTATTCTGTGTTTTACCATATAATATAATTTTGACTATCTGAGGCTGTCTTCCCCTGGGACAATAATGAATGTATCTAATGCACAAGAACAGATAGGATGACTGGCTGGAATGTTACGTGGTTCATTTGTGTTTATTTTTGAAAATGGTTTCTGCAATACTTAAAAAGCAGTACATATCACAAGCTGTCAATTCATGTAGTTCTATGACTGAATAATTTGCTAAGACAGAATTATTGTTTTATTTTGTAATTTGGTTCCCATTGAGCGCTGCTTGAACTACGATTATAAAAAAGAGGTTTTGGGTAATGCAATCAAATTACTTAACCTGTCTGAACTCAGACCATCTGGATAAAAAAGTACAAATATACATGAATCAGAAATATTTATTTCGATTTTGTATCTTTCCATTTTAATACATTATAATGTTGTGACTGAAAATGAAGAATATAAACTATTCATTTTTATTAAAGTCTCTTGTCATTTTTACAGAGAATAACTTTCAATAACCAAATTTATGTTTTGCACAATCATACGTGACTTTTTATATTAAATATTGCCATGGGAGGTATTGGTGAACCTGTAACATCGGGCTGAAACACTGAAACACCAGGCTGAAACATTGTGACACCGGGCTGAAGCACTGAAACAGCGGGCTGAAACATTGTGACACCAGGCTTAAACACCAGGCTGAAGCATTGAAACATCGGGCTGAAACACTGTGACACCAGGCTTAAACACCATGCTGAAACACTGAAACAGTGGGCTGAAACAGCAGGCTGAAACATTGTGACACCGGGTTGAAACGCTGAAACAGCGGGCTGAAACACTGAAACAGCAGGCTTAAACACTGTGACACCGGGATTAAACACCGGGCTGAAACACTGAAACAGCGGGCTGAAACACTGGGCTGAAACACTGAAACAGCGGGATGAAACATTGTGACACCGTGCTGAAGCATTGAAACAGCAGGCTGAAACAGCGGGCTGAAACACTGTGACACCGGGCTTAAACACCGGGCTGAAA
>JAACJT020000033.1:11488474-11501752 GCA_009936485.2 Gymnarchus niloticus
CTGGAATACGGCCGTGCTGTCAGGGAAGAAAAAATCCATTGATGGGATAACCTGGTCATTCAGTAGATTCAGGTACTCGGCTGATTTTATTGCTGCATAACTTTGCTGGGCCTAGACTGGACCACTGGCTCTTAAGTACTGTATCTGCTTATTTAAATTGACATTTCTTTTTGGCCAGGCAGTGTATTACTCCAAAGTGACATGACAGATGCAATTCAGGATTCAGTCAGTGGCTCCTAAGCCCTGGTAGTCCATACACCTTTCAGAGAAAAGCTTTAGAGCTTTCTGGTTGACTCCATTTGCAGGTATTCCTTGGCAGAGTCAAACTGTATACATGCATTCGGTTTAACATTCCCCGGGCGATGCATGATCAGCCGGCTAACAGCTCCTTCCTCCTCTGCTCCTTGCAGAAATCCCACCTGCTCCCAGGTCAGCTGACAGCTGAGCAGGACGCGCTGGTCAGCCTCTCGGCCTACAATGTGAAGCTGGTGTGGCGGGACGGCGAGGACATCATCGTGAGGGTGCCCATCCATGACATCGCCGCCGTGTCCTACATCCGTGACGACTCCCTGCACCTCATCATACTTAAGACAGGTACTAGAAGACAAAACCTTTCCTTTGGGATTGGTTAACAGGTGGGGAGGGGCCTCTAGGACACCCCTACCTGGTTTCGACTCTCTTATAGTCAAGGTTCCCCTTGAGGAAGACCGGGCAGTGATTTTCCCCCGTTGGTGTGCTGTATGTTGGAATAGCGGGCTGCTCACGTCCTCAGGCAAGCTAGCATACGTGCAGAATGTCCTGAAAAAGGGCTAAGCGCTACTTTGCACCTCTGTCCCTGTGCACTCAGCCCAGGAACCTGGAGGTTCCCCCTGCCCCAGTACCTGCCCAGACGCGTCCAAGTCCCAGACCCTGAGTTCGCTGCCCGAGAGCGGCCCCCTCTTGGTAGAATTGTGCAGCCTACTGGTGTTGGCTGTGGAGAATAAAGTAAGGCCCTCCTGACCGGGAGCTGAATTCCACGCCAAGGTGTGACCGTGAGGTGACCGTGAGCGCCCGATCGACCTCTGACTGCACTGCCCTTTTTTGTAGGCTGCGGCTGAGGAACTCTGTTTACTTCTCAGCCAAGTCTTCCAGACTGTTTATACAGAATCGACCATAGACTTCTTAGACAGAGCCATATTCGATGGGGCCTCCACACCCACCAGACATCTGTCTTTATATAGTGGTAAGCTCAGATTTCGCTCTTGTTTTTCCATGATACGTGTGGGACTGTTTGTATCCTCGAGTAGTGTGCTTAAATTGATATCAACATTTTTAATAGAGTTTGCAGGCAAATTTAAGGGTAGAGAGGGCGATCATCTGGAATTTTCAGTAGCAAACGGGCTGGAGATGCTCAGCTTGGATCCAGCTCTTTGAGATGGGTGTTGATGGATCTGAGACAGTTGCTAGGCTGTTTAGAGGTGGTTCTTCTGCTCTGTGTGAGAAGTACGCAGCTCGTTCAGGCAGGCCTTCAAATGCTTTAGACAGTTATGTATTCCTGCGTTTTGAGACGCTGTTGAGGTATCTGTGAAGTTCATTCAGCCCTTTGAGATAAATCTGTGGTCATAAGGTTTTCTTTAATTCACAGATGACTCTTCGAGCAAGGCAGATGTGAAGGAGCCCTATGATCCTGAAGAATTGTAAGTGTGGACTAGTCAATACCTGGCCCAAAAAGAAACAGTGAGAAGTGGGTTACACCAGTCTGAAGATCTATTACGATAACGTTGGCAATCTTAGGAAAATTACACACCTTCTCTTCCTAAAGAACTGCCTGTGTTTCACCAGCTACCAGCCAAATCTTAATCTCACTAAAGTCCCATTGGCTAAGCCGGAAAGTGATTGACAGCATGCAATAATCCCACCGAGTAAGGGTTTTGAGGATTGTAATTTCACTGGAAAGTGGCTCAAGTGGATATGAGCTGACACTATGTGAGCGAGTTCCAACATGAATCATCCCAAGTGCCTCCTAAATTCTCTGGAAGTGTTGCAAATGCCGAGGAACCAACGTGATTTCCAGCACAGTTGTCAGGGTGTAGTCTCCTGAAGAGCTGATTGGTTCCCGGAGAACATGCTTCTCCCTCCGTGTAGGTGTGATTCGTTTGTGTATGTATCTTAACGCCCCGGTCTGTCCGTATTCAGCCCTTTCCAGGGCACTCTGGACATGGGGGGGAATTCCCTGACCTCCTCGCCCTCCACACCGGCATCTCCACAGACGCACACCACGAGCGACAGTGAGCTGAGCAGCACGGCCGCGGAGCTGCTGCAGGATTACATGACCACGGTACGGATAGGGTTAGCCCAGGTCGAGCCAGGCCAGGCTTAGAGATACCGAAGTCACCTGAACCTTATTTTCTCCGCTGACGTTGGTTGATAGGTCCCAATTCTGAATTCTGATCTTAACAGACATGCTGAAGTGTACCAAAGTCCTAGAGTAGCGATTTAGGTGTCTAGAGATATTGCCTGTTATCAAGAGCCTTCTAAGTACCTCTCGGACGAAGCTGTCCTGATCAGTGTTGTCTGTCCGTCCATTCAGCTTCGAACCAAGCTGTCCTCTCAGGAGATCCAGCAGTTTGCCATGCTGCTCCACGAGTACAGGAATGGCTCCTCCATTCACGAGTTCTGTATCAACCTGCGGCAGCTCTACGGCGATAGCCGGAAGTTCCTCCTCCTGGGTAACAACATCATTGAATGTGTGGTCCTGAACCAAGGACTGTTTCCACCCGGCATCTCTGTCCAGTCCTTATTCTCTGCATTCCCATGCTTCCCCCTCTGTAGGACTCAGGCCCTTCATTCCCGAGAAGGACAGCCAGCACTTTGAGAATTTCCTGGAGACCATTGGAGTAAAGGATGGGCGGGGGATCATCACCGACAGTTTCGGGAGGTACCGGCGGACGCTGAGCACCACCTCCAACTCGACAACCAATGGCAACGAGACAGCAGAGGGCGCGGATGAGCAGCCAGTGGCCACCGAAGGCGACGATTGGGACCGTATGATCTCAGACATCAGTAACGACATTGAGGCGCTGGGCAACAGCTTGGACCAGGACTCCTCGTGAGGAGACCTACTGGGGGACAGAAACGACACCGAAGTCCTGGGGACCGGACGCCATTTTAGCAGTATTGTAGCCGACTCCTGGGAATCTCTCATCTGGTTGTAGCCTGGAGAGTGTGACAGTTGGTGCCAAAATCTCCGTGCACACGAGTCACGCGATATCGGCAGTATCTGCCAAACTTTAGCAAGGACACGTCTGAGCCGCCTTACCAGAACCCATGTAGACCTCCAACCTCCAAAGGCTTGAAGAAGTACAGAAGTCTTGCTCTTATATAGTCGCAGTTGTAGTATTGTTTGTTTGTTTGTTTTGTATCCTTCGTTCCCGAGTTCACTGTATAAGGAAATGTAGGCGGAGTTTAAGCAATCGAAGCTAATTCTGAAGCATGTTTAATGATTGCTTTGTTTTCGTTTTTCCTTTTCTTTTCTCTCAGCGTCGTAAAATGTACTCACCGCTTCACCAGAATTGACGGCCCACGGCCAGACCTGATTAAGAGTGGCCGTGCATTTCATTTACATTTAGAAATTGACTCCAAAGCTTTGCGTTCGATTCGGTGAAAGTGACATTTATTTGATGCTCGGTTATTTTGACTGAACATTCTCCTTTGACGTTTGGAATGGGAACTGAATATGACAAGGCCAGTCTATGGTTGATATGGTTGATTCCTATATCCCTGTTCCTCGCCGTCCCCCACCCCTAGGTTCTGCTAACAGAGTCACATTAGCCTGCTGTTTAGCACAGGGCCTGTGTTGGTTCCTGTTGGCAGGAACACAGGGGAGCTTGCGCACGTGCCCCGGGGTAAAAGGGCGGCACACTAGCAGGTCGGGGAAATAAGCCGGTAATCAGGCAACGAGCAGCAGGTTCAGATTGCCGGTGAAGCACTGTTCCGTTATAGTTCAATAAGCCACTTAACCTCACACTTGCAGTGAATACCAAACATACGTTTTAATTAGACAAAAGCTACAATATAAACATCACACTTTTGTCGGGCACCTTACCCCAGCCAATATAAATAATATAAAATATTCTGCTGGCTTAAAGCTTGACTTGATCTTCCATTTCTCTTTGAAACGAGTTTCGAAAAGACCACGTGTTAACGTTTACCTTGAACGGATTCCCTAAATATGTTCCGTGTTACGTGAAGCAGTGTATCATATGTCAGAAATGAGCAGGTTTTATTTTTAAAAATGAGTGCTGCCTTAATTCGTCGCCACCATTCACTCAGAAAGCCTTTGCGACACTTCAAATGTAGGACCAAGTGGACATACCAAAAAAGAATAAATTAATGAATGGTCGTTATTTTGTTCACCTCACCTCGACGTTGACTCTCGTAATCCCCTCAGGTTTCTTTTCGTTCATTAATCCGAGGATTATTAGCAGCCCGTGCCGCGGTACGCCTTCACCACAGTGAACCCGAACCTCAGAGGGCTAGACAAAAAAGGCCCACTAAAGCCTTCTTCCAGGGCTCTCTCTTTTTGACGGATTAAAGGAGGGTCTTGGCAGTAGTTTGAAAACAAGTGCTTTCTTAAATGCCAGATGCCTTTAAGGAACAGAAGATGGACAGACATGTTTCTCGTGCACTTTCACAAAATGAAACTACGAAGTAATTAATTCAGAAGGAGTCCGGGACCTCATCGTCATGTAGGAAGCTTTTTGAAAATGTCCTTTTGTCTCACGGTCCAAGATATT
This sequence comes from Gymnarchus niloticus, assembly GCA_009936485.2. Taxonomy (NCBI): domain Eukaryota; kingdom Metazoa; phylum Chordata; class Actinopteri; order Osteoglossiformes; family Gymnarchidae; genus Gymnarchus; species Gymnarchus niloticus. The sequence goes on from JAACJT020000033.1 coordinate 11,493,250, forward strand.
TATGTCACACTGCAATATAAGATGCAGCGATTTGCTTTTGTATGAGAGTGTCAAATGAATAAATGTAAACATAGATGCAGTAAAATTATGGAAGTTGTCAGTAATTTATTTATCTTTTTTTTTGATTTGCCGAGCCAGTATGAATTGATGTGATGACACGTTGCAGTAGGTTCGTTAAAGCCACTCGTTTTGTTTGCTGTGATGCCTTGCTCTCTCTTCTGACAGCTTGCATGTTTTCTTTCGCTTGGATTTTTGCCTAAAGGGGTCGCATCTGGTTGTCAGGGCAAAGTTGTCACCTCCCTCCCGCGAAAACTGGAAGGCAGATGGAGAAGGGGATGGAGGAGAGTGCTGTAAACTGCTGGGGTTAAGCAGTTAAGACTTGGGTTAGTTGTGTAGGGAAGATCTTTGGTGGGCTAATGAGTCAACACTCAGAATCATATTGTCCCTCTAACCCTGAAACATATTTGATCTTTAGTTGGTGGCATTCAGTATTTTATGTTCCGGTTCGATTCCTGACAGATGCCGTTAGTTTTGTGCAGTGGGTACATTTTGGGGCAGTGCCGTGCTACACAGAGCAATCTGTACGTCCGCTTCACTTTGTCTACAAAGGGACGAAAAGAAGAAAGGTGGGAAATAGGCCAGTTTTGTGAGGAACAGTACTGTAAGTCCTCAGAGTACACATGCAGTGTGACTAATGCTGCGATTTACACCTTGATTTCATTTATGGTTTTTCTAAAACGTACTCAAGACGTGCCTGACTCTGGAGGCGTAGAGGACGGTGGTGGTAACGGCTACTGGAGGTCGGGGGACAACTGTGTGTCAGCTGACATGGGGTCCACTCGTATTATGTGGGCTTTGCGTCACCGCGAAGCAGACCGTGTTATGACCGGCGTCCTTCCGCTACCTCGTTCCCACCAAAATGGCTGCCTGTCACCCATTATGTGAAGCTGAGAATGTTTTAACAGCGCAAAAGGATTTTACCTAGATCAGGTTTAAAAAGCTTCTTTTCATTGTAAGTTTTCCTCTTAATTTGTATGTGCAGGTTTGTTTACTGCTCTGTGTATGGAATTCTGTTCGTTCCTGTTTTGTTTTGTTTGTATGATGTAGGTTTTTGTGATAAAGATTGATTGCAATGTGTCTGTTGTGTATTTTTTTTTGTTTTTTATGGGTTGTGGTGTTTAATTTGGCGGCTAACTTTCCTTCTGCTTGGAAGAGCTCCCCATTTGATGGGAAAACAGTGGGCGGTGAATCTTTCCCCTGCCAAATTGCACCGGCTCAGTCCGCTTGGTGGCACTAGAGATGTTCAGCTTCCTTGGAGTGGTTTTCTTACGTGCAGCATGTCTGGAAGCTCTCTAATGGTGTAGGAAGTTAAACGTCTGCTTTAGTAAATGCCCAGCTAGTGCATGACAAATGAATCAACAGTGGTGGATTTTTAAAGAAATTCTTCATCACCTGATTTGACATAATGACTATTAGTGGCTGATTTGAAAACTTGAGCTTTACTTTGATTTGCTACATCTGCAAACACTGAATCACTTTAGCTGATGAGGTCTTTAGCTGATGAGGTCTTTATAACTTGTATGCCACTTTGGAAGAAGCTTTTGCAAAATAAGTAAATGCAACAGGTATTTATACTATTCTATTAGGTTTAATTCTCTTGCAACAAGGAACAACTAAAATATTCTGCCAATACAATTTTAATCTGCAACCACATCAACAAATTAATCTTATTTTTAAGAACATACAGGCTTACATGTTTGCATTTTATTTTTGTATTTTTATTTCACACCCTTGAAATCCTTGGCTGTTTTATGCAGTAAAATTGACTGGTTAGATTTGGGTGTGTTTAGTGAGCAATGACCGGGAGTAACATCGAGCTGTTGCTGTTACTGTGGCAACCTTCTACCACGGTCTCCTTCGGAAAGGTTAGGAACCCCTGAGCTGCGGTTTCAGCCGCTCACGTGTTTCCTTGGGTTGGACCGAGCTCATGGTGTCAAGGGAACGGATCCGATCAAATAGCTGTTGTTTGACCAGGCTGAGGGTGGTCCCTACAGACAGTCATTACAGGTACCCTGGGCATGTTAACAAGGTGATAACTTACCAATTAATCAGACAAATAGCTAATTAATAAGATGAAACGTGCACTTAGTTGACTGGCGTGAACACACGGCAGTTTCCAAAGTGTGATATTACAATACTGCATGCTTTAGAACCCATTGAAATGATTTATTAATGGATTAAGTAATATCAATTCATCCTCACCCCCCAGGAGCTTTTGTCAGTCTGTGTTTAGGGGGAAACCCAAACACAGCTGTGTGAAACAGAGAGAGCAGAGAGTGTTGCCTGCCAATTTATGTAAATTCATCGAGCCTCTTATTTAAGACTACAGAGAGAAGCCACCAATTAACATTAAAATCAAGTTTACATCCATTCTCTGTTTCACCACAAAAATCAATCAATAACCCAGCATGACTTTAATGTAACTTCACAGCTCGTGAAGAGGAGCACTTCTCCCTCTTCGCCCACTTAATGTTTGAGTGTCAGCCTGGGATCCCGGTGGCCATGCATGGGGGGAAGGGCGTGACTCTCTGTATTGATATTTGGAGTTAAGGTGCCTGTAATGACTGTGGATTGTTTTAGGGGGGATTTAAATATGTATAATTGGATATTGTTAGTATTTGTAGTTAAGAATTTCTAATGTGGTTTTGTTTGAAGGGTTCTCCCACCTTATCCCTGTAATGGTTGTGCCCAATTGATTGATTGATTGAGCCACCTTGTTTCTGCGATGGCTGTGCCCTATTAATTTTAATTGATTGCTCTTTAAATGGGGTGGCCTTGAAGAGAAGGGAGGTGGTGGAGGCAAATGTGGCAGCTTGGTGGGAGGCTGTTAACAATGCCCCCCCCCGTTGGTTTTCTGCAACCTTCCTTTTTGGGATCTTCTCCACCACACTGGTCAGGTAACTGAAGACCTGGTGAGGTCCTTCACACAGCTGTGTGCAATGAAGACAAAAACTAACGGAAAGCTGTTAACAATCTTATCTGTTACCTTACATGTGTTGCATACATATGGATAGATCTGGAGACGGGTTCATAAACTTATCATCTAAGGACCCACTTAAACTTGGTACCATGCTGGCATCCAAGAAGATGATAAGCACAATGACAGCAGGGCCATTTGGTGCCCCGTCACAAACACATTCAGCACTCAATGTTTAAAAAACGCTGAACTAGAGACATATGAAAGTGACCATGATCATATACAAATTATTTATATTTCCAGTGTAGATAAATGACTCTCATAGATCTTTACCCACTTCTGATATTTGCTGCATCGCAGATATCAGCGATATATCAAAACCGTGCTTTGGCATGTGTTTCAGTATCTTTTCTGGTACTGATGTCCGGCAGACCTGCTTTCTCTTGCTCGGAACCCTTACAAGGCCCTAATTGGCCCAACTGTCTGCAGCTGGTACAGCTACATCGTGTTCTCAGCATCTCCTAACCCTAAATCAAGAGGAGAATGAGACGGAAACAGCCACAAGGAGGTGGAGGCTCTCCTTCCATCCATCCATCCATCCATCCTGTAACCTTTCTTGATGAGCTTAAAGAAAACGACGAAATCAAAATGATTTTCGCACAGAGCATTTTTAGAGTTAAGAAACTGCAAAACAATCTTGAGGAAATGGAAAACATTACCAAAAACCAAGACTGGGAAAAATTATTTCCTGACCAGTTAGGTAAGGTAATAGATGAATACAACGTCGATAATTGTAGAAATTTATGTAGTGTAATCGTAAATAACATGTTTTTGAAATCATCTCGACAATGGATGACAAAAATGTCTGAATTCAAGAAAAATCCCGTGGATTCCAGCTCTTGCTTTTCGGCACCGTCACTCACTCTCCAGCTACACACCAGCCCGGTGGCTCCGCTGTAGCACTACTCAAAATGTAAAGCATTCTGCTGGCCCCCAGCAGGCAGTGTGTGTGTCCCTGGAGCACAATGCCGGCGATAATGAGAGGTTAGCGGAGCGTTAACTCACGCCACCTCGCCACGCGGCTCCTCGTAAATCACCGCCGCCTTCACGGAGTACCGAGACCACAGAGGAATTCTCGGCGACGGCTGATGTAGGACGAGACCGTTCCAGGTCAAACGGGGAGCATGCGAGGGAGACCAGCTAATATTCACACACCTGTGTCAAAATATGCCCCTCCTGCAATACCGTGCTCCAGTTTGCTAGGCAGGGGATATGAATTCGTTATGTACACTACCAGGAAGTGGGTCAGATGGACGGGAGAAGAGACGAGGTGCCTCAAGAAGGACCAGGCACTCGGGGGGACAAAAAGATGCCCCTGAGTTACCAAAATGATGCCCTGGGGGTTAACAGGGTGCAGCCGTCATGCAAGATGACACTTCCATGGGCCGTTAGAGCTGACTCTAAAGGACAGTGCTGGAAGGCAGAGCCATTTCATGGCATGACACTCCTGCTTTTGTGCTTCTGGGATTAGGAGGCTGTTTGACCACCAACATAAAAGGGTAGCAAAGTTTTGTTTGCCTTTAATCGGATATTTTGTAAGATATAAAAGAAAGCCGTGCAGTTAAAGTCTACACCCCTCATTGGCATGTGACTGCAGAATGGGCCTTTGTGCTTGTGATGGGTTCAACCTGACCCCATTGTTCCAACCTTGGGAAGCAATCTGATTCGTGCAAGTCACTGCAGAGACAGTTCTGTCACTCTTACTGGTCCGATCTGCTCTCACCTGCTCTGAAAGAAGGCCTGACTCACTCACTCCTATTCTTAGTCCTGGTTAGGACTGGCTCCAGCTTTAAGGTGGACCACGGGAGTCTCTGGAAGGGCCAGGGGGTGGTTTCAGTGTTAAAGTTCAATAAGTCAGGCTTAAAAAAAACTTCCTTCCTATTTACCATAATCATGGACAAAGCCTGATTGGTTAGCAGTCGGGGTGTGCCAAGCTTGTGATTGAGTCGACCAGAACCACCTTGGCCTTCCTGTGGAGCCACCCCAAATTTGTTGTTACCCATAAGAATGATTTATAACATGATTTATAACGTTTAACCTCTTCACACTGCGAGGTAAAAGAGGTTCAAAACAAAAAAGCACTACCTACCATGTGAAAAACAAAAAAACACTGTCTACGCCTGCGACAGTCTTTCCAGAAGGGACAGATTTTACATCTCGACAGGCTGGGCGTATGTTGGGACAGCGCTAGAGAGCCTTAACCACCGTAATCTGCCGCAGGGCAGCCTTGCAATAAATGGGCATCTAGATCAAAATCGACTGATGGATTTGTAGGCCACCAGTAGGTCAATATCGTATTAGACTGCCGTCAATTCCGGCTCGAACGGAAAGGACAAATCCACACGAGGAACTTGGCGATGGGAGTTCTTGTGTCATGGAGAATCATGTCAAATATGCCTCAAAACACCGTGGAGAAACACACGTATGAACACCGGGATCATGCAGCTCTATCTGGTTAGATTTGTACGTTACAGCAGTGCATCCAGGTTTCAAACAGAGCCCAGAGTTTAAGCAGCAGAATATAGGAGGTAATTTTGTTATTAGTATTCGACAGTCTCGGTACATTAAAGTCAGCTGCTCTGCAACATCTATGCGGAAAAGCAGGCACACACACCATCTCTCCCCAAAACGGCGCATTTGTCATTCTCCTCCCGACCCTCAGCCCGGCGGCTAGCAGAGGGAGAAGCGACGAGAGTTGATGTTCATCTTGGTGACGCCGATGAGCCGGAGGGCGGAGGACAGGCCGAAGCCAGGGGCCACGGGGAGGTCGCAGAGCAGGTCCGACAGCTCGTCGCGCTCCTCCAGCTCGAAGGTGGCGTCGTTGAGCATCCTGCGGTGCAGGTGGCACGTCTGCTCGATCTTCAGCTTGCTGATGTCGCCACGCAGCCGCATGAGCTGCCGGGCGAGCTGCTGGTCCTGAGCGCGCATGTCCACCTGCGGCATGCGGGCGAGGATAGGGTGAGAATGGGCGCTATGAAATACGCGCGCTATGACAAGACAAACGTTGAGCCAGATTGTTGTTTTTGTTTTCCACATGCCCATTCAGGCATCTTTGACTTTTAATTGTGCCATAACATGGCTGACAGCCATTGATGAGGTGTCAGGTAAACTGCGGCTTGTTCAGCAGGTTCATAATTGGGCTGCTGTCTATGGCTCCATTAAGCAAACCATCCACATCATTTTTATATGCTTATATGTGCAACTATAGTAACAATAAGAGGTCTTTATACCACAGCACAGTTAATGTGTTGCATGCATGTGCCTTCATTCAAAATTTAGCACGGCCATACCAGCTCTTTCCTGAGCCAGACAAGGGCCTCGTCGATGTTGCCAAACCCTCTAAGACTCCCTGGAGTCAGGCCGCTGTCTGGGATCAAGCTAGACTTCACTGAATTTTGTCTGGATGGACTGGAAGCTTCCCCCTGCACCTCTGGGTCGACCTGGACATGCTCCTTGGGACCCTGGGCTTCTAGCTGGGCCTTCCATTCCTGATAGGAGGGCCTCCGTGTCTCCAGCCTTAGCTTCTCCGTCAGTGCCTTAAGGCTCCGGAGGTGGTCGTCATGGTGACCTGCCAGGTTGCCAAACTGCGGTCTACTGGGGGCCTCCGCGTCGAGCTGTGCCGTTGCTATCGCATCCATGGTTGTTACAGCGTTGGGAAAAACTAAAAAAAAAAAAATTAAAATTAAATGAAAAGCCAAAAGTTGAAGAATCAAAGGAACTCCGCATCACGGTCTGATTTCATAAAGTCAGTCCGGTGTTTGGTTCATTAAAGGCTGACATGTCTTTAGATTGGAATCAAGGCCAAGCGCTGCCAACTGGCTTCTCTGTGAATGCCGACAGAGCATGATATGCTGTGAAGGATGTGCACAGGCGACACTGTGCTTCTCCCCTGCTTCAGTGCTCCTTCACAGTCTCTTTCATTTTACCAAACAACAGAGGGATGGTATTCTAACTTCTACGGACCTAGAGCCCAGATACCAAATGGTTAACTCTACAATACAGTGGATAATAGCATGCATTTCTGTTTAATGGCAACTTCTGAGTCTTCGTTTGGAGAAAAAGGTGTTTACATTTTGTACCATTAAATGGTAAACACCCTTGTCACCTCAGCACCATAACAAATGCAAGCAGCCCATTCAGAGATGACGAGGGGTTAATCAAACTCGCATTCTATTAATCTTCCGTCGGTGCACGTTTTTCAGAGCATAATGAAAAGAGACTGCAGACAGTCTGGGTCAACAAGGTATCGATAAAGAAGAGACTTGAAATTGAATAAAGGTAATGGTATTGATATTCAATTTTATTTATATAGCGCCTTTAACAAGAAGCACTGTCACAAAGCACTTTACATAGTCCCGAGCTCAGAGTCCCCAGAGAGTAAGCCAAAGGTGACAGTGGCAAGGAAAAACTCCCTCAGAAGAAACCTTGGGAGGAACCAGACTCAATGGGGGAGGCCCATCCTCCCCAGGCCAGCACCAGGCAGGACAAATGAATGAATACAAATCAGAACAACAGATACAAATAAGAACAAATCCTGTAACAGTCAGGAGGACAACAGAGTATTGGAGGTTGCAGGCTAGTGATCAGAGCAGGTTCAGTGGCTCAGAAGGCAGCAAGCTGGTCAGACTGGACAACTGAAGTGGAGGGAGGGTGCGGTAGGCCAGCAGACGATACGGGGACCTCTTGAATCCAAACCTCCGAGGGAAGCACCCCAAAAAGGGAGGTACAGGGGAAAGAGAACGTGTGTGAGGAGAGCAGCAATTTAAGGTGGCAGAATAATGGGAAATAAAATAGGAAACAAAGCAGGAAGGGCCCTGGCATGACTATATATGGCAGCATAACTATGAGGGAGAGGCCAATGGGGACACAGGCATGAGGAATCCCTGAAAGCCAGCACTCCAACAACACATAGTACATGCAAAGCAGGAGTGACAGCACTGACAGAACAGTTCACCCAAAGTCAATGGCACTGATCCCCACCCAGCTCTACACCTTGAACTAAAGCCTATAGTTGGGGAGTGAGTAGCTACCTAAGGTCTCTGTAAGCTAGGCTAAAGCAATGCGTTTTAAGCCTAGACTTAAAGACAGAGAGTGAGCCAGACTCCCGCACTGCTGCTGGAAGACCATTCTACAGCTGCAGAGCTCTGTAGGAGAATGCTCTGCAGCCCAGCGTAGCTTTGTTTACTCTGAACTAATACAAAACCTACCCCCTGAGAGCGAAGCAAACTGGGGGGGTAAGAAACCAAAAAATCAGTCAAGTATTCTGGAGCCAAACCATGCAAGGCCTTATAGATAAGTAATAGTATTTTGAAGTCAGTGCGAGCCTTAAATGAAAGCCAATGTAAAGATGACAATACAGGACTAATATGTTCGAACTTCCGAGTTCCAATTAGCACTCTTGCTGCAGCATTTTGCACTAGCTGGAGTCTGTGTAACAACCCTGAGTTACATCCAGAAAACAGAGCA
>JAACJT020000033.1:11504878-11517067 GCA_009936485.2 Gymnarchus niloticus
ACATGAGTTTGGGCAGGCTTCGAGAGGCGGTGGAGGACAGGGCGACCTGGCGTGCTGTGGTCCATGGAGTCGCGAAGTCGGACACGACTGCGTGACTAAACAACAACAAATTTATTTATTTATCTATCTATTTATCCATTTATTTAATTATTTGAAAAGACTGTAAGTATCCCAGAAAAATGAAGAAAAAAAAATCGAGATTGCTTAAACTTTTTCCCTCTCTTCTGAACCCCAGCCCTGCAGTTTTCCTAAATCTCCTTTTAAAAGGCTAATGACCTCAGCACTGAGGAAGCCCGCTAAATTGGTTCCACGGTGCTTAGAGGACCAGCACCCGCTGCGATCGGTCAAGGCTTACAGCCTGCTGGATTAGGGCATACAATAACTACATCATTGTGCAATGCTGTAAATCTGTGCACATTCTGTATTATTTACCCGTGCTACAGTTTTGTGTGACTAGTTGGAAACGACCATCTCCTGAACGTAGATGCAAATGTGTAAAGCAGCTGCCTACTTGGAAGCAGATACAAGTTTGATGTCCACGTCTCACACAGGCGCAGGAGAAAGCGGACCAGCCATCGACAGCCACAGACCTGCTGAAGGGGACCGGAGGAGTATTCGAAATGCCTTCTGCATCCGCACAAAAACTCTATACAAGTACAAATAAAAAGCATCATTAAACTAAAAAAAATCCAAAGATTAAGAAGGGGAGAGTAATAGACCCATGCCGATGTCTAGATCAGAGGTCCTTCACAATGTACAATAGAAAAACTTCATTAAAACTATTACCACTTTCAACGGTGTGAAATCATTTGAAAAATGAATATTCAGCTGGGAATTTCCAGCAACGCTACACATAAAAGCGATCCGAGGTCATCCTCGTACATATCGAGTCATTCTTAGACATGAAGCATCATGTGGCGCGACTTCTATCTTTCTCCTATAAGTCATATCACTGAACACGTCTGTGATCAGTCCGTTTTCTAGATTAATTTTCTTGAATTATCATTTCATATCATAGAATACCGACTGTGGAGGCATTTCCAGATAATAATAATTATAGTAATAACTTGACTAAGTTGCTTCAATGAGGCTTATAAAAGAATGAAGAGTAAAAGTTAAATATCTCAGACTCACCTGTCTAATTTCATATGTTCTTTACGTTAAAGTTGCTTATATAAGTTCCCATCGGACACCGAAACGTGCCTTTTGAAGCATGGCCAGTATAATAGGGGGGCTTGTGGGGGCTGCGTGAGCTTCTGGTTGCCCGGAAACAGTTAAGTCATCCTCGGCAGGTCCTTCTGTTCTGCTCAGCACAATAGGGGGCGAAGCTCCGACACAGAGGAGTGGAGACAGAAAGCCGCCTGTGGACGTCCTGAAGCCCGGCAGCTTCTCAGGTGCGCTGACAGGTGATCAGGGGCCGCTGCGTCGTGATTGGACGTCCTGAAGCCCGGCAGCTTCTCAGGTGCGCTGACAGGTGATCAGGGGCCGCTGCGTCCTAATTGGACGTCCTGAAGCCCGGCAGCTTCTCAGGTGCGCTGACAGGTGATCAGGAGCCGCTGCGTCGTGATTGGACGTCCTGAAGCCCGGCAGCTTCTCAGGTGCGCTGACAGGTGATCAGGGGCTCTGGCTGACCTGTTTTAGCTACCATAAGGTTATCCTTACAAACTGTTGGCAAAGCATCGTGAATGAAAACCACACATTTACTGCAGATGTTCGTCCTCCTTGTCTTTTAATGTAATCGTATATCAGTTAACTTCCTTACTTAACTTTGCTTACGTAAACCGAGATTTGCCATCAGCCAAGACGGTATTTTATATAATAATTTAAATATACGTGTTTTTACTCCTTGTCACCGTCATCACTCTGTGAGCTAAAACGAGGTGAAGTCTAATAACCGTGACTGATTTCGCAGAAGCAATAAACACACACACACACACACACACACACACTGCCTGGAGAGCTCTTCCAGGTTGCTGTATGGGTTTTCTGTTGCTTCCATATGTGAATAAATGGGAACAAACTATACATGCAGCCAGTCATTAGAAATACACTCAGCAAAGTGTGAACATACAGAGACTTTAAAGAGAGTTTTAACAGAAGATCTCATGATTAACAGGCAGGCAGCCTCTCCGATTTCTCTCATATCAGACTGGGTCCGACCCGCATCCTTATCACGGTACGGGACGCCTGTCAGCCTGCATTGAAATGAGATTAAAACACTTTGTAACAGTGGCCTTTTGTAATTCTGGCATAACCACACTCGTTAAGCGATTGCCTTCACTCGAGGCTGCCTATTAAAGTCATTTTTGTGTCATCTGGAAATGCTGACTTTTTTCCAGCCACATGCCGCAGTCTGGTCCAGCAGTGATGGCTCCACACTGTATCATCTCATTCTTTATGATGGCACTCAAAAGGATGGGAGTGTCTCTTCTGCAGTGTTTAATTACTCCTGGTATTCAGTGCATCACCAATGAAAAACCATTTTAGGGGGGAAGGGGGCCTTGTCAGCACGCCAAATATCCAGACTTAAGAGGAACTCGTGTATTGAAGAACGGGCTAAACTGGATTTACTGTAGTTCTTATAGGCATAAAGCTGTAACAATGTTGCATTGTGTAAATGTAGCATTTTTTTTTCCAGACTTTTAGTTTATTTTTCTGCATTCAGGGTAACTGCTCCGTCACACAGCACATTGGTGAATGCTGACCCGACCTCATGTATATGAACTGTGGTACCCCGGTCGAAACAATGAGCACCGTTTGTGCTCCTGTGTTGCCAGCCACTGCCTAGGAATGCAGGAGCTTCAGTCTTTACACAAACTGCAGACTGAACGAGGATTCTCGTACCTTGAACCTTGGGGGCTTTAATGACTTGGAGTCACGGACACCCGGCAAAGATAAGAGAGTCAGATGCTAACAGCTAAAGTCCAAGTTCCAAGCCAGACTTACCCAGGTGCCAGGATACTTTCTGATTCAGCTTTCCAACTTGGAGGTCTGAAGGTTTGACAAGGACTTTATGTAATAGCTACTACCATAGGAAAAAATGTGGGTCATTATAATAAAAATGTTTAACTCTAAACCATGCTTACCAAATGTCATTACCATTAACGTTTTTGCTTAAAAGGTTTTGCATGCCTGTTAGTGACATCCCGAGCTAATCCGTGTTTCTGTTTCCTGTAAGCGTGCATCATTTTCCAAAATACGAATAGACTGAGACTCAGCGACACGGAGCCTGAGTGACTTCACCTGCAGAAGAAGGATTGCCTGCCATCTTGTGGCCATATATATGAAGTACATGTCAGCACTGGTCATCAACACTAACCCTCTGTCCCTGTCCTCTGCCAGTTTAAATGCAACGTTTCTCGGTTGGCACCCCGCCATTCTGCTCTGTTTCCTCTGATAGACTCTATGTGTTCATGCACACAGATTCCCGGGTGTACTGCTGAACTGGAGAAGTATTTCATTATTGCCGTCACTCTCTGACATCCTGAGTCGTACCAAAAATGCGATAGATCAGTAAATCGATGTATTCATTGATCTGTTAAATTGCTGGTAAGGGATCATGATGTGAACAAAGGAATTGTTAACATCACCTTGCCTTATCGGTTTCAGGAGGCGCACCTATTTCCAAAACCTAAGCGTTGCCAACTTCCTTTTTAAAAAGGCTCAGAACAACTAATTTAGATGCTGATTCCAAAAATACAAATGAAGAAGTCACAAAATAAGTAAGGAAGAGGAATTTTCAAACCATTTAAGGCGCCAATGCTAGGCGCGCCCTAAGGCATTTTTAGCACAGCCTCAGGAACATAAAGAGAGAAATAATTCGTGTCTAACAGGGAACCCGTTTACCGACACGCTGCTTTTTCAGGAAACCTCGGGCTCACACAGCAGAGCAGAGCGCTTTCGAAACACTTTCGAAATCCAGCGCATGGCTGTCTGAACTCTAAAACGGTTGGAGGCTAAAAACATGAAATATTCGAAAATGAATTGACAAGAAAGTCGAACGAGCGGTGATTGACAGCCTGCTCGGGGTGGGACGGGGGCGGCGAGAGTGGAGAGAGGCGGGACTTCCGCCTTACCAGAGCGCTCTTCGAGAGAGGCGGGGCTTCCGCCTTACCGAGCTCCCTTGGGGAGAGGCGGGACTTCCGCCTTGCCGATCTCCCTTGGGGAGAGGCGGGACTTCCGCCTTACTGATCTCTATCCTGCTATTTGTTTACCTGCACCAGCTTGTAATGACACCCAGGTAGGAATCATATTCCTCATTCCCTTTTCTTTGCGTCATTATGGTCCAGAATTGGCTGTCATGCAGCGTACAGAAAACTAACTGGCTACACCATAAAACGAGGATCATGACAATAGTATGCCTGATGTTAGCCTAGAAGCTAGTTTAGCTGGTATTAATGACCTGGTAGGGTAGTTTAGTTGCCCCTGGACAGATGTCTGTCGATGATGTTGGGCCACAGCACACATACGTGTGTTTCAGCGACATTTCGAAAATGAAAAACATGCTGGGTAAATGAGGTTTGTTACAGGTCAAAGTCAGTGTTTTCCGAGATGAACCGTGAGCCAAGGTGACAGGTGACAGCTGGCCATTGCCCTGAAATGCAGTGTCACACGCCTCTGGTCCCATTTCCGCTTAAGCACCAGCATGTCAGTCCTTTGTGTTCTGTGTCTTTCATATTTGATCACGACAATCTGCTTTTGCAGCAAGCCACGATGGCCAGCTGTTTGGTGGAGTTGAGCGCCCTGGTGAGCCTGCTGGCCCTGATCGGACTGCCCAGGTGCAGCCCAGAGGAGCTCGGAAAGCTTCTGTTGGTGTCCTTCGATGGCTTCCGCTGGGATTACCTCGACAGAGCACCCACACCCAATTTCGATGACCTGATCAAGGGAGGTGTTCAGGTGGAGCGGGTGGAGAACGTGTATATAACAAAGACCTACCCAGACCACTACACTATAGTCACTGGCCTTTATGTGGAGAGCCATGGCATCGTGGCCAATGAAATGTATGACCCCAACTTGAATCTGACCTTCTCTATGGACAAGATGGACATATATGATTCCAGGTGGTGGGATGAGGCTGTACCTCTGTGGGTAACCAATCAGAGGGCTGGACACAGAAGCGGAGCCGTGATGTGGCCAGGTTCTGATGTCAAAATTCACGGCGCCTACCCGACCTACTATATGATGTACAACTCGACAATGCCGTTTCAAGAGAGGGTCCAGAGGCTCATTGACTGGTTCACGAACGAGGACGCGATCAATTTCGGAGTCCTATACTGGGAGGAACCGGATGAGAGTGGCCATATGCTGGGACCAGACAGTCCTAAGATGGATGCAGTGATAATGGACATTGACAGCAAGCTTGGCTTTTTGGTGCAGGGGCTGAAGAATGCAGGGTTGTTTGGTCAACTGAACCTCATTGTCACAAGTGACCACGGAATGACGGAGTTGTCACCTGAGAGCATTATTGAACTTGATAATTATATCGATCAAGACACGTACACCTGGATCGATAAAAGTCCTGTTGTTGGCATTTTGCCTAAGGAAGGTAGGTTTCTGGATATTGGCATGTGTGCACCACCATTAATATTTTATTTCTTTGAATTCCACACTTTCATTTTTCTGAAACAGAAATAAATGACGTCTTCACTATTAGAAATCAGCTGGATAAAACTGTCCTCATTTATGTTGTCTGTTAACTGTTTCAGCCTGCATTGTCTTTGCGTTCCCAGGCAAATTGGATGAAGTCTACAGTAGACTGATCAATGCAGACCCTAACATGGTTGTCTACAAGAGAGAAGACATTCCAGACCGTTTCAGCTATAAGCATAATGACAGGATAATGCCCATAATTATAGAGGCTAAGGAGGGGTGGACAATTATGCAGAACAAAAACGGAACGTTTATGCGTAAGTCTTGTTGAATTTAATGCTGTTTAATTCACCAAATTGCTTGCTCAGATGTAAATATTGCGGTCTTCAAGATTAATCGAAACAAATATGAATCGCCAGTAGTATAATTTGATTCTCATTCATTGTGCTTGTCTTTGTTAACCCTTTGTACAGGAGGTAACCATGGCTATGACAACAGCTTACCAAGCATGCAGCCAATATTCATTGCCCATGGTCCAGCCTTCCGTCAGGGGTACACTAGAAAGACTTTGCGATCTGTGGATCTTTACCCACTCATGTGCTCTATCCTGGGCATCCAGCCTTCTCCCAACAACGGCTCCCTGGACAATGTTGAGGACCTCCTGAAGCCGACAGTTCCTCAGCTCGGGGAGTCCTCCAGTGCTTGGATCCTGGGCTCCCTCCTTGGTATTGTGCTAGTTGTGGGCTTCCTTATAAGTTTTGTTAGGCAGGTAACATACAGGCAGCTCCCCATAATACAATACTCAAGCCTCCACATTACACAGCCGTTGCTTCAAGAAGAACTGCAGGTTGAGTAGGTGTGCTTCGTGTATCTGCATCCCCTGGCTTTCCGGATGTACTTATTTTCACTCGTTTGGTTTTGTATTCTAGAGAGAGAGGCCAATGTAAATCGTCTAGTTTTATCCTAGCATTTAGGACGAGTCCCAGCTGGGAAATCGCATTCTGGAGCTTCAATGCCTTGACTGGCTTTCTGGCGTCAAGCAGCTGTGAAGAGCTCTTGTCACTTGGGCCTTCTTTAAGCCACTGCGGCAGTGCGTATGAGGGTCCAATGCTGTCTGAAGAAATGCTGCATTGGGTACTTTTCTTGAGGGGAAAGCTTGGCACTGATATCTTTAAGACACTTTACCTGACTGCTAACATGCTACCGTATGTAATGTGGCCGTCATACCCCAAGGTCAGTCGCTGTCCAGGGAATGCTTTGCTGGGGCTCTTAAGGGGCACCACACCTTCTTTTGTTTTCGTTCCATCAATACAGATTTATGTTAAAAGTACAGAGAGGAAACAAAATGATCGTGTCAGGAGATGAGAGAACGAACGAGTGTGAACCTGGAGATAAGACAACCACGAGCCTGACTCTGATCGATTTTCAACCTCGATCCAAACAGGGAGGGAGAGGTGCACGTAACCTTGGCGACTGAAGTGTTCGTGGTCAAATGGGAAGAGTTTTAACCCGTGACCAGCTGGATGACGTGTCTGGCTCGTTGTTGACCATTAGAAAGACACATGCAGATTTGGTAGAAACTTTGGAGAAAGGCACAGACAGCAATCTGGACACTGAATAGGCGTTCTGTATGTAATGTAATCAGTATGGATCAGATGGGCCCTGACACTGGGATTGAGTGCCAAGTGCTACACTAAATTAAATCCGCAGAGTACGCTATGGGAGAGTACATTTATTTTTTAATTTTCCTTGCAAGTTGCCCAGAGGTGCCATTTAAGATATATAGTTTAATATATTGCTAGCAAACCTCCTTTTATAAGGTATGGCTGATCTCATATTTGCATATCTGTTTCAGAAGCAGTAAAACATGAACAATTATTGATTTCTGTAAGACATTCAGTTTAAATGACTGCTATTCAAAATAGTGAGCTTGCATTGTAGTTCTGGTTTTAATTTAAATCGAAGTTTTGGGTGAGCTCTCCAGAGTACTTATACTTTCAGTGGCCTAAGATGAATGTAATACTTTTGAGGAATACAAAATGACTAACTTTACCTTTGTAATTACCATTAATACAAAACCACAAACAGAAATGAAGCAATGCAAGCAGTTCAGGTAACTTCAATATTTAGTTATGGTTACTGTTAACCCAAAATGGAATGTGGGATGTTTTAGGGTTAAAAAAAATCAATGTCTTCGTGGTAGCCTCTGTGTGTGTCTGAATTCCTTCTGTTTGATAAACAATATACATTTTGCAGGGCTAATGCTAAAGTGATTCACGCCTTTGTGAGTGTTGTGTGTGTGTGTGTGTATTCTGCTCTTTTCATTGTAATGACTTAGGTTTGCACTACTATACGCTAGCGTGGAGTTATTGTGTTACGCTGAAATTAAATCCCGGAAAGACACAAATGTGAATGCTTAAAACAAAGAGCGAGCTGCTGGAGGACAGTGACGACTCTCTTTGCCAATTGTCACGTCCCGGCCACCTGCACCTCCGTCGCCCTTCGGGACTCACACTGTGATTTATATGCACCAGGGTTTAAATAATATTTTTATGCTGTTTTGTTAATGGCTGCTTCAGGATTTTAGTATACACTTTTTTTTTGGGGGGGGGGGGAGAGAGAGAATCAGATATTGTGTCCATGTCAAGTTAGCGAAACATATTTAATGTCATGGACTTAAATTTCCAGTTACGTTTATTATGCTGAAGCTGATGGCATGCTTTCAGCGGATGAGCAGTTTATGGCTAGTTGATTATCTTTTCAGTATGTTAAGTAACAGATAGAGAGAAATATGTATAGCTAGATTGTCAATGATTGGTATCCCACTGAAGCATTCTGAAGAATTAACATTACAAAATTACAAAGGGAGAAGCTTAGCTTTTTTATTTATGGATAAGAAAAACATACGGGGATCATTTAGCATCTTGGGCTTATCATCAGCCACACAGCCTGATAGGATGTTAGCGTGCTGGCCCGTGTTCAATGTGTCGACTCCTTATCACTGCGTTTTAACAGTTCCTTTTACCCTGACTCGTAGAGTGACAAGAGGCCTGCGTTAAATATGTTGGTAGTGATTACCAGTTGTATCAACATTCTTTGGCCATTTCCAGACGTCGTCGGTAATTTTCAGCAGACACGGTAGATCACAACCGTCTTGGTGAATTGCTATGCCGTGGATTGAGTGAAATTGTACTTAACTGTTAGTTACTGTACACAGACCAAAATTCGTGGAATGTGATGCGGAGTTGTTTTCGTTAAAATGTCCTCTGCAATAACGCATGACTAAACTGCAATTGAGACTGCACTGCAGTAAGAAATTCACCATGAAAGGCACATTTTAGATTGTGCTTTTCCCTTCTAAAATAGGTTCTAATTTTACTCCTGCTTTTGGGAAAGTGTATACCGATTTGTTCCAGTTACTAAATAAAATTCTCAAAATGTAATCTGTCATATCTTTTCTGTACCTGATTATACTGGACAGCACAGACAAATGTAAACATTCATTTATTTTGGACATATGGTTTGTCAAGCATACTTGCATTACAGGTCTGCTCATTTTTTCCTGCAGTTTTCTATTTTCCCACAGCTTGCCACTTCTTGCTTTTAAAATCCTCTTACACAAAACAGACACACCTGAGGGCAGGTAAATACGATGTTCTTATAATTAGCAAACTGAATAAAGCTGTTCAAACTCAAAGGCGACAGCTGAAGTCAATTCCTCAATGATGTTGTTATATTGGAACATTAACAGTGTCACAAACTGAAAGGGCTTCAGAAAATGACGTATTTCCTGGAAATGAATTCCTTTTATTCATATCATATAGTCAATCATCTGTACAGAAAGACAAATGCAGATCTAAATGGTGGACTATGAGAGAAAGACGACATGACAGATGGAGAAGTTTACAGGCGGTGTTGTGCGAAGTAAGCATATCTCTGACGAAGATTTTGACCTTTAACGATTTCACAACAGCAAAATGCTGCATGCTTGACCGGAAAGACACCTGGCATTCAAAAAAAAAAAAAGAAAATGACATTGTAAAATCCAGCTTACTGAAGGTGCCAGTTACAATGGGTAGACGTACTTAGGAAAACAAGAAATACAAAAATAAAGTTAACATTTCCACTTAAAACACCAAATCCCTTTATTTTTAACCAAACTGACTTTACCTTAAACGCTGAACACACTGAATATGGTATACTGTACTATGTCATGAACCCTGATCGAAAGGTACAACAGCTGTCCATCTCTAGTGACCTTGGGTCATATGTTAATGTCTTGACTAGTTAGAAGTAGTCATTGGTTTTAAATAACTAAATCAGAGACCACAAACTTCACTCACCAAAGTGAAGGATTCTAAACTGGTCACCCACAAAGTGCCACTGTGCTTCATGAACAAATATTTATGTCATCGCTAACAGACAAAGCGAGTTACTGTTTTCAGCGTATAAATTTAAAACATCATCCCTTCCTACTTTGATGTACTGCTCAAATTGCGCTTGACTTACTAAGAATGGGTGTGACAAAATTCACTCGGAGTGTTTTGCCTTTTCGTTTTTAAAGAGCTGTATTTAATGAGCAATTCCATGCTTTCTGGACTGTCTACTTTGTATAAAAGGCTGAGCGTTCAGCAGGCTTATCGAAAGACATTAAGATGACAGTCCCAAGCAGGTAAAAACTGACCAAAGTGATAGACACACCAATGAGGAAGACAATTAGAGCAAGTAGACACAGAAATACTGAATTCAGTGCATTACTTAAAAGTGGGAAGCTCTGCTGTTCTCAAACCTGTTAATGGAAACAAATTCCACACGTGCAACAAATTCAAGTAATTCCAGATACCTCCTATTACACAGTGCATGTCATTAAGGCACTCAGGCTAACTGCCAAGTACATTCAATATTGCTTTCCTTAATTGATACTATTCAGCCTACAGTGAAAATTCACGCGTCCCCCTCCAAACAAAGAATTCTGCATTGACGGCCGGCTCTCCTGAAAAGAGATCGGAAAACCCACCTTTGGGTCATGGGAGCTGACGTAAACTGAACTGAAGCAGGAGTTTGTCACTCCCCTGCCGATAATCTTTTGAATGGCGTAATAACGCAAGTCATATTTTCAGAATCGTATTATCCCTATTTTTAAAAGGTGCAGGGACAGGCGGTTCCAAAAAAAAAAAGAAAAAAAGGAAATTTGAGCATATCAGCAGTAAAGTTTGAGTCTGGTTATTTGACAGTACCACCAAAACACAGTCGGCCAGAAGTGCTATGGCCTTAAAGTATTCTTATATTCTTTAAGACAAACACCAGTTTTGGTTTTGTTTTTAACCCTTGATTTATCCAAAGCTTTTTAGGGTCTTTCCTATTCATGGTGACCTAAACCAGGACAGCCGGTGAATCCTCTAGTCGATCAGAGGGTCGTCGTCATCATCCTCCTGTAGCTCCAGGCGGGCAAAAGGCCGCGATGAAGATGGAACGCGGTTCTTTATGAAGACGAAGAGGCAGGTGACCACGGTCAGCACCATCAGGGCACCGATGACGATCCCAATGACGCTGGCCGTGTCAAGGCAGTTCTTGCTAGCTAGAAGGCAGTGAATGTTGGACAAGGTGCCATTGTTGGGCTGCTCGGCGATCCCCAAGAGGAAACACATTAAGGGGTAGACATCCACACTGTTACAATGGGGCAGCCGGTAGCCCTTGTGAAATGCAGGGCCGTGGGCCGCCAAGAAGGGGTGCATGCTGGCAAGGGCGTTGTCGTAGCCATGGTCACCCACTGCAAGTGAAAATCCGACAGGATAATTAAGCCTCCGTAGACGAGGACCAAAGGACTGCTCTCCATACATGTGAAGTCTACAGATACGTATTAAAAAGACAAATAAAACACGGCTTGAGAAGAATATGTCAAAACTGCCAAGGTGATCTTACAGCGTGGAAGGTCCCCCTGCTGGACGATTGTCCAGCCTTCATCAGCAACCAGGATGATTGGCTGAATCCTCTCATTGTTCTTGTAATGCAGCTTATCGGGGATGTCCTCTTTCAAGTACACTTTCATATGCGGGTGACACTTACTCAGTAAATCGTACACAGTAGAAACATCTGGAAACAAAAAGCAGGACTCACATTTTATTCACCTCGTATCTGGTCTGTGGAAACAAACGTTCTTCTAGGTGGGGCCTCGAGCTACATGTAGTTACCCACAAAGCCTTTTAAACCCATTTTCTGTTAAATGTTTAAATATTCCCACACAATACTCCCTAAAGCACGCACGGTTCTTTGAATCGAGAAGCAATTACAAGCAGTTTATCAAAATAAAAATACTGAACCGATGACATCACCCAGGACTGGAGCAAGTATAGACAGGGCAGATTTAAAATGTAATAATAACCGCAAATACAATTCACGTGTACTCACTCGTTACATATTTTTCAAATGATATTCATCTCTGCCACCAAAGGCCAGTAGAATTCTTGCATATTTTGAATAGCAGGTAGTATGTGGAGGAATAAAATATATGAAAATACCTACTCATGGCCTCAGATTGTGGTTGTCTTTCTTTGCTGGTGCTCTTAGATCTCAGTGCAGCATTTGATACTATTGACCATG
>JAACJT020000033.1:11520212-11544668 GCA_009936485.2 Gymnarchus niloticus
AAAACAGAAGTAATGCTGCTTGGTCCTAGAGTGCTTTGAGAGCAGATTGATGTAAAATTTAATGGATGCTCACTTAATTCAAGCACATTGGTTAGAAATCTTGGTATCTTATATATGCTGCCATATATAGTCATGCCGGGGCCCTTCCTGCTTTGTTTCCTTTTTTATTTCCCATTATTCTGCCACCTTAAATTGCTGCTCTCCTCACACACGTTCTCTTTCCCCCGTACCTCCCTTTTTTGGGGTGCTTCCCTCAGAGGTTCGGATTCAAGAGGTCCCCGTATCGTCTGCTGGCCTACCGCACCCTCCCTCCACTTCAGCTGTCTAGTCTGACCAGCTTGCTGCCTTCTGAGCCACTGAACCTGCTCTGATCACTGGACTGCAACCTCCAAGACCCTGTTGTCCTCCTGACTGTTACAGGATTTGTTCTTATTTGTATCTATTGTTCTGATTTGTATTAATTCATTTGTCCTGCCTGGTGCCGGCCTGGGGAGGACGGGCCTCCCCCCTTGAGTCTGGTTCCTCCCAAGGTTTCTTCTGAGGGAGTTTTTCCTTGTCACTGTCGCCTTTGGCTTACTCTCTGGGGACTCTGGGCCCAGGACTATGTAAAGAGCTTTGTGACAGTGCGTCTTGTTAAAGGAGCCATATAAATAAAATTGAATTGAATAAAAATATCACTTGCTGTTTAAGTGCCACATCCCATCCAGGGTGTACCCCAGCCTTGCGCCCTGTGATAGACTGGCATCCCATACAAGATGTACCCCAGCCTTGTGCATTGTGCTGCCTGGGATGGGCTCCAGGGCCCCTGGAACACCCAGGGCCGGTGGATTAACCTCCTCTGGTTTTCACTTACTTGATATGAAGATTATGTACTCACTTGTAAGAGGTAAGATGGCTGCCACAGGAGACGTATCCACTAAGGTGTAGTTGCTGGCATTAAGGCAGTTGTTCAACTGAATGAGTCGATCCTGAGAGCACTGGGCCATGCCGTGGTCACTTGCCACTATGATGTTGATCTTCCCCCAGAGTCCCTTGCGTTTCAGATGCTCCATCAGGAAGCCAACTTTGTCATCCACCTCTTTGAGGACCTTTGTCATCTCAGTGACGTTGTCGGGGCCATATGTGTGGCCGGCCGTGTCTGGTTCCTCCCAGTACAGCGAGGAAAACCTGACGGCTTCGTCTTTCAGCATCCATTCAGTCAGGTTTCCCAGGCGTTCCTCAAACGTCACCTTAGAGTCATACTTCATAAAGTAGGTGGACGTCTGGTTTTGGATCTCGACTCCGCTCCCTGGCCACATGGCAGCCGCTGTCTTGTACCCGGAATTCTGCAGGGACACCCAGATGGGGGTAGCCTCATTCCACCAAAAGGGCTCGGTGTCTTTGTAAACAGAGAACGTTTTCTTTGTCACAGGATCATACATGTGGCTGGCCAAAATTCCGTGACTCTCCGCGTAGAGCCCAGTGACGAGGCTGTAATGGTTCGGGAAGGTTTTGGTGATGAAAACGTTGGTGAGATAATCCACGAGTACACCCTCAGAGTAAAATTTCTGCAGGTTAGGGAAGGAGTATTTTTTCAGATAATCTGCCCGGAAACCATCAAATGAGACAAGAAGCACAGGTGAAACTGTAGCTGATTGGTTCTTGGCCTGTGTAGGGGCAGTACTAGCAAAAGTGCTTATGCTCAACCACGCAGTGAAGGCCAACAACAGACGGGAGAGTTCCATCCTGGCGATGTATGGTCCCAGCTTAGAAGACAAAAAAAAAAAAAAAGCGAAATCTACAAGAGGTTCAAAATAACAAAGCCAAGGTACCAGAACATTCTTTCACATGCTGATGTGAGGCGTGCAATATGACATCATTCTGTTAAAGCACTCGAGGAAGAAAAAATTGAAATTATTATTTTCAAATGAATACTAACAGAAATAGGACATTTACAATTTTTATTTTTACCAAATTTTGTGTTCACTACTACCGCTAAGGCATTTGTGCATCTGTAAGCGTGTGTGAGTGAGTTTACCAGGAATTGCACCTGACAGGTTTAAGCAGTTGTACTGAAAGGTGTGCCTTTCCATTCATCTTGACTACTCTGATCTTTTCAAAGCCATGTCAGACATGGTAAGAGGAAGGAAAGCTCTGTCGTGGCCCCTGACTCTTCGTATTTTCATCTAATCCTTTTTAACCTAAGCATTGAGAAGCCAACTACCTGGCATTGTGTACGCTGCTTCACGACACAAACCGTACAGCTTTCGGTTTCCAAGCTGAAGCTTAAAGAGGCTAATGGAGGGCAGAGACGCAATTTCCTTTCTTCTCGTCCTACATTAAGATTTCATTAAGCTCTTAGGTGGTTTCATTTATGAAAAGCTCACTGCATGTGTAACCCGAGTAGCCTTTTCTGGCCTGCGACTGACGGACTCCTAGTAAGCCCAATACCTACATTACATGTTGGTCGGACAGAACTTCCATCAATGCATGGACTCAAAGTGTTTAAAACATTCATCCAGTTTCTTCCCCCCAACGTGAGCTTCTTAAATTACTACAAATTGCCGGGAATTATTTTTTAAATGAGTCCAGGCTCCAACTATCTTACTTTAAGTTTCACACTTTCAGTCGCAGTACTACGGAAAACGGCACTTGGAGAAATATTAACATTACATTAGTAGTAATAATCTTTACACCTATAAGATGTTGTAATTATATAGGGTTGTATTTTTTTATACATGTATATTTTTGTATAAAGCGGTTATCATGATAGGAGGCGCAAAATCGACTATTAGAGCATGAAAGCGACTTAAATCTTCAGAGTAAAGGACTGGCCTGCATGTTACACACCTAAACTTGGCGCCAACGCCTTTTCACACCTCGTGTCTGTCTGGCTTTTATTGTATTAAATCCGCCCGTCATCTGGAACGACCGTTCAGGCGTCCTGTTACCACAATCATCATCATCGTCATCATCATCGTCATCATCATCATCATCGTCATCATCATCATCATCGTCATCATCGTCGCACCTTCCCTCCTGACAATTTTGAGTTAGCTGAACGTTTCGAAAACGTTGTTTTTAGGTCGTTAGAACGTTTGCGTCCAGTTTCCTGGACGTCCCCGGAACGTTTTCGCCAAGAAACGTCATTTTAGAAACGTTCCCGCAACGCTCGTTTTCGGTTCGGTTCTCAGAACGTTACGGGAACGTTGGTTATGTAACGCTGCACCCGAACCTCTCGCGAACCTAGTGGGAGCGCTGCTGAAAGCTGCGGGAAGGTTCCGTGTGGGCTGGGTTAGCGGCTGTAGCTACAGACACCTCGGTGGTTTGGACTTAAAATGATCTTTACGGAAGAACGGCTGCCTGTGGAGGAATCACATCGCCTTCGGTAAAGCGAGGCTGCGGGAACGACAGCCGACCGCCGACTCTTTTCTAATTACTGCTGTCGGATATAAATCAGCGGTAAACAGACCTGCTCACAGAACCGATCCTTCCCGTTCACCACGAACTCGAAGCGTACCGTGTCCGAACTTCCTCAAAAGATGTTGTCGCCTTCTCTTTTTCTCACGTGCCTGATAGACAAGCTGCTCAGCCTATTGGGAAGGACCGCCGAGGAGGCTGGCCCAACGTGGGCGGGCCGAGGCTCAGCCCCGCTCAGCCTATTGGGAAGGACCGCCGAGGAGGCTGGCCCAGCGTGGGCGGGCCGAGGCTCAGCCCCGCTCAGCCTATTGGGAAGGACCGCCGAGGAGGCTGGCCCAACATGGGCGGGCCGAGGCTCAGCCCCGTTCCTCCTATTGGGAAGGACCGCCGAGGAGGCTGGCGCAACGTGGGCGGGCCGAGGCTCAGCCCCGCTCCGCCTATTGGGAAGGACCGCCGAGGAGGCTGGCCCAACGTGGGCGGGCCGAGGCTCAGCCCCGCTCCTCCTATTGGGAAGGACCGCCGAGGAGGCTGGCCCTCCAAAATCAACACGTTCTGACACCTGGGAGATGAAATTCTACGCAGCCGTGATTGATTTCATCCAGAAAACGATGATGAGCCCGCTTGATGGAACTCACCCCCTGCTTGGTGCCCGCTTGACGGTTTTGTAAGTGCAGATCTGTGACACCCATAAGCAGCTTGGAGAAGGTCCTGCAAAAGCAGCCCAGGGCAGTCTTTGTTGTGCAGCATACTGATGCTGGAGTAACACAGCTTTCAGTCACTTAGAAGGACAAAGATTGTGACATGATAGCCCGCCATGAATAGGCAGGTGAATGTTTTGAGAACATGGGATTTACCGGATGGTTAATACTAGCTAACAAATGACTTATATTAACATTGGGTATTGGGTCAATGAGACACTTTGTTTGCCTTCATCCTGAGGTAAAGCCGTGGATTGCCAAAGAATGTTGCCATGAAAGGTATCGTAACTGGATGGACATTGACATGACAAGAAGTTACGATTTGGGGTCGGTTCCTCTTTAGTCACAACTTCAAATGGATACGTTGCTGTTCTACTATGAAAACACCGTGCTGGAAGCGTCGTCTGCCCATAAACCAGGCCGTCTCAGCAGAGGTGTTTCAGATTCAGCATTTTAGGTCTTTCTGCTATACCGTTTAACAAGGTATTCGACCTAAACATTACTTTGGGTAATGGGAGCCACTTCAGTGGCTCTGTGGTTAGGACTATGTAGCTTCATACCTGCAGGCTTGGGGATTTGGTAATGCAGTTTTCTCTCACGAACAAACAAACAAAGAAATAAAACAAAAAAAAAAACACAGGAACATGAATTGGTGTCCCAAAATTGTCCGCCGTACTGTATGTCAACATGGACCCCACGATAGACTGGAACGCCCTCCAGGCTGTCTCCCACCTTCTGCCCTATTCGGCATGGGATAGACTCCAGGACCCCCATAAGCCCATGATAGATCAGCAGTTGGGAGATGGATGGATGCTTTAGTTCGGTAACTGAAGACGTGAAGCCTGCCCCTTCCAGTGATACCACATGTGGGGTCAGTGTTGGTCTGTCCTTCGGTCAGTCATTATCAGTGCCAACATACGTGTGATGCGGTTCAGTTCCGCCCCAACATGAAGTGAGGTCTGCTCAAGGTGGCAGTTTCATTATCAGTATAACAGTACAAACAGGACATCTGATCTTGGAAAGGGGCAGCAATGGGGTGTGGCCTCAGACATCAGAATCTAGGTGGGCTTTGTGGGTCCGAGACTAAAACAGGACTCAGTCTTATTGGACTGGTGAACGTGAGGTAAACCTGGGTTTATTGCCTAGCTTAGCCCCTCCCCCCCTTACAACATATGTGGGTATCACTTACGGTTAAGAGGCACGCTTAAGGGTTGAAAGTGTTAAGTGAAGTCACACTTTTCAGGAAATTCTCTGCAAATTCCACCTTCTGTCGCAATCCGTCCCAGTCTTACGTTATCACATCATTCCCACCTAACCGCACAGACATCATGCATAGCGTGTACACCCAGCACTCTGCTCCCTTATCTTCTCTTTGCTCTCATACCAGTGCCCAAAGTTCTGCTGGCTAATCGCTTCCTAGGGGAATGACCTTCTTGCCCCAGGTAGAAAAGTCTACCTTTCGTAGGCATTGTTCGTCATCCGTCCGCCCGTACTTAAACTTGGCACTTTCACTAAGTGAGCCTTGCAGTAATCTCACAAAGTATTTGTTAATTCAGCGTCCGTTTGCATTCATCTCAGTGCATTATGATTTAATTTAGTTCGGATTACTGAAACAAACCAATTGTTTTCAATCTGCACATTCACTGAAGAGGACTTCTCTGTAGACCAAAGAGCTGTACTACATGGGTCTGTTCTCCAGGCTTCGTTTGTGTGGAAATCGAGGTGAAGTTATGTGTTAACAACGAATATTTTCACATCACTGGAAGTGAGAAGTCTCGCTCTTTTGGTACTTTGTCATGTGCTTAGCCATTTTTATAGGAGCCATTCTTTACGCATAACTTCACACAAAAAAGGATGGTATTTAAGCTTAATGAAATACTCTGTACATTTATATATGAAACTCTGAGCTCATGAAGCACAAACACTGAAGAAAACGTACATCTGGAAAATGATGGCAGTTCCTTTTCAGTTACATTGCTGTTTCTTTCTTCTTTTTTTTTGTCATATTTCAAAACGATCTATGAATTTACGCCACCTTTTAGTAATTATCATACGTCTTTCCGTATCATTGAGACCTCGGCTTAAATCAGAAGTGGTCCTACGGGGAAAAAATCAGCAGATGAAACAAAAATCAGCATGTGGTCAACGTAAGGAGTGTTTGGATAAGAAACACAAGTCCTGAAATGAAGGCTGTGAAAGGTGATCGCTTCAAGATAAGAGGGCGTCCCTCCACACCTCAGACAAAGGGCAAGCCAGCCTCCTGAGCAAAGTTCTCCATGTTCCTGCATCAGTAAGGAGGACCCACTCCGGCACTGCTGGAAGGCTGACGGTGCATCACACAGAGCCACAGAGCCAGAGAAAATGAGTGAGGCTCATGACGGGCTATGCCAAAGTGTGCAGGAAGGCAAGCTGTACGTGAATCTGTACGGGGAGGACAGCAGAGAGCCTGGACGGCACCGTGAGAAGCAGGACCCTCTGTATGATGAGCCAGATGTTGGGGCAGACGACATCCAGATGTGCGGTGATGAGGGCCACAGAGAGCCGTCGTCGCCAGACTACATGAGCACTCGAGGTGTGGAGGAAGACGACGACACGTCGGGCTCGTCTGAGGACCCGGGCAGGCAGGAGTCACCCTGTCTGGTGGCTCAGCCCTCCTCATCCTCATCCTCCTCATCCTCCCAAGACGGGGAGCCGAGCACCGGGATGGCTGAGGAGGATGAGGAGGAGGAGGAAGATGAGGAGGAGCTGGACAGAAGCCGGGATGGGATGCTGATGGCGTACAGCCTGGAGTCCGGCAGGGTCTCCGAAGCCGAGGAGGTGGTCGACTACAGCCTCCGTACGGCGGTCAGCGCTCATGAAGAAGACAGCATCTGTGATCCCAGTCAGCCAGATGTGGTGCTTTTCGTAAAGGTAACGTCTAAGAGAGCATCAGCATCTGTATAGGGATGTAGAGAGAGTTTCCCACTGGAAATGGACGAGCTGTGATTTCTTAACCACTTTTAATGAGAATGAGCTGGCCTTTGCGTGTTCTCTATGACTGCATTGAACGATCATCCCAGCACTAAAGTGCATTTATTCTGTCAAGTCGGACACTTTTCTGACTCCGTCCCGCTTGGCTAAGTTCGTCTAAGTCGAGCTTAAGAATTAATGAGCGCTTATTAAATCTGTCACCATCCTTCGGTTCAGCTGAAATCCCTTTTCCTGAATTTGTTGACGTTGACTTCCGAGAATTTGTCTTGATTTACAACATGAACCTTGGAGGAGCTGAGTTAAAGCTGTTAGTCTGTGTAATAATTAACATTTATTAAACTGTGCTAGTTACACCCTGAAGCACATCGAAAACAGCTCCCATTTTGGGAGCTTACAACTGAAATAGTAAATCTTTGTATTTCACTGGTAAAACCATACCATCGTCCACCCACACCATGGGCATGGCTAGACCCCTTTTACTGGGGCTCATGCCCCAGTAGGTATGTGCTGTGCCTGTTTGTAAAATCTCACGCTCAGCTTTCAGCAACATATGGGTAATGGGGGGTGAGGGGCCTGTGCCCCGGTAGAGCTTTACGTCTCATTATTAATATGACATTTATCAGTTCGCTCATCTGATAGCTGTGTATATTTGTCAGGTTCCTGGTGTCTAATTATTTATGTTCAATGTGGACACATTTGCATATCGTACTTCAGTACATCATGATCACAGACAGTGAGGCAGAGTCAGAGTTAAACAAGCATCGAGTCTTTTTTGTTGGCTTTGAATCTCACCGACTAGAACCTTCTGAACCAACCAGGACCTTTGACAACCCTAAGCCTGCATATCTTGGGTTTTACTGCGTGCGTGCGTGCCGAAGTGCCAACCTCCAGGACCTAAGATTCATTGCCGATGAACTCTGTTAACGCTCATTTAATCATTAACTTGCCGGTTGTAAAGTAACAGGAAGGTAGCCGAACGTCGTACCGTAGTAAATTAACCTGAGTCGTTGCCTTTGACTGCTTCATGGGAAAAGGGCAATTAAATAAGGGCAACTCCACATTTGGAGTGATTTTTGCAATATGTAATAAAATTCTGTCAGTGTTAGTTTAATATCAAAGTCAGTGTTTCAGTAACAGCTCACATCAAGACTGCTTGGACAATAGAGGATAACAAAGTCATAGAAGGTCACAGTTTTCAAATTATCAGAATTTCCACACATTTTATGTTATCGTGTTATCGGTTATCAACAGAACCAGCTAATCACGGTCGAATTAATGGCGTTAGTATATGTTTTGAATGGCAGCAAAGGAATCGTTTAACGTTCAGTGTGGATGGAGTGCATATTAATTTGGTTTGAGTTTACTGAGTTTATCTTTCTTGCTGTACTTGATTCATCCATAATGTATATCGGTCAAACACACTTTTTCACTTTCTAATGATGTTATAAGAACTTGATGCATGCATGAGTCTTGAAGTTGAGGGAGATATTAGCGAGCCCTGGAGATATATATTACTATCAGACACTGCTTTGGGATCAGATACCAAAGAACCCAAAGTGCAATTATATTGTTAACCAGCTAAAACAGATCCATTAAAAATGTAGAGCAAAGCTGTCTCCAATTGAGGATTAATTTCAAATGAAGATTACTTTAGTTTTCAGATGATTTGCAAGCAATTACATTATTTTTGGTACTCTGAGCCTGCTTATATATATAGAAAAGAATGTTATTAAAGGACAAAAATGTTAAACAAATAAGCACTTGCGTATCTAGGTATTCCATGCAAAGTAGCTGCGTGTGAAATTTATCCGTCTCACCAGGGTCTCATATGGGATACCAAGCACACTCATGCATAAGAGGACTTGGCTCTGTTTTTTGTTAATTGCATTCGTAGGTTTTTCAAGATTTTTTATAAAACTGTGTTTTCCCTTGTGGGGACATGACAAGGGAATGCCCCCACAAGGTAAAAATGTCAAGTTTTTATTACCTCCCGGGAACATTTTTGTCCCTACAGCGTAGTATAAGGATGATACACACACGCTATTGACAGTTTAGAGGTGCCAGTTCATCTACCCACGTTCAACTGTGGGAGGAAATCTCTACATTCTCAGCACCTAATAATGCTGAATATAATAGCATAAAAGATCTTTTGTGGTTGCATAATGTTACAGCCATTTCATTATAGTTTGTATAGATGTTTCTTAATATTTAAAAAAGCTGCAGTACACTGTTGATTTTATCTTGACATTGTCAAGCTTCTACACTAATTCAAGTACTGCTTAGCTACGGGTGCCATCCATGGCTCCGCTGCAACTGATATGTGGCTGGGTTTGGTGGTTATGGCTGTCACCCTAAGCTGGAATAGCCTCAGAATCAATAAATATGTTTACATGGCAACAATAAAATAGCCGTTTTTTCATATTCACTACCATGGGCACAGAACAAAATGCTTCCCGTGGAACTTAGTTAAAATGCTTTGCCATAGCTAGTGTGAAACATTATCGGAAATGCGGACAGTTTCACTCGTCAGGTGAATATCTAGCCACGGCAAGGACAGCGGAAATTAACTGTAGACAAATGTAACTTCATTCCTGCCTGGGTGTACCCTTGCCTAGCCATGTTTGCAATAATACGTCTATAAACTACTGACTGTTTGCTTAAAGGGCACACATAAATGTTAGATTTTAGAGTATGTTTTACTTTTTCTCTGTGAAAATTATTTTCCAGATTTACTTTCTGCCTAGCTTGCTCCCTATGCCAGCTAGGTGAGGTTTACCCCCAGTACAGCAGGACGTTGGAAGATGTTTGGTGGTCCACCACCACTAGAGGGCTCCAAGTCGATTATTTCTTTCTTTTTCCCTTTGGCGCCTTTTTGATCCGCGGCTGACGGTTTGGTTTGAACAACTTGGTCTTTCCCAGATTGAATGAGGCAGCTGTCGATACGTGGCCTTTGCTGGATGGTGCCATTTTGATGTCTGGTCGAAGCTCTGCGGGGCGAACTGGTCCAGAATCACCGGGACATGTTGGGTTTCAGGTGACCACGTGACTAAACTGTGTCACATTTTACTCTCAAGGTTACGTTTTATTAATGCTGAGTAATGACTATGTGGGAAAATAGATCAGGTCTATCATAAACATTGGAACCGCATACTGAGACTCAAGGCCGCAAAATCCTATGATGTTTTTAAAGTTTTAAAATGAAGTATAGCACGGAGTTTCTTGTGTTTTTCTCTCTCGGGAACATTTTCAAGTGCGACTAAGACCGACGTGACGAAGCCCGCCAAAACTTAACCACGTGGTTCGCACTCCAACGTCAGAAAAGGACGTCATTGAACGTGCCGCCGGGGGCGTGACCAAATGTCCGTGAGCGGTCTCCTGATTGGGAGGGCGGGGCCCAGTCGCCACGCGCTTGTTCCTGATTGGTTGTGTCGCACAGTCCCGTTCGCGAATATCTATAGAAGGTATAGAACAATTAGACCAATCGGACCCAAGCAGCATTCTTAGTGTTGAAGAAAGGTGTTGTCGGTGAAGTGTTAAGGCTTCTGGAAAAGCAGGTCACTTATCGATCAATCCAAATGTAAATGGTCAAGATGAACAGATGACGTTTCAGACCTTCATCAGTGGCACATAATTTAGAAACAGTCATCAGTTTAATCATAAAGGTCGAAGGACAAGTTGATCTGACTGCTGTGTGAGAGGCAGTTGCTCTATTTCCTACTAGTGAACACATGACAGCTATTTTTACAGACCCATATTTCTAATTGCCAGGGAGGCAGAAAGAGCCGCTAAAACCAGTGCCTTACATGAATAATTTAGCCAGGAATCGTCCTTTTCTGGTTCCCCGAGGCTGATCAAATGGAAGCCGTCGGAGATTCGCAGTGCAGCCTTCTTGTGGGACGCAGGCCTATCAATAATGAATGAAAGGCTGTCCTCCACATGGAGTCCGAGGGATTTATCCACAGATAAGACACTGAGAAGCACTTTGTCCGTGTTTTTAATCAGTAACCCTTTCAGTTACAGGGTCACCGTTCCGTCCTTAACTGTGGATTTGTAGATAACCATTTTTTATTACTTGAATTTTTAGAATCATGTACTGGTCTTCAAAAATGGTAGAAGCTTTTGAAAATTGCAAATGCAGAAAGATTGTATTTACATTCAAACGCCCCCCCCAGTGTTAATCAGCCTTAATGTGGTTAAAAGTTTTGTTCACCGTGAGTTATGAATTGTTTAAATTCCGTGGGCTAAAAACCTTCCAGTAGCCCAGGGTACAGTGTAAAAGTCAATTCCCTGGCTCACACCAAAGAAAACTAATATTACGTAATTTAAACTGTTGCTGGCTATTTTTTTGTCAGGTTTTTAAAACTGTATCTGTGATGTCCATTTTCTCACTGCTTTAGTGTGATAGGGTTACCTTCCAGCTATGACTTGTTTTTCTGTTTCAGAAACACAGTAAAAATGAAATGCCATTTCATCACTGGATGTTATGCACAACAAAACAGGATCAAACTTTTATTGACTGCCCTTAGGGAAACGGCCCCTGGTCATCTCAGTGTGATGCCGGCAGTCGGCCACGTTTGTCCCCCATGACCAGCAGACTGTTGTTCGGCCTCGGGTGTTAGCTCCAAGTGCCCGCTGTTCCCGTAAACCATGTCACACTGGCAGGGGGAGGATTCCAGAAGCTCTAAATTTAGAGTGGACTCGCTGGAATGTGTCGCTGCCCCCTACTGCAGCCCCCCACGCTCCTCTGTACCCTAGTTTAGTCTTTACATCGGTGATTCACAGCCAGATACAATTTCCCATCACGCGGTCAGGCAAAGTCACGGCTCAGCGAGGAATCTGTATTTCTGTCTCCTTTCCGAAACTGTTATCAACTTGATCTTACATTTTGTCACAGTCGCGCCCCCCCCCCCACCTTAATTTTTTTGGTCTCCAATGACTCAGATGGCTCTTTATTTGTATATCCATTGCTGGGGAAACAAAACTGATCTTAGTGATCAATAAAGATAAGTAGAACTTGATGTTCTGCTGGGCTGTGCTTTATAAATCAGGGGTTTCTTCCTTGCAATGTTGTAATGCCTGCCACCCTCGTCAGTCTCTTTATCAGCATCGATGGGATGTTTGTGTCTTAATGGATACAGCATTATGTTACAGGACTGGATGTGTTATATCAAGGGTGTATTTATGATAAACTCCAATGATATGATAGTCCGTGGAAACTGGGAGCAGGATTTCAATTTGTCTCCTCGTCTTATAGCTGAGTGAGTACTGTAGGGTGTACAGGGACCGAAGGCGGGGGGGACAGCGCAGTCCATCACCGTGCACACACCGAAATCTAGGGTGTTAGGGTGATTTAGGGTTATTTCACTCCATCAATCAAACCCAGGGGTCCGGAGTCCACAGCACTGGCCCAAGTGGTAAAGTAGTCTATGTTGCAAAAAAACGTGGTTATTGTTTGAGATTATGGTTCTATAAAGAGTATATGGCCTCCTTACACACATGCACAAAATGAAAGGTGTTCCATTCTCTTCAGTTAATCTTGATAAAGACACGTCACTATATTTCGTTTTGACAGGGTTTATTTTATTCGTGCTAATTAAAAAAAAAATGACTTAATTTTAAATGAGGGTCGCTCAAACCATGTAAAAATAGGCACACATATTTTAATATTTAGCCTAGCACATCATTTATGAGCTTAGATATTTAAAACAATTTTAGGTAGGACTAAAATGAAATTCTGTCAGCACCTCACACTGAATGTGTGATGAAAATTGACAGATCAAAAACGACACTTGAGGGCTGATTTCCCCAGGAGAAAATCAGTCACCGTTGCTGATTGTGTTAAACCGGCAGCTGTAAGTAGCGGGAGTTGTTCTGGCTGGGGGGGGCTGGAATTTGACAACGTGGTCCAGGCTGCAGGAAAGTTGAAGCTCCTCCCACTCTGTCAGCCCGTCTGTCACTTATTTTACTCCACGCCTCTCCTGGCCTGCCTCTGAGAGACAGAACCGGCTCGCCCCAGCAGCTACAGGTGAAGTAACATCTGCCATCCCACACAGACACCTGTGGCTTTAGTTGGACTGTGTAAAGGGAGTATCGGGGGAACGGCTGCGAGTCTTAATCCCCTCCGAACGCGGGAGCCTCGCCGCTGCCTCGCGTGCTCTCCCTGCCAGGAGAAGATGTAGATGTCATTTAGCTTAACGTGAAGATCCGCTATCTCTCGGTGAGGCGACCTGTCCAAAATGACCGACTGCTGCTCCCCAAACGGGGAGGACAAGGACCCCAACATTGAGCTGTTTGTCAAGGTAAGACAGCACGGTGGTGCCTGCAAAACTCGAGGCTAAGCCAAGCTTGTGGCCAGGCAGCAGGTTCCTCTACTGCTTGTGTGCCGGCCAGTATATCATTTTCGAATGGCTTGTGTAACAGTATATTTGTGGAACGGTTACCGCCAAGAGGTTAGCAGGGGCTGACAGCCGGTGTTGTGACAGTGACCCCCCCAGGGGGCTCCAGCTGGGGTGTTGAGCAGATTGTCTCTATGAATTATTTGCTCGGCACCCCCCAGCGAGGTGGGGGATTCGGGTGTACAGCAGTCAGAGGTGGTGTTAGCCACGGTCAAGCCTGACTTCTGACAGCAAAGGAGGTCCCACAGGGCTCAGCAGAAGGGGGAGATATGCGTGGTGGTGGAGGGTGGAGACACAGGCACCCCCCACCCCCCCCCCGTGCTCAGCTAACATTGGTATTTTCCTCTCCCGCCTTTTCAAGATGTTTGATGATCCTGTCAGTTATTGAACCTTCTTCTGTTTCTTCTGCACACCTGTATAATGTTGTTCTTAATCCAGTCACCCCGTCTGTTGGGAGAAGACGTACTTTACACCGACAGAAATATCAGATCTAACGTTCTAAGCCACTCACATCTATCAGGGGTATAACTAGTTTGCGTATTTTATCTCCCTGAATACTATTTTCCCGTATGTGAAGCACCGAATGTAATGAGTTTTATTGCAGTATTTCTGAGATTTTTTTTCAGTGAATATTTCTTTCAATACCACCCGTGCTCAACATACTTCTGCTTAAAGTTGCGAAACTTCTTTTTTGAACAAATAAGAGTTAGGCAGAGATATTGAAATTCGGTCGATGCCAAGTCAACAAGCGAGTGACATTAACCTGCTCTTCAGAAAGAATCGAAAGAACTGAAATTAGGTCATTGCAGTCAAACGCCTGTACAGAAAATGGCCAGGGTATAACACCTCTTCCAAGGTAAATTTGCAGCCAAATACCTGTTCACAGGGCACATGTTTTCTGACATACTGGCGACGGTCAGACAGAATGCATGAGAAGTAGATTTACTGCTGGATATGACGAGTGCAAAGTCTTATTTCCATGCTCCCTTGATGTATCATGTGACCTTGATATGTAATAAACTGTCATACGCTCAGTCATTCAGCTATACACAGCTGACACACTGACCAACGTACAGAAGTTTCCATCATGGCCGTTCGTGTTTGCTGGTTGGGGGATAGAGTTCCTTGGCTGAGTTCCTTGTCTTGTATCCTGGGATTTCTTGTTTTCCTAGCCGGGGTAAATATTTTGCTTAGATGATAATAAAGGACGTAACCAAATATCTTGCCGAATACCTGGAATGGCAAATACAAAAAGCACCCGAGTGCCGTTACGCTGGAGTGCTTCGCTCTGGGACACGCGGTGCACGGAAAATGGAGAAAACCCGGGCTGTCTAACCGTGGTTGTTGTCGGCAAATTGCAAAAGCAAAGTTCTCTCCAAACGTAACTCCCAGACTCACCGAAGGCCGCCGAACTTCTCCTTAGATGCCCTCCCCCCGACGTCGGTTTTGCACGGTTCCCCACAATTGACTGTCTACCCCCTAGGGAGACCCCCAAGAACAACAATAGAACTCTATTCAATTGCTAAAGCCTTTCAGATCTAGGACCGGAATGCTACCATGCAGTCAATGTTGTCAGATAATAGCTATTTTTAAATGTAAATAATGGAAGAGGCATCAGACTCTAGAGGATAAATTGAGAGCCAGCTCCATTCTGTGCAGATGTGTAGATGAATCCGGAGTCCACATTCCCGTCTAGGAGGGGTTTGATCATGGCTGTTTGCTTTCATGGTTGTCATTCAGTAAACGCAGACAGACATTGAGTACTACGGATCGTGGGAGGAGGCCGGGATGGAGTGCTGGGCTTCTCTGGGTCAAGAAAGTCTGCGCTTCTCATTTCAGCAGCTGGTGCTGACTCAAATCCTAATTGTGGTCCTGCTGTTGAACCCTTGAACATGCTACTTAAAGCTGAATCCCTTTAATAAAATAACCAGCTGAATAACTGTAATAATCTAGCTGAGTAAAGCTGGATGTAAACTTTGGTCTGCAGCAGGCGTGTGGAGCTTTTCAGATGGAGGAATCACAAGCCAAAGGCATCACATAGAGGGTAGGAAGGGTAATGCTGAAACGGAGCCTCCTGTGTTTATCCGCTCACTGGAGTAAATCCCTCAGATTCCTTCCAGCACCGCAGTCTCATTGTTTGCAAAGTTGATGATCTTGTAAGTTTATGTGCAGAATGAGTGCAGCCTATCAGCCGATACACAGTGCTCCGCTGAGTGGATGGATGAAACTGAAATGTGGGGACACTTTCTGTGATGGAGAACATCCATCCATCTTTGAACCGATTTTCCTGGTCAGGGTCACTGGGGGCATGGAGTCTATCCTAGGGAGCACAGGGCACAGGGCTGGGGTACACCCTGGATGGGATGCCAGTCCATCACAGGACACGCAGACACAGAAAACAAATCATAGTCTCACTCTGCAAAATTTAGAGATGGCAAATGTCGTTAGACTGCCAGAGGTCACCCACACAATGTGGGGAAAACATGCAACGCGAACGTGGGATTTAGGTCTAGAACCAGGCCTGCAATGCGAAGGTAGGATTTAGGCCTAGGACCAGGACCAGGCCTAGAAGTGTGAGGTAACAGTACTGCCTACTGAGTCACGATGACAACCCAAATGATATCATCCGATAATAGTTTGTATTTACCACACATACTTCTACATAATTCACTATACACTAATTATATATTCTGATAGTCCTTCAAGTTTGTTAGCGTGGAGTTTAATGTTATAAGACGTTCTTTCAATGATTCATGGGCACTAGCCTTAGATGTCTAGTGCGGCAGTGAGTATATATTTTTAGCCTGATCTCTCAATTCTCCCCACCTCCGCGCTCACAGATGCCACCTGCCGAGTCGTCAGAACCAGTGGCCTGTGCGGTCGGCTCTTGTGTGGTTTCTCCAACTTGATTAACTATCGTCAAAGACGATGTATCGCCTTACCGCCGTTCTGGAACCCTCATTCTCCCGAACTGAAAGAACGCTTTCTGTTCAAAGCAGATTGGGTATCGGCCCGTGTCCATCGCTCGATGCGCCAACCTCGTCACGCTGCTAGCTACGCGTCGAGCGGTTTTTGCTACTCGGTGTCACCACTGTGCCGGCCTGCTCGGCTTTCACAGATACGTGCCCAGAGTCGCAATTTACGTTGCGAGAGCAGTGTAATTGCTGTGTGCATATTCATACACCGTAGATAAAAATCCAACCTAAATGAATAAACGATCCATCCAGGCATAGGAAAGACGTTTGAACATCGGCAAGACAAACAAAATGACAGGAAGTACCAAACGTCAGCCAGCATGTGAATGTACGTTTTTGGAACTAATGTTATTATGCTTTTATTAATACTGTTCTGCACAGAACACAAGCATCTGAAAGCAGGATATCATTTAAAAACAACCTAAATGTACCATTTTCTAGTGTATGGGACCAAGCTTGGCTGGATCTCCACTGTACGTGATTCCTGTTTTTGGGGCTGTCTTTTGAACAATGCAGCCCACTGACGAGCATCTGCTTTGAGTTTCATCTACACTGGTACTTAACCAGGAGTGACGTCCAGGCAGACCTGGCGACCCGATTAGCCTCAGGGCACATTGACCCGTACTGATTAGTCCACTGATCTAAATTATGTGCAGTAGGGTAAAATTTCTTTATCTTCAGTACCTGTGCAACAGCCTCAAAGTTGCACGTTCTTATTGCATCGAATCATGATGATCACGCCGAAAGGTGTTTCCATGGCTATGTTTACTTTGTAGCCATCACCTGTGTGGAGTTTAATATGACCTGTCAAAGGGGCTTTCTGGAACAACATGATGATGGAAGGGATTTAACGTGGACGTCCTGTGAAGAGGGTTAGTTGCAAACTGACAGGCTCGGGGGCTAATGAAGCAGGTAATGGAATTGTCATGCATAATTCAAAATGTTCTGCGTATCGAGTGGCAGGGTTCAATTTCCACAGCACACGTTATTGTGACGAGAGAATGTGACTCACCTGCCCCAGCTAAGCTATGGAAATTTTGTGATTGCCTCGCTGTCGGGCGTAAAGGGCTGCTCTGCTGTGGCTTTTGACCGAAACTTGACCTGGAATACGTAATTACATGGGCAAAAAGTCAAGTGAACAAGCACATCTAGTTTTACGTGATTTGTTTGGTGGGTGTTAAATGTCTTGCGGGGGTAGATCTTTGTTGAGATTCCTCGGACATAAATATTGATTGTACATTAATAAGTTAACAAATGTACTCTGTTTTAACATGAATCGTGTGACACCACCCAGAGGCTTGGAGGTGTTAGGACTACACAACACACGGAATGCTTACATAGCGTTCTGTGGAGATTTTAATAAAGACACCGGTGTTCATATTGTTCAAAATGATGCTCCACATGGAGAAACGTATTCGGATACCGTGGATGTGTAAACTTCAGCTTTAACAAAGCAGTGTTGATGGAAGGAGGAGGAACACGATAAGGTGGGGATGCCAGCGATTTATTAGTGTACATCCATCTATCTACCTTCTAACCGCTTATCCTGGTCAGGGTGATGGGGGGGGTCTGTAGTCTGTCCCAGGCATCATAGGGCACAAGGCTGGGTGACACCCTGGATGGAATGCCAGTCCTTACCAGCATGTGACTATACATAACATCATGTCTACTGGGACGTTTAAGCAATAGCGATAACAAAGATTAGATGTCATTGTGCAATACTGTCCTGTTACCTAAGTCTGCATAATCGCGGTTTGATAAGACTCCTCAGATACAAGTCATTTATGCAGCCTTTGTTGGAAGTGGAAAAAATCATATCCTTTCATCCCTTCAAAAATATGAGCACGCTTATGAAGGAATCCCAACTG
The DNA here is from genome assembly GCA_009936485.2 of Gymnarchus niloticus. Lineage (NCBI taxonomy): Eukaryota > Metazoa > Chordata > Actinopteri > Osteoglossiformes > Gymnarchidae > Gymnarchus > Gymnarchus niloticus. The sequence goes on from JAACJT020000033.1 coordinate 11,538,518, forward strand.
AAAATGTCCAGATTCGGCTGTACGGGTGTGGTGTTATGTGTCGAGATGCCAGTCCAGTCACACTGCTTTTGGTGGGAAAACGGACATGTCATTGTCACTGTGTCTCACCCTGCGTGTCACAGGCAGGCAGCGATGGTGAGAGCATCGGGAACTGCCCCTTCTCTCAGAGGCTCTTCATGATTCTCTGGTTGAAGGGAGTCGTCTTCAACGTCACCACCGTTGATCTGAAGAGGTACATTTCTGCTTCGTGCTGGGGTCACAGGTCAGGGGTCGTGCTGGGGTCACAGGTCAGGGGTCAATGGGGCAGCAGACCTTGTCATTTGACCTTCATTATAGTGACTCCACTCTTTTCCAGACTTTAGCAGTTTTTGCAAATTTTTTTTAAAAACGGTTACGTTCAATTTCACGTTCTCACGAGTCGTGAACTGCGAGACTGAATTTTTCAAAGATTCACCACAAAAATGTTAGTTTTTTTTTTTAATCAACACGTGAATCGTGCACTTGGTCAAGTCCAAGGCTTCCTGATAACTGAGGTCAGTCTGTTCACGTCGTGCCCAGGAAACCAGCTGATCTGCACAACCTGGCCCCTGGGACCCACCCGCCATTCCTCACCTTCAACGGTGAAGTCAAGACTGACATCAACAAGATCGAGGAGTTCCTGGAGGAAGTTCTGTGCCCCCCCAAGTAAGAGTGCCAGACGCCAAGCGATGCATGTCCCATGCTTACGGTCACCTGTACGCCTCTCCATTGTACAGTAAAAAACCTTAAACGACAGGATCCTCATTTTCCTTATTTAATTCACTAAAATGAAAAAGTTCTCCTTTCTTTACTTATCGTGAGTTCCAGAGCTAAACACGAATGTGTGGGCATGTGACCAAACACGTATCTTTGAGTCATATCGAAGGGTTATAATTGAATTATTCCAACTCGTTTCATAAATTATAGCAGACTTTTAAAACTACCTCTCGTCTTCTCTACACTTAGCATGGGAACCAAAATTAAATGAGCTTGTGGCCAAATGTTTCTTTATTTAAATATGTCACATATAATTCATATACATATTTCATCAGTAAGTACATGTAACGTTACTTTCCTGAGACAATTCATTGGGTTAATGGAGCACACAGCGTAGCTGCTGCATACGACAGCTAGCTGGGTTGCTGGTCGATAGTATTGTGTTCAAGCAGGAGTTTGTAGCCACAATGCAGTAATTCGAAAGTAGCCTCCCTCTGTGAGATATTAGTATGTGCTTGAATGGGTGTTGCTACTTTTTGGTGTTGATTTTTTTTCTGCAATGTTATTTATTAAAAAAAAAAAGCACTAAAACATTGTTTTGATGGTATGTGTAGGGATTAACTGCATTTTAAATGAAATTCAAAGGGAATTTCTGACTGATAAATGTGTGTGTGTGATTTAACGTCCCCTGATGGTTTGAAGTGTTTATCGACGTGGCCTCTTGAATAAACTGTCATCTCGGCAGCAGGTAGATTAATGTCTGATGGGTGTGGCTAATCTCCAAAACAATCACAATTTCGAATTGTCAGTTTTAAGGGCAGTCTTGGCCTGAAGAAGGACGAATAACGTAATCCAATGTGCCTCCCTCAGGTATCCCAAGCTGGCAGCAAAGCACAGGGAGTCCAACACGGCAGGAAATGACATCTTTGCCAAGTTCTCCGCGTACATCAAGAACACAAAGGCGGAGGCCAATGCAGGTGTGTGGGATGGTGTTGTCTAGGGTGATGTGGACTATGGCCCGACTGTTAAACCATGTCTGTTTTACGTGTATATGAGAAACAGAACATTTTAGAAGCACTCTTTATGTGTCTATTTGCTATCTACACTCAGTGGTCACTTCATTAGGTATGCCATAGTAGGCATGATACCAGGTTTGATCCTGATCTTCTTCAAGGGTAGATGCATCGTGTGTTTAGACAAGCCATTCTCTACACCACTTATTTTTTACGGAGCTGTTTTTTTTTTGTACTTGTGGCCTTCCTGTTAGCTTTACTGAGTCTGGTCATTCTCCTTTGACCACTCTAATTACCAAGGTGTTAGCCACAGAGAAGTCTCTGCTTTAACGTCATGTTTGTCACACCATTCCCCGTAATCACTACACACCATAGTGTGTAAAAATCCCATCAAGGTGGATGTTCCTGTGATGCTGGGGCCACCACGTATGGCAGCAACATTCACAGCATGTTCAGAATCGCTTCGATCAGGCATCTTAGTCATTCGAATGCTTGGCCACCCATTAGCTGAACCTTTTGACCTTGGCTGCATGCTGTAGATATTCAGTTGCAGCAACATGATGGACTATTTGTCGGAGCAAGCTGTTTACAACAGCAAGCAGGTTTACCTAATAAGATAGACATTGACTGTAATAATAGGAAGCCAATCAGTCCACGTCCAGTGGCGCGAGCGTAGTAATGATAGTGTTTTCTGTTGCTGCCATCTTGTGGTCACAGTGTAAATTACGACTTCAAATCTGAAGACTTTCTATTTTTCCTCACGTTTATTTACTTAGCAGACGCTTTTGTTCAAAGAGACATACAAGCAAGGACAACCTGGGCTCAGAATACAGAGTCAGCCAGCATCCCCGGAGCAGTCTGAATTACGGGCTTTGCTCGAGGACTAAGCGGTGATATAATTACTTTCCGCAGGATCTGATCCCATGACCATCCATCGCTAAGCTACCTCCTAGCCCTCATCACATTCACATTCATTTATTTAGATAAAGCTGGCACGTTTGTTCATTCTTTTCGCCTGGATAGTTCAATGTAGGTTACATTACAAGAGCAAAATGATTGCTGGTGGTTGTAGTATGAAAAAGATACCTTAAAGTCAAAGCCTTGAAACGTCATCTGTAATTACAGCTACACTGCTAGGTGTGTTGAGGTGTGTTACAGTGTGTTACCATGATATAACAACTTTTTTAAGGCACAGTAATCAGCAGACAAAGGAGAAAGTAATATGGCAACACTAAACGTGTACTATATATATGAAATATCAAAAATTTGTGTATATATAATTCAGGCGTAAACGTTGAATGGGGTTTTTTGAAGATTCGAGTAAACTTTAAGTTGTTTCTGCATGCTTAACTTGCAGGGCTGGAGAAGAGTCTGGTGAAAACTCTTAAAAAACTCGACAACTACTTAAACACTCCACTCCCGGATGAGATTGATGCAGACAGCATGGAAGACGAGAAGACCTCCGACCGCAAGTTCTTGGATGGAGACGAGCTGACTCTGCCCGACTGCAACCTCCTGCCAAAGCTGCACATCGTCCAGGTGCTCGTCGACCTTCCCTAGCGGGCTGGACCGTCCCGCACTTGGGTCTTGAATGGAAGATCCAGCTGTACAAAGGAGTGATTCGTAAAATAAAAACTAAACTATTTTAACAAGTCATTATGCGGTTAAAGCACCGCAAAGTCTGAGACTTGAGATATTTTTATTCTTCTTATAATAAATGAAAGACGCTCACGTATAGCCGTTAGCCCTTTGAGCGTTTTCAGGAAAAATAAATGTAAATGTATATGCATTTTTTCCCCCATTAAAATTGACTTTGTCGGTATGTAAAGATTCTGCATGTGGTTCTAACTGAGGCAACGTTCTCTGCCAGATTGTCGCAAAGAAGTACCGCAATTTCGAGATCCCAGCGGATCTGGCGGGGGTGTGGAGGTACCTGCAGAGCGCCCACGGCCGGGACGAGTTCACCAACACCTGTGCTGCCGACAAGGAGATCGAGCTGGCCTACCTGGACGTGGCCAAGAGGCTGGCAAAGTGAAAGCTTCCCTGCGAAGATGCATGCCATCATTGCCACTTGCTTCTCAGTCTGATGAGCCCCAGAGCCCAGCTCAGCCGGACGAGCGCCTGCCTTCTTGATAGGGCTGGCCCAGCTGTTTTCCCGCAAAAAGCCCCTCGCTATTCAAAAAAAATTTTAAGCTACATCTCTGGAAATGTGCTTGGCCTAACCGTAGATTTCTGGCACTTTGCTATACGGAGACACAAACTCAGACATGAATCGAGCACGGCGTCATGACTGTGAACTGTGAAGTGTAGCCTACCTGATTTTAAGCTTGATTGTAGCTACAGTTTTGGTCCTGCTGATTTTAATCCTGCTTTTGGATGAGATGCATACAATTCTAAGAATATTATATTTATATATGAAAAATCTCAATTTTGCACAGATGAATTTATTATAAATGTAAATTCTTCTATATATTTTTGCATTGTTCCTCTATAAATACCACGATCATTTTTCTTTTGGAGTGATCAGAAAATCTGGTAAATTGTCTTAACATTTGAAAAACTCTCGACTGCTTCATTGACACGATTTAAATGGACACAACATCAACTATACCCAAGGGAGTGTAACTGATGTATCTTATAGTAATATTTTGGCTCGGTGTTTTCGCGTACATACAGTTCTAATGATCAAATGCTTATTTAACATGTGATGTGCTTATGATGATCGAGCGCTGGTGCAACAGTGAATTTGAAATTAAACTAGGCACGACCTAATGCACACATAAAACCTCTGAACACACAGAAATGTCGCTTATAAAAGTGAAATCATGCAGGATAATCATACACCATATAAACCCACAATCATTATTCAAAAATCGGCGTTGACGGAGTTAAAGGAAAGCGTTTCGAGTAGAATTTAGGATGTTGAAACCGCAAGAAATCTCTTTCTTGCTCAGGAGCTATTCTGCAGTGGTCAAAGGTTTGGCAGACAGGCAGAAGTGTGAGGAGAGCACGGCAGGCTTGTAGAACCCCGGGGGCTGCTGATCTCCGCCGCCAAGACCCTGAAACCGCAAGACACCGAAGCGTTCGAGCTGCTGCTGTGTGGTGGACCTGGAAGCTCCGCAGACCTCCAGGAACCTGCTGCTCGGCTTGAAATAAGATGACTGGAGCTGTGATCACAGTGATCAGACCTGACAAGCCCGCACTGCCGCAGCAATAAAGCACATTTTCACAAAAGGCTGATTTATGTTTAATGCTTTCTCAAATAAACCGAAGAGGAAAATCTCCGCAAATATGGGTCAGAAATAATCTCGCAACACAACATACTGGATAAGGCTCACAGCCATCATCCGCTGCAATTAAACAGCTCTGAGTAATTACTGTAAACGTTTGGTGATTTTAAATCAGCGCCATGAAGCTTATTGACCTTTTACATTTTAAGATGTGTCCCACCACATTAGGCTGAAACGGGCCATGATCTTGTGACCATAAGTGTGGTCTTTGCTTACAGATTGAAGGTGAATTACTGCATGGTTAGTTTAAACCCTGCAGAGTGATGCCTACTGACAGGGAACTACAATGAGTCACTAACTGAGCATCAAAGCCAGTCCATTCAAACCCGAACCGGGCTCCTCCTGCCAAATCAGTTATTACAGTGTTGAAATTTTCATTAGTTTTTATGTTTTACTTTTCAGACTGGTTTTTTATTTCCTGAAAATACTCGTCTCCCTTTTCAAGCTTTTTACATGACATGTTGCGCTCCACTAATCGTGTAACATAAGCTATGGTCAGTTTTGGAAGATTTTTGAGAGAACAAATGAACAACACTCCGATGGCTCTGTTGTGTTTGCCGGCCACCATTCAACAGGAAGTTGATTATCCCAGCAAATAAATTAAAAAAAACTGGCCAGAAGTTGTCATAGATATCCGTGTGTAAGGTCTATTCTGAAGTTGTCGCAGCATCCGCTATGCTGCCCCCTTCAGGAACTGGCCCGTTATGTCAAGAAGTCAAACTGAACAAAAATGAAGTTGATTTTCAGTTCGATTTGCAGTGTTCATTGAAGTTTTTATTTAGTTTTCGTCTTTATTTTTATTATACTTAACAGCATTTTTTTTTTACTGCTAGTTTTAGTTTTCATTAACTATAATGGTCTGCAGGTTTATCTGTGGCTGATGATGAACCCTAATGGCCTGCAGGTTTATCTGTGGCTGATGATGAACCCTAATGGCCTGCAGGTTTATCTGTGGCTGATGATGAACCCTAATGACCTGCAGGTTTATCTGTGGCTGATGATGAACCCTAATTGCCTGCAGGTTTATCTGTGGCTGATGATGAACCCTAATGGCCTGCAGGTTTATCTGTGGCTGATGATGAACCCTAATGGCCTGCAGGTTTATCTGTGGCT
>JAACJT020000033.1:11546172-11582650 GCA_009936485.2 Gymnarchus niloticus
AATTTTCAACAATCATGTTGCTCTTTTTTTCTTTGTTATTATCTATTTAAAATATGGAATTACAACAAACCCGCCCTCTAGATACAGCCTAAACCCCCCCCCCCCCCCCAAAAAAAAAAAAAACTACCTGGAAATGAACATTTTTCATGCAAAGGAGATCAGAGCTTTATTGTTAAACCATAGTTGAAAAGAGGAATTTGAATTCAGGTCTTCTCAAAGTGTAATTTACCCGTCTAATTGAATGTGCCGAATGAAAATGCAGACATCTGTCTGGCTAATTTCTATACATCAAGTGTAAATGTCGCTGGTGGAGGAAATAACAGCATCAGTTCCCTATACCAGGGTATACGGCCTAGGATCTTGCTCACATTTTATTAAAGAACACCTTAGATTTTTGGAGTTTTTTAGTTTGCAAAATTACATCGGGTTGAGCATTTTGTGGGTGCAGGATATTATGGAACTAAACTTGGTGCATTGATTCATTCCACCTGTTCCTTGCCTCCCTCTTCGCTATGAAGGTCTTTTTCTCTCTAGCCCCAGCAAGCATGACCAGACCCTGATGTCCAAGTCCTACTACACCTCTACAATTACTCTAAAGCTGAGTCCTATTACACCTATATGATTACTCTGAAGCTGAGTCCTATTACACCTATACAATTACTCTGAAGCTGAGTCCTCCTACGCCTCTACAATTACTCTAAAGCTGAGTCCTATTACACCTATACGATTACTCTGAAGCTGAGTCCTATTACACCTATACGATTACTCTGAAGCTGAGTCCTATTACACCTATGCGATAACTCTGAAGCATTAGCGATATTTTTTGTTCTTGACTGACTGCTCCTTTTGTTTTTTACAAGTTCCTCGCGTGCGGTCCGCCGATAAATGCAGAGTTCAGTGCATCATCCCCATGTCACGTGGTTGGGTTCCCCTCTTCTCAAAGTTCTTTATCAAGAAGGCAGTAATTTTTCACACTTCTTATTTACTGTATGTGTTTATGGGGTTACACTGTAAATGTTAATACACTGGGTTAAAAAACTAAACTGTTTATATTTTTAGAATACCTTAGATGATACTTTTTGGCAGAAATATACCTTAAGAAAACTGTAACAAAATGTGTATGCTATTTCCCACCACCACCTGTTTTATGCAGCCTTACTGCACCTGGTAACACGGGCAGCAAATCTGACTAATGTTCACAATGATTAACATCAAAGTCAGACAGCAAAGTCAGGTGACCGTCAAGTCAAAAACGCTGGCAAAACAAGTCATGGAGTTGAATTAAGTGTTTAAGGTTCCGTCTGTTAGCTTTCACGCTGGCTTAGGATCAACAAAGTAACTGCAAAAATAGAAGTGTTTAGTTTTTATTGAAACAGTGTACAGTGGAGTTAGTTATATGCAAGAATAATATATAACTATATTTTCATTATATAAATTAACTGGTACCTGTACATTCATTGCTAGTATATACAGTTCACTCTATATCTGTCCACATTTAGTTAAATTTCAAACAGTGTGCTCAATGCAAGATACCCCGTGAGGACTATTTGTCGAAAAACGAAGATGAAGGAACACAGAAAGGTCGAGGCTTCACAGCCAGCTAAAACTGCTCCAGCAGTGTCGGGGGGAACCTTTAGAAAATGAACGACCTACTATGTTTAGTCAGCTGTAACCACTGTAAAAAGCTCCAGCCTGTTTTTTATTATGCAGCTGATGTTTGTCATTTGCTAAATAGTTCTCTCTTAATTGCAGTTCTGTATCTTTTGGTCTTCAGTATGTAGCCCTGACAGTTCTTCAGGTGTAATAAAACACAATAAAGTCCAAGCGTTCTAAAATGATTGAGTAGCAGTGAGAAAGAAACCAAATCTTCCTCAAAGCAGACCCAAGTGGGCCAACTGATATCAGCCTCCTCGAAAGAGAAACTGACCTGACCGATAAATTGGTTTCCAGAAAAGTGCTTTGGAATGTGTTATGGAGCACGCACGCAGTTCAAAATGAATTCCTCCCTGGTGTCCAACTTAAATACTGGCTGTGATTTATTTGTTTAACAGTCTGTCATTAAATAAGGATTTGGAGCAGCGAGAAGTGACTGATCGGACACTGGGCTTTCAGAACAACATGCTGCAGGGGCCTGTCCTCGATCCTCTGCTTTTTCTGCTTGACGGCGAAAGTATTCTCACGAGTCTTCAAACTGCAGCTATCCAGATGACATTCCAACTTTCCCACCCCACATTCAGTTCATAATAAACACAAAAACGTCCCTCACGTGTGCATGGTGACACGCTTAGTCCAAATACATAAGGACAGGCTGGTGAAAGGGAGAGGCCTTTCGTCTGAGAAACGTGAAACGTGGCCTGCACTCGAGCAGCCAGGCTGCAGGTGATTAACTGGCTTTTTGGGAGCTCGAAAAAGCAAATGCAGACTTCAGATGTATGGATGTCAGATAGAGACATTGCACACATACTGAAGTGGATTCAATAGCTTGGAGGCTAAAGCATTTAATAATAAATGAAACAAATATTATAACAGAAAAATCACAAAGCACGGTAGTAAATTACATATCAGTGCCTTACCGTTGTATAGTGAGAGCCAAAAGAATAATAATTAAATATTCATTCTAGTAAAGCAAAACAGCTTGGTTGGAAAATTATTCCAGATTTCCAGGAGCCTATTACCAGGAATTCCTTCCCAGTGTTTACCCAAAGGTAACTGGGTACAGTGAAAGTGAAACCCAAATCTAGCGGCCAAGAGTTTTTTACCCAGGGTGAAGAAGGGAATGCTAAATAATGGAAGCTCAAATTTGGCATTCACCACACCAAGAAGCACGTCTATACCGTAATCACTTGTGACATGAGTGTAAAATGACCAGAAGACCTTGGTGCAATTTCCATAGCTCACAGAAAGTTGAAGTGGAGTCTGGAAGTACTTCGAGAAGCGGGGGAGATAAAGGGAGGAGCAGCCACCATCCTCTGGATGGCATTCATACAGCTGAGCACAGCTTGGCTAAGGGACTCCAGCCCACCTTACGTCCTGCTGGTTGGATTATCGGTCAACTTCACGCACAAATCTGATGACACATCGGTGAATTTCTTAGGAAAGCGGGGCTGAACGTGGCTTCAGCATGTGTTTCGAGGTGCTCTTTGTGAGGTCCAATGGCTTGTGAAAAGCACCCTTGCGTAAGGCAATGGTAACACTATAGACTATTTTGAGTCATGTTTGTAGCACGTCAGTACGTGTGAGCTAGTGTTTTCGGTCTTTTTGTCAGTGGTCTTTTTCAGACCATTCTCCATAAACCCTAGAGATGGGTGCGCGTGAAAATCCCAGTAGATCAGTCATTTCTGAAATACTCAAACGAGCCTGCCTGGCACCAACAACCATACCACATTCAAAGGCACTTAAATCGCCTTTCTTTCCCACTCTGATGCTTGGTTTGAACTTCGGCAGATCTTCATTACTATGCCGACATGCCTAAACACATTGAGGTTCTGCCATGCGATTGGCTGATTAGATATTTGCTTTAACCATCAGTTGAACAGGTGAACCAAATGAAGCGCCAGTGAATATGTTCAACTTCAAAACAGCATGCAACCATAAATGTGTTAAATGGAAATAAAGTGCATTGAGTAGGTAGAGTCACTTCTGTATGAATACTTCCTTGTGCAAATAGTCTGGCAATTTATTCAGAATATTTTTTCACTGGATTCCCAGTGTTTGATCACACCAGTCATCATGGTAAAAATATACAGAATTGAACATGTTTATTATAACCAATAGAGGTGTTTCTTATGCCATTACTAATGGAGATTTTTTACCAGTAGATGTGTTTGAAATCTCAGTTTTCACTTTCAATTGTCATGAAGTAACAAGGTACTGTAAAGTCATTTAGTTAGTAAGTTTACATGAAATTTCATCCGCTGGAAAGTAAATAATGTGCTTCGACGTGGTGAGAAATTGTGTATAGCTTATATTTAAGTGGCCCCATCAGTTCGAATTTGGAACCTTGAGTCACGCAGATCAAACAAACGCGAGTGCAAAGGTTAGGCTTTGATTTGTGTCACGAAACCACAACGTTCCCAACCCGTAGCCCATTAAACCAAGAGGCGAGACTCGCCTTACCCGCGGTGACGTGTCTAACGTACTTGTCAGGCGGAGTGACAAGTCCAACCAAAGCCGAATCTCCTTTATTGAAATACCAGTGATCCCGCAACGACAGGAAATATTGGTGGAATGCAAGGATTTAGATTTGACAGTTTGCATCAAGTCAATCCGGACGATCTGACTGAAACAGACAATCGCTACAGTAGAACAGTTCTGCATGCATCTCACATAGCATGCCTTCTGGTCACGGCCTCCTGGTTTTCATGCATAACAGTGCATTTGAAGGTGTCCTGTACAGACATGGTAATGCAGAACTGTCAACACCGGGCAGGACTGCCGGAAAAGTGATACTGCTGGTGTGAAACTCACGTTTGACTCAAGGGCTCAAAGAGCGCCGATGATGTGAACAGCACTGTCGAGCCTTACTGCTCCACACCGAAGTGAGGCCTCCTCAGAGAAGGGCTTTCTAGGGTTACACTTAAGAATAACTCAATCGATTTTACTCCTCTGCTTGTGTGTGCAGATGTTGATTCTTGAGGTGGGTCCAAAACACAGAGCGGACGTTGAAAAACTCAGTAATACAGGGAGCCTTAGTGGAACTTTACTGCTTTTCAATTCACGTAAAACGGAAAACTGGGCTCAGTAAAGCTAGTAGCTAAGCTCTGGTGATTGTTGTTTTGCTCTGGAAGTCTGTGCTCTGTGTCAAAATGATTATATTTACACGTCTAAGCCTCCATCCGTGCTCATGGTGGGGCGACGTTTGAGGGGGGGGCAATCTATCTTTCATTTTTATTTATGATAACACTTCATATTTTGAAGTTGTGAGTAGCAGCTATGCAGTAAAGTCCTCTACCCTCTGTTCTTACGTATCAGACACACGTAATCGCCATCCTGGGAGACCAAAAATATCAGATCATTTGGAGGCTTTTCATCTTCACCCATACAAATTCCCATATTAATTTTCAGAAAGTAAGGCAACTAGTGGTCTCAGAAACACGCTATATGAAACATTTTCCTCCATGCATCTGTAGCTTGTCTGCTCTGGTCTGTTACACAGTGCGGATTTTTAGTGTTACTTCATTACTCAGTATGTTGATTTTATTTTAATGTAATACGACATTCAGGTTTTTAAAACAAAACTACATAATTAAACAAAACAGGCTAAATCACGTATGTATTTCTGCTATGTATTTAATTCTCTAAACTGTACATAGCACAAAATTCTTTCCCTGCTACACGCAGATATTTTTGGAGGGAAGGTTTTTATTTTGCACTTTGTCAGTATTTATTCCAAGTGCTCCAACAGCAGACACTGCAGAGCGTTTGGTTGAACGCAGAGGTTTCGGAAACTAAAGAAAAAGTTATATGTGGCAAATGTAACTTTTATTAAGGTGAGGGGACTACGTTGGAGCTGATGGGCAGAGTTGAACAGTGCAAGGCTAACGTGTTCAAAGTGAGAAGCAGTGCTCAGAATGTTCTAGAGGCTTAAGAATTAGCATGGAAACACTGGCTTGGCAGACGGGTTACATTTCCACTCATTTAGAGTCTAGGTAGAAAAATGTGTACTTTTGATTTAGGTCACTGACGAATGTTTTTGGAAAAGTGCTTGAAATACAAAATATCTGAAAATGGAAACACTAGGTACCGTTAATTGAATTACTTTTTAAAGCCAGACTATCTGAAATACAAAATTAATTAAGGTAGTTGAGAAAGCAACAAAATAAAGGGAAGAGCGAGTGGGGAGGTGAACAGAGGAACCAAACGAGGCCGTTAAACACAGAAAGCAGGGAACGGCTTCAAAGAAACATGTATAAACAGATCTTTAAAACTGGCAAAAACCATTCAGGTCCTGTGGGCTTTATTTTATGAAGGTTTAAGATTTTGGATGCGAATTTTACATTTCTTCATAAGGCTAAAGCAACAAGCACACGGAGGATGGTTAAGGCCAGCCATGCATAGCTGTCACTGGAGGGTAGGTTAAAGTGCTTTGCTGCAGCTCTGCTGAGAGCCTTTCAAAATGTGCTGCCTGTAGGATGAGGGTGATATGTATGCAGGGAAAGGTGTGTGAGCTGTGGGGTTTTTTTTTTTTTTAAAAAAAAAAAACACCGATTTCTCCTCTTGAAATGGGGATCACAGAAGTTTGAGGCCTTGACGGTTTTTGTTTTTTTTTTCTTAGATTTTATTGTGTTGAATTTTCAGTAAATCTGAAATGAAGGCCTTTCCAAGCTCTCAAAACTGTCAATTCTTTAATTCTTATTAAATAATTATGATTTTAGTGCATTTTCTACACTTAAAATCTGCACTGTGCGTGTTTTAAGCGGAAAAGCCACAGAGGGCCTGTAGCGAATGCTAAATAATAAGCATTATGGTCTGGCTTCCTGGGGTCAGCTGGAATGACTACCAGAATTCCAGGAAAGACCTCACCGTAACCTACCGATCGGACATTGGGGGGGAGCTGAGCTGAACTGCCCCTGAGCCTCAGAAGACTAAATCTGGGCCAAAATGGGGAAAAATACCTCACATACATTTTTCAAGTAATCGCTAAAATTTACAAGAATGGAACGGCACTTTGAATGAAACCTACACTTGAAAAAACGTTGCTGCGTATTAAAAGGGGCTCACTTACCGGCCCATTAGTTGTCCGTTAACAGACTATAAACAGGTTATACATATTTTTCATAAAAATGCGATTTAATTTAAGGTTTAATGTCAGCCTAAGGGGGCTAAATATTTAACATACTATAGCCTGCTAAAAGTAAATGGCTGCTATTGTGTAGGCCTCTGGCAAGACTGGCTGCTTTAAATTAACACCGTCTGAACTGGTTTGTGTGCAGTCGTGGAAATGAAACAGCCCCCCCGAGCCATTCAAGTCTGCACCGAACGTGAAAACTACAGGTCAAGCGGTTTCCAGTTATTAGCTCGCGTTTTGAAGGCTCGACCAGGCGATTATGACACCAAGGACATAAGGATCGTGGACATAGGGAGGAGAAATAAGGAGGGCTTAATTAAAAAAAAAAAAAAAACATTGCAGGTGACCTTTAATTAGCATCCTAAATTGAATCCTTGTGTTTAAGAAATAATTCAAGTGCTTATTCTTATTGATATCAGAAGTCCTTAGGCTAAACTGCCCATGAATCTGATCAGGATTGGCAGTGGAAAAGATCGATGGATGGACTTAGACTGAGTTTTACACGCAAAAGTTATAATCCCCATCCTGTTCCTGGCTCCGCCCATCAGACGACAAGTCACATGTACAATATATAATATTTCCATTAAAATCGACAAAGGTGTGTAGACATAAGCAAAATCGTGCCGTCGTATTTTTATCAAGGAAACATTCAACTGCATATCATTATTTATCCTGTGACAGTGTTACTGTGAATCAGTTTGAAATTAAATTATGCGACGCTCAGTTTATTTCCATAATCTGCACGCTCGTAATTTTTCCCACCTGTGAAGTCCTTTCAACTTTAGGAAGCTTTTTCTGAGACCTCGCTGTCTTTGAAACAGCGCCCCCTAGCTAAAGAATAAATGGATTGCCATTTTTTGGGTTCGGGGCTAATTGCAAAATTTACAAGTTCTTAATGTATCATTCCAAGATTCAATACTACTATGTACTAGCTGGTGAAAGAGACACCGATGGATTCTGGAGTTGAGAATATTTAGAAAATGGGAAATATTTATTACGATGAACTGGCAAAACATCCAAAGTGTTCCCTGCCTTGTGCTCATTGCTGCATGGGATGGATTCTGCACTGGATATGCCGTCCTGGATGGATGGATGGATGGATGGATGGATGGAAAGAGGAAACGTGGGCACTCGTTTTGCCACGTTGAGACATCATCATTATTGTACCAGTGCTCTAAAATGTTCAATGTAAAAGGAAATGTATAATTTTAGTCTTTCATTTTGTGTTTAATTGTGCCGATATATTTACGTCAGTTTTACATAAACAAAACGACTATCATTTTCAAGAGAGCAAAATGTCATTGGGTACCTCTGGTTCCTTTTTCAGCATTTAAACATTCTTGTAAAACGTTGTGTACGGTTTCAAGACCCCATAATGTAGCTGGAGTTCTTACTGTTTTTTTTTTTTTCTTCACAGAGTGAACTAGACGTCCATGTTTTGTTCAAAATCCAGCTTAAAATTTAAACTGGCAGTTGTTAGTATTTTTCCAACTTAGTGCAAAGGTTTGTGGAAACACAAGCTCCACTCACTTCCTATTTCAAATACAGGTCCAGGGCCTGAGCCGTACGTGTTTATGTTCTTGGATGGAGAACACGGTCTTCATGACCTCTTTAGCAGTCATACATTTTTCAGTCATTGACTTGCTGAGGGGTGACCGGCAACGGGGAAGATTACAGCACAGAGCCGAGCCGGGAGCCCATCAACAGGACACATAATAGAGAGCCAGTATAGGAGCCCTTATGAGAAATGCTGTAATTGTATTTGCATTTTATCGACTTTATTTACAAACAGACGTTTTAAGATGAAACGAATGTGCACTGAGCGTTAGCGTCGTCCGGGACGTTCCTCTGCCTCCTGGCGAGCCAAAGCCAGAACGGGCTTAAAATGATCCAGTTTTTTGTTTTGACTGGCATCATAACAGCTATAGCAAAATGCTTCATATCCCAAATATCGCCGTCATCACAGAAATGCATAAACAAGGCCGCATAATCAGTTAGAAAGCCACACGGGGGCATGGCTGTTTGGGTATTCTTATTGTCATGTTGACCTTATATGGCATATTTGTCTTTCAATAGTGCTTGTCAAATGTTTTCGTAGATTTATCATGGAGGTATACAGTTTAGCAGATGTCTGCTCTGTCGACTCTAAATATTTGCTTCTTTTGACTGTGTGAAAGGTACATTGTGAATGGTAATGTTTGTCTTGACTCTGCATGCGATCGTGGGGGTCCTTGTGAATGTCACTGACTTTCTTTATGAGGATGATTTCAGCTCGATCGAAGTCACGAGCTTCCACGTTCGTTTGTGTGTGTAGGGTTAGCTTAGCCAGCTCGCTCTTCAGCTATTTAAAGTGCAGAGACATGAATGCATGACACTTTTAATGAGATGTGTTTGGAGTTTTAATGACAGTTAAATGGGGGTCAGTAGGAAGCTCTCACAGATATAGCCATGCCTAATATATGTGTGTGTGTGTGTGTGTGTGTGTGTATAATGTTTATATTATGTTGTGGGGTCAAAATGTCTTCAGGAGGAAATAAAAATCCGGCAGAATTAAAAACTCAATTTTACCAAAATCTGTGAATGCAATCAAAAGACCAGAAGAGCCGAAAGGGCTGGGGGAGGATTAGGGTTTGTCTTAGTTAGGATCAGGGTTAGGCCCATAGAAATGAATGGAAGGGGCCCACAAGGTTAGAAATACAAATGTGTGTGAGAAACTCTCTTCTGTGTTAATGCAGCCCCGGGAGCTGAATTCATGAGCAGTTTGGACACGTGGCAGTTGCACGGTTCCCACGCCAGGCCCATCCCTGTCCGCCACACGCCAGCTCGCGTCCTCCCCGAGGGTCAGGCCCTTTCAGACCGCAATCCCGCAACCTGCCAACACGCTCACAGTGTTTAGTGACTACAGAGCTGCCGCCTGCTCTCTCCCACCACTTTCACAGCTACCTCATCCAAGTTCCTCCCAGCAGCAGCGGCAGCACAAATTTCATCAGGGCTCGTTGGCTGACCCAGAACATAAATCAGGCCCCGGGGAAGTCCGGTCGGGAGGCGAGGCCTGGGTGCTGCCTGCTGGGAGTCTCTCTTTTCAGACCCGTCTCTCCGAAACAAAGGACGTTGTATTTCTTCACGAAAACGAGCTGGAGGATTGTCCTTGGACGTGTGCCGATGGGTTACGACTGGAGGACTGCTTAAACGAAACGCGTCAGAATATCACTGTAAACAAACGGCGGAGATGCACGCATTCCTGGTTTTCTAAAAATCAACATCGTAATTTGTAAGGTGAGGTAAAAAAAAAACCAAAGCTTGAAAAAATCAGACTGAGCAAAGTCAGATCTGAGACTTCTGGGTTTTGCTCGATTTCAAAGTTACCTCATGAATAATGAGGTAATTCTGTGGATGCCAAGTACCTCACCTGGAAGTCCAGGTGTTACCTGTTGGACCAAAGACCTCGGGATGCAGTTTCTGACTGCTTGTGGCATCACAGAGACTGGAGTGCTTGGATAGAGGCAGAAGTGTGAGCTTGATAGGGGTCACAAGGGGTCTTTGTCAGGAATTCATAGATTGGTTATGCTCATGAGATCCATTCACTGAAAGTATTTGGAAATGTGGTTTTTCTGTCTGGAAAATCCAAAAATAGAAGTTGAAAATTAAAAGATGGTATTCTGGACAATATTCAGCTTCAATGCCCCTGTGGTGGACGATTTTCTCTTATCGAGGAGCAGTGCACTTGTGTGTAGAAATATACTTTTTTTCAACTCTTTTTATTATACATCAATTAAAACAAATACAATAAGTGGAATCCATCAAACCTGAATTTCATCTTAATCATTTTAAAAAGAACCAATAGTGATGTCAACACGCAAAGTCAACACAAAGTAAAAAAATTTTATTAAAATGGAATCTACAATACATCAATAGGACTTTTAATGAGAAACCAAGTATATTTAACACATCCAACAGTAAAAAACTAGGATAACTCTAATACCACAATAAATGTAATAATCTTTCAATTAGTTTAACATACCACCGTGCTTAAAACACAATAATAAATAATAATTAAAACTAGAGTTCCTGGTGATTAAATAGGTAAATAAATGAAACATTCAGAAAGTAAAAATCGGCACGTTCTCATAAACCCATAAAACACTATCCTGGCTTATAATCCTTCACAGAAACACTCTGGGTGTTGTGAGTGGGCTTGAGTTCTGTCTGCTAAACTGTGTGTGTGTGTGTCAGAGAGAGAGAGGCCTAATGTCTTGTTCGGTGAGAATCCTGCCTTACATCCATCACACATGCAGTCCAAACAGAAAAAAAAAAGAAAAATTCTATGGAGCCAATGTGCCAAAAAGCAAGTTTTATTTCGAAACACAAATACAATCATCAAATTGCCCCTCATTTCCGGTTTAAAACTGGCGCCTAGAAGGAGTTCTTTGGTATCCATTATGTTTCTGGACAGAATAAACGAGGAACCATATTTATACAAAAGCATCTGTATGGAAGAGTCCAAGATAACAAGTAATTCAAAAGCATGGAGTATACGCTTTGTCAAACATACAAATATATATCATATAGGCTTGGTTTGTAAACATTTTGTAAACAACGTTTAGCTGCTCTTATAGTTAAAGGAAACTGTAAGAAAAATTTAAAGTTCGACAAAGTGTTGGTGTATCAAAGCACAAATGTTGGGTGTCCAAATTCTGAAAACATTTTTCTATCCTTTTCAATGACATCTTCATTACAATTCAAATTGTTCTGATAGTCTTTCCCAACATGCTTACTCCTAGGCAATTAAAGTTGTTTTAATTTACCCAAACGCAATCTAAACAGGGTCAAATAATCATAGCATCAAGGATTATATAAAATACTTCAAAAACCAGGTTTTCTAAAAGTAAGTCATAATTTTAGAGGCTGAAGCGAAAGTTCCGACATTGAGATCCATTTCTGGTTCCTGATTTTTATTCCTCTTTAATTTTCTCTTGAACCCAGCAATACACAAAACACTTGGAAACAGATGATAATTAACTTCTGGGGAAAATCGTAAATCCTTGTGTATAAACACCACGTTCTTATTGTAAAGAGCAGGCCTTGTTTTCGCTATCTGTAGCTGTAAAGACTGTGCCGAAACCTTGTACTCCTCTGGACTTGATGAATCAACAGCCATATTAAAACAACACAGCATGTCATTTCAGTAATAATTCATTCAATCCTCTGTGGCCTTTGTCTTCAAAATCGATTTAATAATTTACGTGAGGGCAACGTCACGTTACTTAAAAGCATCCTAACATTTTCATAGCCATCAACGGGAGTGGGGAGGAATGTAAGATTTGTTGGTCAATGCTAAGGAAAAGTGTTGGGGTGCTTTGAGACAAGTTATTTGTCTGAACAACGTTTGACTTTTTTTGAGATTTTAGTTGAGCAGAAATCTGTCTACGAACGGAGGCACACAAATCCCCCACTTCATTAATGCCATGCTCTTTTCTTTCGTCACTAAACTCAGCATTTTATTTACTTTGAACAGAGCGGTTTAAACGGTTTGGCTTTGACTAGAACTAGCCCTATTTATCCGGATTTAAATCATTGCCAACCTTTAGGTCTACCTTATGTGACTCGTTGGCGCTGGGAGTTTCAGAATGGGCAGCCGATAAGTGAAACTTGAGGTCAGCCTGGTTCCAGACCAACATGTTAAAGCAAAATCAGCACGACATCCAGCAGGAGTCTAGAGATCTCAGCCCAGGCACCGTTTGGAAAGCAGAGCAAGAGGAACAGCAGCAGAGCACATCTTAACATCTCCGAAGCAGAACACCGGACTCTTCTACTGTCTTTGAAGGGCTGAGGGATGTCCAGGTGCTTTGCTGTTGTAGGGATTATTATGGGTTGCCACTTCCTCAAACCGCCTGCTCTGTTTGACTATTTTCAAATCCTGAACATGGAACTGAAATGAGAGAAAAGCAGAAGAGAACTTCACTGTACGAATATTACATAAAAAATGAGGGCGGTTCCGCCGGTTGCTGCCTGCAGCCCTACTGCATCATAAAGAACTTTCTTTAATATCATTATTTCATCGCACGAATAAAACAAATGCAATGGCCTTGCAGCCAACAGACATTGGTAATATAGCACGTTTCCCTTCTTAATTTAATCATAGCTGACGCAAGGGATCATGTGACTATGTACTGTTGGTGAAAAATATATTATCTGTAAAGCTTGAATTCTCTAACCATTAGAGAAAATAAATATGACATATTATGAAATAGAAATGCTTTGTATAAATAGTTAATGGTCTTCACAAAAGATGCAACGGTTATTTAACACAAATGAATCCGCCTATCATATCTTTCTATATTAAATTTGGGGCAGACATTATCCCGCATCGTAATTGTTATGCATTAAAATGAAAACAGTCACCCCCCCCCCGCTGACAAATCTTAAAAGTTCTGGTCACTGCAGTTTTGAATTAATATTTTAGTTGCAAAGAAATCAATTAGAGGAAAAAAATATACCAACACACTCACATGACTCATTTGACTTGTGTGTCAAACATAAAGAATAATTCTTAAAATGTTACGGAATATAACTCTTTAGAACTACGGGTTGTTTAAATGTTCAAGCGACCAACACATTTAAACTACCGTTGTCTGCTTTATTGTCTGAATTCTGCATTTCACAGCAAGATTGCAACAAAAGTACACAACTGAACAAAATTCGCTTATGTTAGTCAAAGATAGTTTTGCCTGATTGTTTCTATCTGGGCAAATATTCTTGAAATAAGTGCTTTCACTTCATATAACATTACGTGAAACGTTTTGCATACATTTTATTCAGAGGGCGTTCTGACATTTTATTAAAGCATAGTGTTGTAAATTTTGTCCTTCTGTCTGACTGCCAGATGAATGCAAATGAACATTTGGAGAACGGTGTTTGTCACTGTAGAGCCAGTACCTGCTTGCATCTATAAAGATGCTGTAAGATTGCATAGCCTTTGTGGTTTCTGTTACAATACTGCTAAAATGTGGTGGGACTTAGTGCAGAATGTGGTTGCAGGTCTTAGTCTAATTGCATTTTTTTGGCACAGGTGCGACGGTGTCTGAGATGCAAACGTTTGACATTCTACTATTTTTAAATTAACACAAAAAAAAGTTAAAAAGTCTTTGGGTTTCCACAATAGAAAATCACACTAATTATATAAATTATTTATAAAAAATCATGGTTAACTTAATTACATAGGCATAAAAATATGTCAACTATCAAATACATTAAAACCATTTTATAACTTCGCACGATATTTTTTTTTTTTCAAAAAGTACCAAAAACACTTTGCTGCTACAATTTACTGTTTAAGAGAACATATGACAATTAATTTTTTTTCGTTTTGCTGGTACCATTGAATATGACCTTCCCTCTTTCTCTCTCACTCACACACACACCCCCCCCACACACACACACCACCCACACACACACACACACGTTTTAATCCAGTACCATTATGACTATCTGAACTACTATTTACTATTTCAATTAAAAAGAACAGAAAATCTTGAAATACAGAAATTCAGTTTCTGGTATCACCAAATGTGACATTTTCAGGCTTTACAGATGTGTGTGTAAGCATGTCCTGCTTAACAAAGATTGTCCAAGCAAAGCGCTTTGGCCATATACTGAATTCGATTAAAACCGAGAGCTTTTCATTTTTTACAAATGTTGGTCCCTCAGATAGTCAGCACTTGGCTTAATAGAGAAACGGGACCATAATCCCTTTATATTTAAGGCCCTCCTATCAGACGCTCCGTCTGCATCCTCAACGCAGTTGTACAAATAAATATTCTAAGGGAAATTCCTCCGAGTTTTCCATCAGCATCCCAATTAAAAAATTAACATTGTGATATAAAAATATCGATGCTGGTCTTGGAAAAAAAACGATTCCTTAGTAAAAGTTTGTGCTTAAAAAACCGTACTTTACAGGGTACAGTACCAATAGCTCACTGTGCTTATTTTACGCTTAGTTTATGCTCTCTGGTCCTGGGTCATCAATATGGCCTCCAAACAGACTCGTCCATTCGTCCGCTGGAATTCAGCACCGTAGGAGAGCTACTGTGGCTTCCATCAGCGTCCACCCCATCTGTCTGACTGCTCAGGTTGGGGTTGATTAGAGAACTGCCAGTGGAGGCACTGGTGCATGGTGGAAGCATCCGGGAAGGAGAACGATCTCCCCCTGGGACCATGGAGAATTGGTACGACCCAGAGGAGGCACCGTAGTAGAGATAAGGGGTACTGCTGGTCTGGAAAGGTCCACTTTGGTTTTGGGTAGATCCGGGATAAGGAGGTGGCAGGTAGGTGTGGTAGTGGGCGCTGCCCAGAGACATGCCGGAGGTGACCGGGGTGGGCGTGTAAGTGAAGGTGGCTGGGTAATGCATTCTGGGACTGGAGAAGCGGCTCTCTGTGAGGGAGGAGAGGCCAGGGAACTGTCGCTCGAACTGCCGGGGGTCGGAGAAGGGGCTCAGATCTGAGGCTCCTGGCGTGACAAAGAAACACATGCCTCGGTCAAGAGCTATACGATGACGTCATCACAAAGTGACGTCATCGCACAGTGACATCATCACACAATGACATGATCACACCATGACATCATCAACACTGCATCTTAGCCAACTTAAGGAAAAGCAGGGAAACACACTCTGAAGTTAAACATTAAAAACAGCTGAAGACCACATACACTGACTAAGCACGACAGCATTACATGATTGTTTCAGAACATACAAGTTAACCAAATCACTTCATTACCCACCATCACAAAATCAAAGCTGTTAGAACTTAATTAAGGATTCTGTTTGAGAATGTTATATTTTCCCCGAGCACTGGCTTGAAGGAAAGTGTGTTAATTTTAGATCATTTCTTAAGCTACAAGATTGAGGAGTCAAGCACTTGCATGAAAAATGAATGACCTCAGGACCCTAAGCAGACCATTTTATTTTCTTAGCATTTTGAAATGGATGAGGGATACTTTAACCCAGTCTGCCATGTAAACTCATCCCCACTTTATTCTCCTGATATACACTGTTTTTACAGTTTTCCACATTATCATTTTCCTTAGATGTCCCTCCCCAGTCTACATGCACAGTGATTTTAATTCAATACCACTTCTCTTAAAAATCTATACTTACACTCTTCTGACATCCCATTTAAGCTTCAGAGTTATTCTCTGGAAGGACCTAAAATTGAATACTGAATTTGTGAGGGCTTTTTTAAAAATGTGTACTGTACTACATTGGGACAAAGTCCAGGCACCAGGGCCACACAAGTGGCACAAATTTCAGGACAGAGTCTATCTATCTGTCTGTCCGTCTGCCTGCGGGTGTGTGTGTGTGATACATTTGTACAGACGCCGAAGAAAAAGCCCGCCAGGATGAATGGGGAGTTGGACATATGGAAACACTTTGGGGGGAGAATGGTCTCCACGAAAGGCATAATGAGCCGAGCGGCCGTTAGATGTGGCGGCATGTCTCCGATTAGCCGGGGAAGGAGGGCAGGTCCGATCTCTCAGCTCCTCTGCTGGGATCTCAGAAAATTATAAACCGCTAATAAGCTGCGGCTACCAGAACACTGGGCCTGAAAAGTGCAGGGACGGGACGGGAGGGAGAGGGAGGCTTCCTCTCCTCGTAAATCACGGGGCGTCTGCCTTCTATAACGTCCTGGGCTCGCCCTGGCCACACTGCCGCCCGTCAACGTCTGCGTGCGGTCGACTCGGATTATTTACTGCTGTTCTGCTTTATCAGACGTCTGTCGTTATAATGACGATAATATCAGCCGGATGTTTTACTGACGATCGAGCTGGAGTCAATGTGGGGGAAATGTGACTGTCCTCTATCTGCGGGACATTTTTCCCCAGCTCAGCCACACGAGCCGATTCTGATTCTGATGTCCATCGTCAGTACGACTGAATATCTTGGGCCAAAACCGGGATGATGCTGAAGGCAGATGGTGACATCATCATCGTTCTCAGTATCGCTCAGCTGTAGGTAACGTGCAGTTTCAGACGTTTCAGAAACGTACACTATAGAAAAAATACAAGAACTTATAGCTTCTTTAAACATCAATCACTTCTTCATATTTCCAGTAGCTAAGAGAGACCATCCGTTCAAACCCTGGATTGCTAATAAACTGTGCTGGTGAAAATCCACATCGGTCAGACAGAATGGGATGATAAGGCACAGATATTCCACTGTATTTTGTAATAAGACTGCACAGAACGTTGCAAAAACATTACCTTACGGTATCCCTCCGCCTGTCCTCACATAAGGCAGCTCCTATGATTTTGCAAATGTGTGTAAAAAAGATTTCCTCTCGGTGACGTCGTAAATCGCCACCTGTTCAGACGGCCCCAGTGTCGTCGGCGAACGTGAAAATTGAGCATTTAGGCGGGATTCGCAGAATGACCTCAAGCCTTCCGACCAAGGCGGGGGGGGCAGCAGGACCAGGGGTGCGTGTGGCTCTTTGAGAAAAGAACAAAGCTTGACATCCCCAAGATGAAAGGGGGACAAAATCTAAACTAATCAAATGAGACGGGGTAGCTGGCTGGGCTACAAACCTGCCAGTAACAAGTCGCACTGAGCAGTAATTTGAAGTCTCACGTTTGCTGCAGGCTTAAGAAGAAAAGGTAAGGGTGTGGAGCAAAAAAAGATAAAAAAAAAAAGAATAGAGAGAGTGACCTGGCAGCCGAACAAACAGGTGCTGCAGAAGTGAAACTTATCTGAATTTGAATTTGAAATGAGCATCTGAGCACAGAGTTACGAGCTGCGGTGAGGACGTACGCTGTTTGAAGCGTATTAAGTTGAGCGGGATTACCTCGACGGTCGTGTCAGAAGCACAGATCCCTCTATAAAGCGAGGCAGACGTTTTTTCTGTCTATCCCGGACCTGTTATTACCTGCTCCCCTGTTATTACCCATACTGCTCTAAAGATCAAACACTTTAATGGAGGAAATAGGGAAATATAATCTCTCTTCACCGTTAGAAAAATACGTTTTTGGAGAAGTTCTTGAGGCTTGGAAACATGTTGATGGTTTTTTTTTTCTTCCCGTGCACCACAGGCCTGCGTTTCTATGTCCCGCCCCCCCCGTCCATAAAGTCAAGGGGTGATGTCATACTGAAGCTTCTCATTGTTTCTTATGCTATTACGAATTTTAAATTAAGACACACCAGTGAGGCCTTTTAAAGGACAATGCCCTTCATGTAATGTAAGCCGAGCTGTTAGGTGAGCATTAATTCATCCTCATAAATAAGGCACCTCCTTTAACAGGACGTAACTTGGCAAATTTAGGGCCACTTATTCGCGGACATGACAAGATTCACCAGCGCGGTCAAACGAATTTGATATCGTTGTGTCTGGAGGCTCCGCCTCCTGAAACAGGATCGCTGTGTCTGCATTTTTCTTTTCCTTTTTTTTCTTCCCACCCCTCCCCAAGGTGTGCGAGAGGGTGGGGCGCGTGCGCACCTGTAGACAGGGGTTACCTGAGAGCCGTCTGGGCACATCACTGATGGCGGGGAGTCCTGTAGCGCGCGTGCAGGACAGCGGCGCGGTGGAGTGGATGGACGGGGATGTCATTTGGCTCAGATACGGTGTGTAGGGTTGCTCGTAGGACCAGGGTGGCGACGACTGGGGCTGCCGAGGGTCTGGGTGGAGAGGAGGCACCAATAGCTGAGCCAGACCGGACACGGTGCCCCTAATGACTTTACGATATCACCATCGTTGTTATGCATTCTTTTATGCTCCTCCAATCTTTCAGTCATTAATAAGCAAGTATGCATGCAATCTTTGTCAATATCGTCATCTGTTTGTTGTCTTTGTCTATTACTGCATTCATCACGCATTCAGTCATCCTTCTCCATCATTATTAGCACACCAAGATTCTCGGCTAGGAGAGCGCTAACACCTCGAAGGGCCATAACGGACACTCCCGCTTTGTGAACAGTCAGGAGGCCCTCGGAGGATTTGCAGAAGCCGCACCGCAAAGACTAGACACCACCGATCATGCATTTGATGTCAGAGCTGATATCAACGTCTCCCCGTACTACTTGGAGTCCATTTAGGAAGCAAATGGAGTTTCAGTGCAATTACCAGATTGAGCTGGTGCCCTGTTCCAATGTGGCTGTAAAGAAAGACCTGTGGATTGCCCCTGCAACCCTCATATCTGCAGTTTCGTTTACACGGTCGGCAAAGAAATTAAAGGCTTGCCCGAGCGTTAGAGGTACGTTAAAAATTCACTGATCGCTCATGGCTCCCATTACCGGCTCAACCTCACGGAAGTCTGCTCTTTTGCAAAACAAGGCTGTGGTAGGAGAAATCACAGAAGTTGCATGTTCGTGCCATTCCAAATTTAACATGAATCGCAGGTCACGGAACCCCATGTGGGGGCCGAGCTGCACACGGTAACCTCTCCGTGTGCTCGTGTGATGCCTACGACATTGTCCAACTTATGAATGCCCTCCAATCAAACTCCACAAGAATGGAAGAGAACAGAAGACAGCTGGAGGATTTACACAGGAATCATACTTCTTCTCTTTGACTGTGCGGACATCAGATTTTTCCTGTTTTGCTTATAGGCCAGTCATTTCAGTCATCAGACAAAATATGACCTGTGGCTGAAGTAGAAAGACAAGCATTTTGAATTATAAAGGTAACCTGAATTTGTCTTGCCAGGTAGACAAGTTCAGACTTTTTTACTCTTAGCCTTCCTGATCAATCAAGGATGACCCTAATTTTGAAAAATCAGAAGAGAGGCCAGAGAATTCACTGTGATTCAACATTATTGCTGCATCTAGGTTTGGTTTGGTGTAAAATGCTGGTGCCCCATACCATCAACAGAGCCACATTTTATATCAAGAACTTTCTGAAATTCACAGAGCGATTTTTATCTATCACACAGATTTACAATTTAGCACCTTTTAGTGTCATTACATGTACATGATTATGTAGGCTACCGATGCCTGATGATCATTTAAAAAATGACACCCATTACCACTGAGCCAGTGGGTAGCATGAGGTGTTAAACTCCTACACTGCTCAGCGTATTTTAGTGAATTTTGTTCATCTGTGGTCAGTTAAGATGCTTTATATCTCCTAACATTCCCCTCACCAGTGATTTGGGTTTGTCCCTGTTGATTGAAGGAGTTTGGCCCTGTGTTCAGTGATGGGCGGGGACTTTGCGTTGGCACGGTAACCCTCATGGTGGTCTGACGGATGCGTTCCAGCTCACTCAGACGGTCCGAGAACAAGCCGGGCTTTGGAGGGTCCTCCAGCTTCTGCCTGTGTCCTGCCAGAGCACAAAGACCCAGCCATTACAGCAAAGCCACGATTGACCTGCCAAGCCCACCAATACAATAGCTCTACGAGTGCCCTGTCGTTACCCATCATTACAATAACCCTACGAGTGCCATGTCGTTACCGATCATTACAGTAACCCTACGAGTGCCATGTCATTACCCATCATTACAGTAACCCTACGAGTGCCATGTCGTTATCCATCATTACAGTAACTCTACGAGTGCCATGTCGTTACCCATCATTACAGTAACTCTACGAGTGCCATGTCGTTACCCATCATTACAGTAACCCTACGAGTGCCATGATGTTACCCATCATTACAGTAACTCTACGAGTGCCATGTTGTTACCCATCATTACAATAACCCTACGAGTGCCATGACATCACCCATCATTACAGTAACTCTACGAGTGCCATGTCGTTACCCATCATTACAATAACCCTACGAGTGCCATGACATCACCCATCATTACAGTAACTCTACGAGTGCCATGTCGTTACCCATCATTACAGTAACCCTACGAGTGCCATGTCGTTACCCATCATTACAGTCACCCTATGAGTGCCATGTCGTTACCCATCATTACAGTAACAATATGGATAATCTGCCATCTGTTATCACTACATTCATGGTAAGAATGACCTGTTGTTACCCTCAATTCCAACAAGGCTAATAATGGCCCGTTCTTAGCCATAATTACAATAACACTAAAAATAATCCATCACCAGAATTACCCATGATTACCCGTCATTAGTATACCACACAACAGTAAAGCTAAGAAGTGTCTGCTCTTATCCATTATTCCAACAACACTAAGAATCGCTATTGTAACACTAAGAATGAGTTGCCATTATCTATCATTACAGTAACACTTAAACTGAGCAGAACATGGCATTGGGAAGCCAGAAAACTGAAGACGTTCTGGAAGTTTCCTATCTATAGAGTCTCCAGGAGTCGACACCAACTTGACAGCAGCCAATAATAATAATAATAAGACCACTCCCAAATCCCATTATTACAGTAACACTAAGAATGAGGTGCCATGATAAAGTGTTACAGCAGTGCCAGGCCAGAACACCCCTAATGCATAGCTGTGATCCACACAGCTACCCTCTGAACGTTAAATGTGAGCGCGTGCGTCAGCACAGCAGCGCTGGAGCGTCCCCCAGACTTCTGAGGCCTCAGACAGGTGTAGAAGTTTCATTTTCTCACTCCCTGCTGCCATTTCATAGATACCAGTTGACTGACGGCAGCCTGATGGTGGAAGTCGCCTTTTAAACAGACATTGTTTTTCCAGTTCGACCAGTTCTTACTTCAACGTCATGCTAGCGCAGGATTCAGACTCAGCTTTCCGACTATACAGATTGTATTACACAGAATACTTGTGCTGCATTCGTAACAGCATCCTGGACACAGGGTTGGCTGACAATAACGTGGGGGGACCCAGATGTAATGGACCGAATGAGGAAAATATTAACTTTCACTCAGCCGTCTTCAAAGCAAATCACATGACCCAATCTGTACAAACATTCTCTGTAGAAATGTACGAGGAAACCATTTAACAGAAGGCTCTGTTAGCAGGAATCTGGTCTCTGACCAGCAGACCGCTAAGCCATAATAAATGTCCTGGCACTTTCGCATTCCTATTACCGATTCAGAAGTGCCACTCGCTGTAGTGTGTGTCCAGTGGTGCACCTCTCTTAGCAATCGCAGGTACGATGCTCTGCAGAGTAAATACGATTTATGCCCCTGGCCCTGGAGATGGGTGTTAGCACGTACGTCAGGACAGGGACGCACCATCCTGCTCACTTACACAATAAACCAACATTTATTCATCCTCCCCTTTCGAACCCGCTGTAAACAGAGCATGTCACGCGATGTCCCAGCCAGACCCCATCCCCAGCTGCTTCTGAAAACCCGCCAGCCAGGACACAATGCGACTGGCAACTCACGCATAACTTTAATAATGCAATAATGGCCCACAGGTGCATTCGGCCTTTTGGGGTAAGCTTCTGTGTCAACACACAGGAAGAATAGGGGGGAAAGTGCGTTTTTTTTTTTTTTTTTTTTACTCTTTTCCTCAACAAAATGGGTCTGTGTGTCTAGCCTGGCCTAGCTCCTCTGAATGGCAGTAAAGTAAATATCAAACACTAGAGAATGAGACTCCTGCTGAAACTGGCCAGCGTCCAACTGGCACGGCAACAGTGAGCTAGCTCCACTCTTGCAAAACCTGACTGCGTTCAAGAGCGAAACCCGAGCGGCTAAGTCTTTCTGAAAGCTCAATGCCCCGCTCTACGTCCAAGCGACGTTAGATATTAAACAAAGAGAATCTGCAGAATGTGCCGATGTCTGAAGTCCGTTGTTGCTAAAATGTCGCTAATACGTTTAATGGACCGCCAGGAACCAACCACAAACACGATGTAAAAAGAGCTGAGATAAGCTACTTAAGGGACTCAAAGGTGTTCTTCAACGTCTGGAAATTTGTCACAGTCCAAAGTTTTATGCTTTTATCCAAGTACGAATACAGTTTTTGAGTCGGTTCTTGATAAGAGCTAATGTGGCTTCCTTAAACTTTACCACAGCGGTTTCAATGGGTAGCCTGTTTCAAGGCCATGCGTGAGCCTTCATTAGTAAGTACACGGTATTCCGGAGCATCCACGAATACATCCAGAATGTCGGTTTCTCTCCTATAAATACTGACATACTTTAATCATAGTTTCTGAGATCCCTGTGTTTCAGGGGCTACACCGAGAGCAGAATTTGACAAATTTAGATCAGTTTCACAAAGAGGCCGTTTCTCATGATTTACAAACTCAAGGAAGCCTTTATGTACATCAGACGCATTCATAACATAATACCCAAAAAGGAGTGACAAACTCATTCCTCCGTGTCACCTTAAAAATATGCCGTGCTCGCTTCATAAACAAAGCTCATTCATGAAAATCAAGTAAATCAAGCGACGTTTCACCCTGTGCGGCTATACTTCTGTGACACGTCGACGTTAAGACTCATATAAACGCCTGAATGCCGCGTACGGAGACCGAAGCCGCCCAGGTGTACACTACATTTGGGCCGTGTCGTGTCTGCTGGTTATTCAGCTGGCTGTAGCCTGCCGCACGGTCCTTCAGTCGCACATGCTTAAGTAGTTAGGGGGATTTTTCGTTTCGCTTGTGTGTCTAATGCAGTAATGCTTTTTTTTCAGGGCCGTCATCCTGAGCTACGGCAGGGATCCCAGAGCCTCCATCTTTTTCCCCAGCCAGAGGGAGGGAGGAATTTGTGCTGTCAGATTGTCACTGGGAGCACAGTGTCTCTCTTCTGAAGACCTGCTTAGCCTTTTCCTCCCAAACAGGCCGTTTTCCTCATTCAAATACGTCACTTATGTAGAAGTGATGGCTATTTCAATTCAGTTATGTATTTGTGTTGTAGTCACTCGGAGTAATCAAAGAGGAAGAACATATAACACAGCTGATGTTGGTACCAGTCACGTTTTACACTTATGTACATTACAGAGTCATTAGAACAACGTTCATTTACTCAGCACTCACTATGTGAATCTTAATTCATCACGGACTGATCACAATTATGCAGGGCGATTTTTATTAAACGTGCACTCGATGGAAAAGGCTTACAGATCTGGAAGCGAGATGCCATTTTCTGTGCTAGCTACCGAACAGCTGGCGGCAATGAGAGATGAGCTGCATGGGAAGGGTATGAGTGGCACATCGAGGGGGGTAGGAGTAAACAAAACATGCAGGGGGAGGGTCCCTAAAAGGAGCATAACTACGTATGATCGAAACCCCGTATAATAGATGTCGACTGCAGACCACATTAGTATGGTGATACGGTGGTGTGTGGCTCTGTAGGAAATTTTAACTGTTAGGAAGTCATTTTAAGTAAAGGGAAAGCAACTGAAAAATGGTACATCCATCTATATTTCATTATTTGAAAAAGCCGGGACTTCCACAGCGAAGGATAAAACAATGAACTGTTTCAGGGACTGGATCCTAACCGCCATCAGCCAGAAGAGAAGCTGGGGGGGGGGGTCGGTCAAGGCCAGGCGCCGCCAACTACGATGGTCTGAAGGAGGGAGAGGGGGAAAGCTAGCCAGGCTCAGACGGATGAGTGCCAGGAGTCTGTGTGGTCCCGGCATTCCAGGCTTCAGGAAGCAAGGCTGGCCAGAGGAGGGTACACACACTACCGGGGCGTCATAAATCCGACCTCCGACCGGCCGCTCAAAAACACCTTTTTACTTCAATTTTGTTTGCAGCAGAAAAAAGGGAGAAATTTCAGTAACCGTTTAGATGTAAAGCAGGTAAATCTTTTAACTTTTTAACAGGGTTCTTTTTTTTTTAGTTTTCCTGGCATTTTAAAGTGGAACCTTAACAAGCCCTTCTGACTGTAAACAGACTCGTCTAATTTAAAAAAAAAAAAAATCATATGTTGGTGTTTGAACGAATTCCATTAAAGTTCTGAGAGTCTGCCATTTTCAAAAATAAAAACAAATCTGAATCTGTGGTATTTGTTTGTTTAGAAGAGGATATTTACCACCGGTATGGTGAAAATTGATATTTAAAATGTACTTTATTGGAAATTTATCATTTAAAACTTCAAAACAGTCACCAGCCAACATACATGCAAGCTGGCTAATTGGAGAACGTGGCTTCTTTTCCAGAAGTGTTTTAGTGCCAAGCCAATAAGTAATGGCTCTGACAGGCCTGACTAATCTTTAACTGGGGAACGTTCAGCCATCTCATGCTAGCCCAGGACACACAGTATCAAACTCCACACTGTGGATCCCTTTATTCAGTCAAACTGCCCTCGGTGATGTAAATAGCTACGTCTGCACTTGCCAACTACAACAATAAATTTCTTTCTACATCTTAGGAATTTAAAACAAAACATTAAATTCAGCTCACTCTAGGGAAGAGTAGAAAGGGAACTAAAAGGAGATTTCACGCACACCGTTCCGAGAAGAATTTATTTCCCCCGAAAACATTTTCCCTGTCAGGACTTGTCAGAACTTGTGCAGATGTGGTGGTTTAATACAGAATACAGACTTAGAGGATCGCTTCACACCGTCTCCCATTTGACTCTCCCCATGGCTAAAACAGAAAAGTAAAACATTAAACAAATGTGGTTCTCTGATGGACTCTACACATCAGACAACCATGGCTGCCAGTTTAATACACGCAGCCAGTTTCTCCAGCCAGCACCTACCAATGTACAAGAAATGCACTCCGCCGGGCCGATTACCGTGAGCGACGTTAAAAGGGAACTCGGCAGTTCTGCTACCAAAACGTGTTTCGTCTTTTTGGACGGACGAGGCTGTGGAAAAACGATGCGGGAGAAGCTTTATGGGCCGTGAGGAGGCATGGCAACACGTACGGACAGTAGGGACTCCGAAAGTCCTTCGGCCACCTTTAATTTTGGGACGAGATTAAAGAGACGGCCTGCTCAGTTGCCTGTTGTGTTGGGCATGTTCATTTGTTTACTTGTTTTCTGTTTAGGGGCATCTTGCCGTCTTTGTTTCCAAGACGACTCCAAAATAATCCCAAATAAAAGCTGTTTTCACCCGAATCTCTCTGCTTGTCTGAACCTTTTTCAAGTTGAAAACGCACTAACTCAGTCCTGCCAACAATCTTTATAAAGTACTTTCAGAGGGTTGTAGCTATGGTATGGACAGGCATGTATTTCTTAGACAAACTGGATTTTCAGAATATGCTCACTTTTTATCTTGAACGGCCTTAATATGAAATTATTGTATTAAAGAACAGCTGCATGTCAACAACGAAAATATATTTACTGAAAATGCATCCTAATCAGGTATGGTTGCTCGGTGGAGCACAATAATGCCTCTCACACCCAGGGTTGAAAGCGCGAGTCCCTCCTCTGCTCTGTTTCGTGTGAAGTTTGTGGGTTCTCTCCACGTTATGCTTTCCTCCTGCAGGCCAAAGATAAGCATCTAGGTGAGCTGACGTCTCGTAATTGTCCACAGCGTATGTGTGGCCTGTAAGAGAGATTCCTGAAAATCCCTCAAAATTTCTGAAAGAATACATAATGTCCTGCTGGATTGGAGAGCTATGATTCATCAAACTGAGATTCATGTGTGCTTCTGCTTTACCTACCTACCTTTTCAAAGAGGCTGCTAAACTCTACAAGAGCTGCCTTTGTTTTCTTAATCCTACACCGGCTAGACAAAAAAAAAAAAAGAAAGAAATTGTTGGTGCTTGCTTCTCTCCTATTGGCTGACGAACAAGGGGGCGTGGAGGTGGGAGTGTCCAGGAAGCAGGTTGTATTCTACCGATTTAAGCTAAATTAAAGTTTTAAATGGGTAGCTGAAAGCTGGCTTGCATGTTTTATTTTCGTCTACTGAGTTGGGAAAATGGCCATTGAGTCGGCACTGGCCGCCTACAGTTAGCTGTAGAGGCCTTAAAAAAGTCACTCAGTAATGAGAGACCTTCATTTCTGCCAAATTTCAGTAATATCTTTTATATCCCGTCTATTCTTGATAAGTGCTTCAGGAGATGAGTTCAAATACAAAACAAAAGTTGCACAAAACAAAAGTTGCTCAAAACAAAAGTTTCTCTCAAACCCAATTTGCTTTAGCGAAGGAGAAACAAATGATCACCACAGAACCGCAGGGAGCGTTAAACTGACAAAAGTATCATCTTATAAGGGTATAGCGATGATGCTAATTGAAGAGAATGCAGCTGTTCTCTGATCAGCATTTGTGGTATGCGTTTCCTTAAGCCTGTGTCAGGTGAGAGTTTACCTTCGTGAACAATGCTGAGCACTGTCTGGAATTACAACTGAGTAGATATAACAAGACAACAAGCTGCAATTGTCTGCCACGTCAACCGATACAACCTTATTAGTCCAAACCACTGCTAATAACCAATGCTAAGCATTTTCAAACCTAACCGCAAGGGCTAATCTCGCAATTACGAAACACACCCTTGAGCCATTTTTCCCTTTCTTGGGCAGCGGCATACCGCAAATTAAGCTGAGGGCTGTCATCTAGTCAGGTACCATGAGAACACCACGAAGTGGAATTGGACCAGGTCGTCTGCTAACAGCAGCGGTGAGTGATGCCTGTGCATTCTGGGTACGAATCATTTGCAAGCCGCACACGTTTGTTCATCGAAGGTTCCTGCTCCTCAGGAGTTGTCGTGTTGCACCACCTAGACAAGCTCCTGCGGACTTCAAACACATTGACTACAGAACTTAGCTGTCAAAAAGAACTCTGTTATGTTTATAGAAATGTATTACACAAGGAAACCTCAAAAAAAAAAACAAGGGGATGGACATTGCAAAAATATTATAGAAATATTGTTTTTAGACTGAAAGACTATTTGGTCATTTGTTAATCTAATATAAAGGCCTAGAGTCTGCAATAAGAGTTTGCCATTCGTTAGACAAAAATTAAAGTATTCCAACTTGTGAAGAAGTAGAAGAGATCAAGACAAGAGCGATACATTGAGGTCTTTCCTCAGGACATCCAGACAAGCCCTGAGTGCCTTTGGAAGCTATGGCCAAGACAGCGTGACCCTCTCAGTAGGCCTTGGCGGTCACGCGTGGATCCAGCAGACGTGTACATTTATTTTTTTGGAGTGGAGGAGGCCCAGCTGACCAAATGTGTTAAGAGAGGCGTTTCCGACAGCACAAAACGAGCATGTCCTACCAGGCAAAATGCAACGTGGTCCTGTTCTCTCTGCAAGAGTGTCCAAGGGTTCACTTACGGTCCTCTAGGAGTCACATGACGTCCAAAAGGCAACATAAAACACATAAACAAACTGGTAATGGGTTTCCTGTTGGGAAAATGATGGTCATTCCACCCGTACTAAGTGTGTCACAAGTCCATTGAAAATAAATACTGAAAAGAACAAGACCCAATGGTA
The DNA here is from genome assembly GCA_009936485.2 of Gymnarchus niloticus. Lineage (NCBI taxonomy): Eukaryota > Metazoa > Chordata > Actinopteri > Osteoglossiformes > Gymnarchidae > Gymnarchus > Gymnarchus niloticus. The sequence goes on from JAACJT020000033.1 coordinate 11,574,173, forward strand.
TTTCCCATCCTATAAGAAAACCGTTGTATAGTGGGAGAAGTACATCAGGCTAAGTGTGAAGCTCCGTTTCTCTAAACATACAACCTACAAAGTGTCCACGTGACCTCCACCATTTTCACTATGGATTATTTATTCCAGGCCAGCATGTAGCTCAGTAGGTCAGGGATCTCTGTCCATGTTCAGAAGGTTGTCAGCTCTGATCCTGTGGCTGGCAGAATAACCACTGTAGATCCTCGATCACAGCCCTGAAACCCAACTGCTTCAGGGGTGCTAGATACCAGATGACCCTGTCCTTGACCTTCAAGCTTACCTCACCTGTCCATTGCTTTGGACAGAAGCTATATAAATGTAAATTTATTTTCATATGAAGACTAGACCATGAAAAGAGTTGTCAAAACTTTCACGTGATCTGCTCAGATGCAAAAAAAACACTTTTGCCTGACTAATAGTTTCATGCCATCCTTTACGGATTATTTCCTGCTTCGGATACTTTGAGCCTCCAAAATATGTGTACATGCAACCGAACGCTTTCCAAGAGAGAAACACGACGTGGAACAACACGCCTGAAAGAAGCGAGTCGACTTTAAATCGTGTTCGAGACAAAGTGACTGTGTACAACATTAAGTATTCAGGTATTTCATAACCGAAGTACACCGTGCTTGACACGGTGTAGATATGCTTTAGACTTTTGATTATCTATATATAATGTTTTTTTGTTTTTTTTTTTTCACTCGCGGGAGTCTTGAGACAGTGTCAATATGGGTAAAGGAATGTGTAAACAGGCAGTGGCAGTCCCGCTTAACGCTCAGAAGACGTTGCACAATGCAGACGCCTTCATGTGTGTCATTTCCTGTTTGGCCACCTGCCTGGCTCACACACACACTGCAGGGTGAGTTGATGAGACTAAACTTTTAAGTCACTTTTGTGACAAAACAGCTTCAAGCAAAGTCCTCTTAAAAAATGGAAAGCCGTCTCTGAATAATGACTGATGAGACAAAGGAGGCTTGTGTTCGTGCTGTAAACGCATCAGCAGAGGGTCTTTTAAGAGCTTCCCTGCCAGATGCGTGGTTCTCAACGACCTGAGATTCACGGCCACTGCTGTGGTCCAAGGGAACGTTCAGCATCATGCCAAGGCTAGCACCGATCCGAGCTGACTACTTAAGCAGCTTCGGTAGCCTTGATGCCTCGTTGGAGACAGCCTACCGGTTCGTTGCCACAAGCAACACACACACGACTATTCATAAATCCAATAATTCCCGGTGTATGCAAAGAAAATGGGTACTGTATCAAAGAGCAAAAGGCTCTTCTGTCATATACAATCAAAGTTTGGAAGCAGTGGAAATTAATTTGGGTTTCCATGACTGTAATTAGATCGTCAAAATCACCCCATCCCCTATGTCTTGATCTTAAATATGACCACTAGACCTGCAATAGATGCAGATCGTCTGAAAGCAGCATGTGCGCATTTAATCAGAAAATTTCTTGCGTCGAACACAGAAGTGTCAATCATCGTTTAAAACGAGTCATTAATCATGAGCATATGCACATCCAGGAGCTAAGGATGATTTTAATAAAATGATTAAAGTGATTGAATATGACACGTGTTTTAAATAGCACAATTATAAGATCGCCATAATTTTAACTGTCAAAGAAGACGTTAAAAATTGCTCCCTGCTATTGTTTCCGAGGTTTGGAAGTCATCAGCTGGGACGTCTTTGAAAAGGGTGGTTTGTTTTTAAGGATGACGGGGCTGAAACGGAGGCACGAGATGCACATCAAAGGCAGGGTGCATCACAGATGCCACGGGGTACTCTTTTTAACCGGTGGTAAACGGCCATCGTGTGCTGATACGAAGCCCCTTCGGCTGCTGATGCCAGATGTGTTTATGGATGGGGGGAGAAGTTGTTTGCGATGTGATAGCATTGATATCAGTGCCAAAGAAAGCGGGCGGGGTGGGGGGGTCTGAGGACAAAAATATTTTTATGAACAAAAAGCATCTGGTAACAGCAGCTGGCCAGACCAGTTGGCATTGAAGGACACCGTAAAGGTTTTTTTTTTCTTCCCCCACCCTTTTTTAGACTTTAAAATAAGCTGATGTAGCGCCATGCTAAACCTCAGAGCATCTCGAAGGCCCCAGGGCTTCCAGAGACGTGACGACGTTGCAAGTCCACCGCCCTTGGCAGCGTCTCCATCCTGAAGCTTCCAGAATTCTGCCTGCTTTGGCTATCGGCTTGCGCGAGCAAGTGGCTCTTAAAATTAGGGCTCTGCCTCGTGACTGCTGCTCTGCTTGTTAATCGGACTCTCCCTTAGAGATACTGTTGTCCAGTTTATCACTGATGAGCACGCCTGTGACAAACAAAAACTCCATTTATCCGTCATGTAAACGTCACAATTCTCTAATGTGCAAGTCTCCCTTGGGGATCATTGTTGTTTTATGACACGCCATTTCCTTTTACTGATAACAAACGTAATAAACACTTCCCAAATCACTTAGAGATACACTCTTGAATTTTAGAGCAAATGTAAATGGTCTTCAAATCTCTGCTGATGCTGCTTGGAAAGAACTTGGACTGTGAAACTATCTTAACGTTTGACGCCCCGTCAGGAACGGGTCTCGATTGTCTTACTTTCGCCATTGGAATGTAGCACGACAGGGTTGGAATTCTGTCTCTGTGTGGTGTGGACGCGCCTACTGGACACGATCTTAATGTCGAGATCAAATCAGATCACTGTAATGAGCTGCTATCTGGCTCTTCTGAAGCTCCACTGAAGTGACTCCTGCTAGATGAGGACGTATTGGCATGTAAGCTACTTGAAGAAAATGGAGTGAATCATGAGTAGTCCTGTAGCTACAGTAATTTTGCACTGTATGCTTATTTCCTGTTAAAGCTTGACCTCAGTCACCATCTTACTGAGAACCTCATTGCGACAAAAAGTACAAAGATTAAAGAGGATTTTGGAACAATCCACACTCAATACATGTTTGGGCTTCAAGTACAGTATCAAGGCCAGATTTAAAAATGAACACCTTCCCTCCCATAGGTGACTAGAGGATAGATTTCCTTTTTATCGAAAAGTCTCTCTCACATTACTGTGATGACCCCCGTGCTCTCCCGTTCTGCCATGATTTGGGACTGAGGTCATTGTGTGATGTTCGTTACACACAGGTTATCAGTCAGCAGTTTTACACATCCCTGTCCCTACAGAATTGCAATTCTGCACTATTTTAACGTTACTTTGTGCGTGTCGTCGTCTTTCGGCTCTGAAAGTTACTCACCACTGAAGACACTGGGAAATCAAAGAGCTGGCCTGCTTTGATCTTCTCCTTCCTGGCTTTGTAACGAATGTCCCACCTCCACATAGGGCTCATCGCCCAACAGCAATCGGGAAAACTCCCATTCCCACTGAACCACGTTCATCGAACACCAGACTGTCTCAGCCACATTCAGGACATCCGTGTACAAAGTCCATTCACAAATGTCATCTGTGAGTTGTAGACATGTAACCCACTGCATCCAATGTCTTACAGGTTTAAGTAATCGGAGTCTGGTACCTAAAAATGAGCCGACGGTCCAGGATTCCTTTCTGGCCCAGTGACACGTTAATCCTCGTTGTGTATCTGGTTTAAACAATCGCCGTGGTGTGTATTTTAGTGCCAGCTGACATCAGACTCCTACTGGGTATCTTCCGAAACAAGTAAATAAAACTAGACAAAAGTTAAATTATACACCACTTAAATCCCTTTGTAAAGAAATGGGTGCCCTCGACCGAACTTCATGAAACAAACACGGACTGAGAAGACGGAGATTTGCCGGGAAATGGAACTGATAAAACAGGAGTGGAGATGGGCAACTAGGACGGTGGTGAACAAGAGAGAGGTTCGTCAAAAAGTTACCCTCCACTTGTATTTAACTCGGTCATAAAACAAGTAAACACGCTGTACTTCAAGGGAAATAAGATCCATGAAAACGAGGAACGTCTGAATGCTTGTCTGGGAGGCACAAAACGGAAAAAAAAAACCATATAACCAGACACGATTCCAAGTAAAAACATAATTTATCTGAAATAAAGAGCCATTGTTTCTATTTCAGCGGCCTTCAGTGATGCGTCTAGCATTCGTTTCATCGTCCCCGAGACGCACCAAACATTCAGTAAAACTCGTTCTTAAATGAAAAGAATACTACAGCAACCTCTCAGGCAAATCTGCCATGCCGTGAACTTGCTTCACATTGAACAATAGGGCTTAAAATGTAAACCTTCCCCCAAAGTTTCTGGCTTGTCTTTAGTCTCTCATTTTTTTTTTTCAGTCGCACAAAAGCCTTTCATTACCGATTTGTGTACTCGTAGCTGTTGTGATCCAGTGTGAGTACGAGTACTGGCAAGGCCCCTGTCTCAATGCAAACCGGGATTCACCAAACACCCGTGGAGCCTTCTGGAAACACAGAGGCTGAGTTGGTGGTGCGCGGACGGCCCAAAGGCAGCATCTGCAAATGATATCTTTAAAATATTCTGTCTTTATGTGGCTCACCAGTTTGGATTCAGTTAATCCTCCCCAGAGCTCAAAGGTTTTTTTTTTTAGCATGTTTGTCTTTTTATCAGTATTTTTAGACTGAATTTCAGTAAATGACATGCTGTACGGATCTTTATACGTGAAACAAACAACTCTTAGAAATTTTAAACAAATTTTAAAAGGAAACTTTTTTATATGCACTAATATGCCAATTTGCTGCAAAATTATCAAGTATTTAATAACTTCATTTTATAAATGGACCAAGTGATTAATAATAAATTCTGAAATAAACTACTTATTTTTAAGAATTCAAAGGGTGAGGTATTGGTGTTCCCCTTATTCTAATCCACAATAATTCGATAGCTTTTACAACAGAGTCAAAGCAGAGAAACGTTACGATAATGGAACAATCTGACACACGGCCACGATTCTCAGGAATCCCTCCCTCTGCCAACCGTGACTCGCCTTTGAGGTGGCACGTTTTAGTGGGGTCGGGGTTCTTGCATGCAGCCTCGTCCACAACTCGCTGAGCTGCGAGAGGATCCCCCAAGTCGTACCCCGATGCCAAAAGTCAGATGTGCAGATGCTGAATGTGCTCCTCCTAGGAGGAGGAGGCCGTGTAACCAGACATACTGACAGATGAAACTGACAGACTGAAACCGAACGAATGCAGACCACTTAATAAAGGACACGGGAGCACCACAACATGAGTGCACGGCCCTCATGTTCATGTCGGTAAGTCCCGCAGAACTTCGTGGATTAGTGTTTTTAAAATGCCAACGTTTCCATTGAGTGACTGGGTATTTGTAGAGAACAATCTTACAAACAACACCAACGTCAACCTAATCAGCCAAGTCAAACGAGGACATGCCGTGTCAGCATCTTTGGAATGAGAACTTGAGAACTTGTCCCATGGAGAAAACAGCCTTTGCCTTTATGAATATTAATAGTATCTCCGAAGGCGGTAATAAGATGCGTGCCCACCGGGGGTCTTGGCACAGGCGGGTCAGAGGCAGCCCAGCACGTGCTAAGGACGTGACAATGAGCCAAGAAGATAAACATTTTTGTAAGGCGAGAAAAAAGCAGAGGCACAACACAATAAACAAAATGATGCAGGTCGCATGCTCCGCGCAAGGCCGCGGTATAACGGGTCGCTTTGTACAGCCCAATGACACGGACGTTTGTTAGCGCCACGCCTCCCCCCCTCACCGGCCCTTCGCTCCGTCCCACTGCCGGATTAAGTCGCCACGTGGCCGAAACATGGCAGAGATGCCGTTGGGCTTCCCCGAAACAGAGGACGAGCCAGCATCCCACGTTGAGCCGGCCGATCGGTTACTCGGACGGGTACTCACTTCTGGGCTCACGCGGGCCGTCCACGGTGACCTTTATGGCTCGGTGGTAAGTCGCCACTTGAGGGGGGTTTGTGAATACTGTGATTGTCAAAGTGAAGCTCTTGCCTGCAAAACACAGAGGATTAACAAGCCCATTAGTTGCCTGCACAATGTCCCATATTCAGTGGTCTCTAGAGATTAGCATTTTCTTTGTTGGTGGTATGGCTGACTGTGGGCTTTCCTCTCAACAAGAAACCAACCAAAGAACAATACCGAGTCAAGCTTACAGTCCAAAGTTACTTCAGTATGCTTAACATGCTGTCATTATTAGCCCAAAATATTACCGTGGACCTCTGTCACGCATGCACGATACTCTTCCGTCAAGTCTAGGGTTTGATTTCATTCCCGTACTGGCGTTCCGTACATTAAAAACAGCAGCCAACGATGATGTGATAGTTCCTGAAGTTAACAGCGAATACCCTTCGCCAACTTGAAACATACGTGACCGGTGCTGGCCCTGTAAGCTATTCTGGGAGGAAAGAAAATCTCAGCTGAATCCTTTGTTATTAATATTTCTTTATTCTATGAAACATTTGAAAACTTATTTTATGAAAACAGATAAACGCAAACTGTGTACATTCCTCTTACACTCCTCCCTGTTAAGCACTCTGTCCAACTGTAACCACAAAAGCAATCACATCACAAGTGTTTATTTCACCGATTGTTCGCAGAACAATATAATATGAAAATAAATATCTTAAGCAACACATGGTTGCTGCAAACAATATTAATATACATATTATTTTACTGTGCATTGGTCGGTAAATATAAATAATACATAAATAAATAATTATATCCCTGAGTTCATGACAGGTCCTGGAGCTGGGGAATCGGCACCACCGATAAACTCCAGTAATGACGCACGCGTGAACAAAGTGAAACCAGACACGTGTGTTGGCTGTGCCCCGTCCTTGTGTAGCTCGTGTTTACATGCGACGACTGAGGTGGAAAAACTAGCGTGCAATTCGAGGCCACGGCAGGGCTATTTTCGGTGGTCAGGGGCCCGGATTAAACATCGAGGCTGTGCCGTTCTCAGCTTATGTTTACGGGTTATTTACTTTAAAACACATTTAATTGGTCGTAGAGAAAAGGGTCTTTGAAATACTGAAACATGTATGGAATGTTCCTGTGAATATTATTAAAATTACCATTGATATTATTAATAGAATGCCTATATGACTAAATACAAACCTCAAAAAGTTTTAGCTGGAAAGGCATAGCTTTAATTAGTCTATAAAAAAAGACATTTACACACTAAATGCTTTAAATGTTTTTGAATTTGATGTGAAATCTCTGTCAATGCGATTTCTTTGTTGCATAGATTTTCACACAATAGGGCGTAGAGTGTTTAAAACAGCAACAACAGTCACCAGTGAGGCATGCGAGCGGACGTGTGTGTGTCATCTATACGCCTTTATCTGGGAACTCCTCAGCTGGGGCCAATCCGTAACAGACAGGAAGTAGTGGGTGGGTTTCTAGTGATTCCACAGCAGAGCCAACAGCACCCACATGCGACCCGCGTGGCAGGGACTAGGGTGGTGGGGTGTGAAACTCGGTAGGCTAGAGATCCGTGCCTGCCTCTGGAAGGTCAGAGGTCAGATCCCAACGCTGGCAGAGTAACTCTATCCCTACCGGCCCTTTGAACAAGGCCCCTTAATGATGCCCCGATGCTAGATGCTGGTTGGCCCTGCTCTCTGACCCCAGGCTTTCCTTACCTGTATGTGGCTTTGGACAAAAGTGTCTGGTAAATAAGTAACTGCTCTGCTTTACCACTGGGTTCCTAACCTGGGCCCGATCACTCAGGACCTGAGGCAGATGTCCCTCAGGTGCATCACCAGTCAAAGACTTCCTGCCATCATTTTTCATCCTTCATCTAACTCTTTACGTTCCCCTGGCCAGACCCAGCGTGGGCAGAAGAGACCCTTCCTCAATGGAGTCCCACGAAGGAGAGGGTCTTCCAGTCATCCTCCAGCACAGCCAAAATAAACATCTCATCTACAATGGCATAACATGTCTGTTTAGAGAGTTGACAGATAGCTTGTCTGTGCCGGATGCTACTGAAACCTACGGTTTGTGATGCCTCTCTGCAGACAACTTTAGAGAAATGCTCTTTACTCAAAACTCTGCTGGAAATTTCCATTTACATGACACGTTCTAACCTTCTTGAGAACCTCAGAAGAATTTAATAAAGTGGCCAATAGTGACCAAAATATTGCAGAAAAACATTATAAAATAATCAAACTATTGGGTTGCATAATTGATACGGCGAAGTTTTGCCTCCTATTGCAGTTTGGATAATCGCACCGTCAAATTATAAGCCAGAGATCCCATTTCATAAATGTCAATTGATATGAGACTTACAATGGCAGGCATGAGGTGGTCAGATTGAAATATCTGATGAGATATGAAATTGAATTAATCCACTCATCTTCCAACGGTTTATCCTGCACTGGGTCTGAAATCCATGCGAGGAAGCACAGGGTGTGAACAGGGGAACACTCTGGATGGGATGGCAGTCCATCACAGGGCACAGGGCTGGGGTACACCCTGGATGGGATGGCAGTCCATCACAGGGCA
>JAACJT020000033.1:11591521-11619988 GCA_009936485.2 Gymnarchus niloticus
TTTTTATATTTTTTTTTTTTTTTTTTTATATTTCAGTTCATGTCGCTTTGCTTTTTTTCTTTGTTTCCTTTCCTCCCCCTTCCCTTCTTCGCTGGGGTTTTTTTGTTTTACCCCCCCCCCCCCCCCCTCCCTAAAAACACGCCTGACTTTTGTATAGGGTTAAAAAAAAAAAAAAAAAAAAAAGAGGAGAGAGAAGCGAGTCGAAAAAGCGCACTTTCAGCTGCCCTAAATGTGGTTTCCCTACGCAGACTGTGATTCCTGCGCTCGGGCTTTTGCGGTTTATATCGAGCGCTGGGCATCCATTATGCTGATGAGACTGGAACACGTGGTGTATGAAGCCAATTATCACAGTGCATTAAAATATATCAGTCCTTATTGCTTTCTGAAAGTCCAGACTGTTAGAGGCTCAACAGAACCAATTTATGTAATAAACTTGACCCCCCCCCCACTTCTGTCTAGAACATTTCCTTGAATGAATGAAAGGGAACTTCCATTAAACATAAAGGGCGGCATACTGCTCCATTTAACTGGAAAAGTAGGCAAGTCGTTATGAACACATTTTACATACCAGGATGTTTAAAAAAAAATTTTTAAAAAAAAACAGCACTGTTTGATCCACGGACATCTGACAGGCTCCTGTTTAGAGACAGTGCTCCTCTGGTGTCACCATGCCTGGGGTCGCCCAACCCCCCCGCGTCCCCCTTACTCTTGTTTGTCTCTTAGGGAGTGACATAATGTGGCACTTAAAGGAAGGGTGAAAAAAAAATCTGCTGACTGCAGCCAATGGAGTGCTCTGTTATTATGCTGTTTGTGCTGGAGAAGCATTTCAAACAGAACTGGAATTGATACCATCTGAGCAGAATAATAGTGGAAAATGGCTCTCCCCCCCCCCCCCCCAATTTGCCTGCTCTAAATACATATACTAGAAATGAAATTCAACATTTTTTGGGAACAGGGTTCCAGGGTGTGGAATATTGAGTGACTCATTTCCCTTGTCTGACCGTACATACAAAAATAAAGAAATGGTAGCTTTTAGCTTGTCTTTCAGCTTTATGATTGTTAACCTGATTCTCTATTTCCTCTCATCAGACCAGCCGTCGTTCTCCCGGGAAAGACGGGAGGGCCTTCTCCTGGAAACTTTGGCCTAAAAGCGTCGGGTCATATGAGCAGACAATTAACCACGCTGAGTCCTGGGTGGTTACAGGACCGCACGTTACACTGAATGTAACCAGCAATGACGATACATTGCTTACGATGATCTATAAATGCTGCTTTTTATTAGCATATTTTACATTTAGCGTAGTCATTTCCATTTGACAAGTGCGTGTTTAGCTGTCATTATACACAAATATGTCTATATATTATTGAAACTTTACGCTCTGCTCTGTCTTCTGGCTACTAGCAAATAATTGAAATTTCAGCAATGTCCTCCTAATTTTGACTATTTTTTTTTCCAGTGGCGTGGGTTAATAATTAGACCACACCCTAACTAAGCCGTGGCAGCTGCCCCGAGCTCATATCTGCGGCAGACGACCTGACGTTATGTGTAAATGGACTGCGTTGTTGCGGCAGAAAATCAGGCTTGCAAAGTTATGTGATATTTAGAAGGCAACAAATTTGTCTACATAATCATATGACAGTATTTATAAATCAGCGAGCATTATTTTTTAATCTTTTATTGCGGCTTCTGTCATGTTACATCAAAAACATCTGTAAGCAGCTGCAGACACACGAGTGTTTAGTGTTTGATGACTCTTGTTTAGCTGTGCTCCTCCGTGTGCGTGTTTACCCATGAGCTACTACATGGAACTTAACGTGACACATGCCAGGCATCTGGATTTCCATGGAGGATTTGAACACGGAGCACGGACACATATGAGAAGTCTTCAAATAATTCACACGTGCGTGTGAATGTCCGGGAACGTGTGACCCGTGCGTGTGATGTGTCTAATATGATTCGTATAATGGCTGCGATCACGTGACCTTTCAGGAGCTTCCCCCTCCTCTCCCCAGATAATTTCAGTGAGTCTGTCTTGTTTACCATATTTGTACCTAGCAAATCTATTTTAAAGTGTCTGTCAAAGGCATAAAAATGCTACCTGAAGGTACATTAACGTGTGCAGGTTGGCATTTGTATATAAAAAAACAAACAAACCCATAAAGAATCTTGATGACGACATTTTGAACAGCAAAAAAATGCATGGGACCCCGTAGATTGTGGATGAATTTGTTCAGTGGGAATGAGCATAATTAGTTAACATGTGAAGCTCTATTTTCTTATAGACTTGCTGAATATTATTGGATTATTGATATTTTGTATTTATTTAAGAATGCATTGTTGTTTATTTTCCTTCATCTACATATCTAAATAAAGACATCTTTTGTACGTATTACACGATTTGTAAATTTACATATATCTGTGAGATCCTCTGATTGGTGGACTTGTCCATGTGACGTGACACGGGGCTGGGAAAGAAGGAATGGGGACGGCGATGTGATTAAACCGGAGAAACAAGAAAGCGAGACAGGCTTGTGGAAATTGCTACAGCTGGGTGTGAGCTCAGATCCTGGGTCTGCTTAAGAAAGCCAGAGCTTATACAGTGTTTGGCAGTTGGGCTTACAGGAAGTGAGTGCTGCTGGTCACATGACATCCCCACCTTCCAGTCGGTATAAAAAATTTCTGCTGTATGTGAATTCAAATGTAAGAGACGTAGTTTTAGTGAAATAATCAACACAGACATGTATGGGCTTACCAGCCTTTTTCCTGGATCTGCCTGTTACAGGCTTCAGGCCCACAGTGACCTTGAGCAGGATAAGCAGCTAAAAAGTGGACAGATATGTGTAAATGATCAAATGGCTTCATAAATCCAACCATTCAGGCCTGTTCAGACTCCCAAAGATTAATTTAAGCATAGGTGAACATTGAACAATGAAAGTTAAGGCTAAGTCTCACAAGTATCCATTTGTATGAATTTACTGGCTCCCAGATCATATTGGTTGTACAAAAATCTGTACTGTATAACATTCTGAGTATTCTGTACATCTACAGTAAATGAATATTACTTTGGTTCGTTTAAAGAAATATAAACAGTTATCAGACAGTAAACTTGGCGTGTTACTGATAGATTTTGTTTGTGCCTTCTAGATATACACAAAGTATGTAGATCTTAACGTCAGTGTACGGTTCTCCATTGTTATGTACTATTGACTTTGAATGATTAAAAATTTATTCATGGGAAGGAATTAAAACAATAATTCAGGAAAGCTATTGGGTATGTGTTAGCTTACTGCTCCTGAGAATTAGTTTAGGGTAAGGAATAAAAATCGAATCAAAACCACATTAAATGTGATATTAATTTGCAAAGTCAGCATTTTATTCAGTGAGGATATAGAACCTGCCGTGCGCATGCAGAGAACCAACAAAATATTACTCCAAAGTATGTCTACAAATGCAGGCACCCTACTAGAGCTAAAGTGGAAATCATGTTATACACTAAACTACCCGTGGTAATAATAGAGTTTTCAATAGGCTACATCGCATTTTCTGTGAACATTGCTAGTACATATTCTAGCTGAAGAGAGGCACCCCTGCGAAGCTGCTGTTTTTTGTGCTCTAACCTATTACGATAAATCTCATCTGGAGTCCTCTCAAACGGAGGGCACTATTCGATGATGCAGCCAATTCTCAAATGTCAAACGCCACCACAAATAAAGCATTTCGGTGCTGTACCTCAGCAAGAGCCCGTTTTAACCGCTGACTGACCATCCAGCAGTCATCACGTCTGCTGTGAAAACTGCACGGTCGATGTTATAGAATCTGCTCGCATTAGTCATATACGTGCATTGTCTTCTTGCCATGGAATGGGGTTAGAAAAGGCTAAAGATTTCTCAATCTTGGTTAGCTTCAGTGAATAATACAGTTGCACTTAGGCATTTGTTTGGGCGAAGTGGATTCAAGCTGGACTGGTGTTGTGTTTCCGTTCCGATCCTTTTTTAAGGGACTTTGCATGACTTCACTTGATATGCAAAGAGGGTGGTGGAGGAATGAGGCGCGTAAACAGAAAGTGGAGAATGGCAGACGGCTGAGTTAAATAAAAGGCCTCAAAGCGGGCACTCACATTTCCCCCACCTCATCACTCAGGGAAGAAAAAAGGCAAACTATTGAGTTACAGCCCAGCAAACAGGCAATGGTCCAATGGTCCACCCCATTCCATGCCAATAACCTTCTCGTTGCATTCTTAACGTTCCTGTAACGTACCTGTAACCTGTTCCCTGTTTGCCAGGAGGTCTGCTTGCGCGCTGTAACACCAGAGGCGTTTCTCATTTCCGAAAATCACGAGGATCAATTGAAAATGGAAAGGATTCGGATTTTAAGTAAATCCATACTGAAAAATCATGACTGAATTTAAACGTAGACTGCGTAAACCTGGTGATGCGCAATGCCACCGTTTACACGTTTCTGACACGTCTTTATAGCCGTGCTTTAAAATGAACCAAAGTATCAAGCAAATTGCAAACTACTCCAGTGGAACATGCTATTAATCAGAGAAATGGATTTGGTTTTGTTGTGGAGGGTACTATCTATTTTCTATTCATTCATTATGAAATTTTGAACTCTCTGTGTCAGTGTGTTACATGGCCTCCTCTTCTCTGAGGTCACCTGTGCTCTACGGATCATGGATACGTCATATTTTACAAGAGCACAGGTTGGCAAGATGCCCGGCATATCACACCTTCAGTTTCAGCAAAGAAAATACAACGCATGCTCACGCTACAAATCACATGTCTGGGTTACTTGCAGTTTTTTGTGTGTCTGTCTGCCAAGCGTCTATTGTTGCAAAATCCCCAAGGTGAATCGTGAGCGATGATAGTATAACAGGTCTAATGAGGGCTTAGTAAAGGATTTTCAGGTATTAAGGAAGACTGGTGGTGCTTTGGGTTTCCCTCGAATGACTGCTTCCAGCCCCACGCTGATTGCTGTTAATTAATGGCGTGGACTCTCGTTAGACTGATCAACCTGTAACAAGGGATAGAGCCAGCTTGTCTGAACTGGTACGACGACAAAGCCTTCCTTTGTGAGTACAGAGTTCTTCCACTGCTGTGTCAAACGTCTGGCTTGATAGTCCTCGGTATATTTTCACTGTAATCTTTCAGCTCCCTGCAATGTCCTCTTTATCTTCAGTACTTTTCAATTCCAATCAAAAACTACAGAATTGCAATTGTTATTTTATGTATTTGATTCTTTTATTCCCTGCCTTGTTCTGGAGCTCTGCTTTGCCCTCCTGAGGGCTCCTCGAACTCCCAGACAGACGCAGAATGCATCTTCACAGTTTCGAGTCAGTCATTTTTTCCGCTGTACAGAAAAAATCCTTTATTTTTTTTAAGCAAAAATGAAGCGGGCACTCTGCATGGAGCGTCACGCTGTAATAACTGTGAGTTCGGTGAGAGCCTGCCCCCCGCAACAAGCATGTGGTTCTGATTCTTGTATAAACTGATACATCAGGAAGCAGTTAATTTCTGAAGTGGCTTCATAATTGCCACCGTCGTGAGGGATGCTCGTCTTCCTGTTCCTGCTGACATGAAAGCTACACTTCCTGTGTGGAACAGATGGGTGACAGGAGCGGACGCTGGTACTGCCTCCCACGGCAGGAAGTGACCCAGAACAGCAGCCAGGATCCCAGTGTTTAGCACAGAGCATGACATGGGGCCGATATCTCAATTTGTCCCCTGTACATATTCAACGAACAGTGCAACAGAGCGTGACATTCACTGCGGAAGGCAATTAAGAGAAGTGTTTAAAATACTTTAGAAATAACATTTAACAACTGAATTTCGCTACATCGTCCACTCTTGAAAAGAGGAACACTTGTGCAAATCTTACTGCAGAGATGTGTCTGAACATGGTTGGCCCAGCAAGTGATTTATTGTGTAGGAACCCATATAATTATTTGATGACGTTAGGCTTTAAACGATCTAGCTACCTCCAGCCTGGTAGGTGAGTTTCACATTCGTGCCATTAACCAGATTATTAGGTCTTTGAATACGGGTTCCCGTTGTGGTCATTTTCACATGCGCCTGCTCTAAGACAACCTGCCGGCAGTCTCATCCAGACAGATGCCCCTTTTGCGTCTTGGCCAAGTGCCTCTGATTTGAAGGTAAGATAACTCGAGCGGCCCGTGTGAACTGATGGCAAGGCCTCCCCCTGCTTCCGTGGAGTCTCGGCCCGCATCCAGACACGTCCTCCTTCAGCCACAGACGGGCTCTTCTCATCAGCCTGCTCACAAAGCACCAGACGGTAGTCTGTGGTAATAGCATTGCAGATCTGACATGCTGACAGAAGTTGTTTTTTAAGCATTACCTTCACCATTTCCAAAAAAAAGATTAGGACTTAATGCTTATAATCCAGAAAAATAATAGCAGTTCAAAGAGTTAAAACATTCTGAGTTAAAAATTGCTGATTTGTGTCCAGTCACTTGGATTGTCTTTCATCAGACGTAACGTACATTGCTTAAGCCTGGCGCTCACTCCAAAGCAAGACGTTATGTAACACGCCAATGTTATGTGTCAGACCCTGAGACTCGTACCTGCGTTCAGTCTGCTGGAATGAAAATGGCATCAGCTTAAGAATTTGGCTTCGGCTGCGTTTCAGAGTCCCCTGTTTTGCAAGACGTTTAATTATAGCTTGACGTGAGGAACGTTCCGATGGCATCGAGGAGCCTTCCAGTTTGAAATATTTGTTTCCGCCCTTGGCAGCCTCTCTGTGGTGCTAAGCAGTGATACCAAGAAGCAGCTCCCAGTTCAGCCCGCACGGTTCTGGACTCCAGACCAAGCCGGGATTTGATCTGGGTGCACAATTCCTGTCTTTTGTTAATTATTATTTTTGGTGACATCAATGTAGACAGTGATGGAGCCTGTTTGCCAGCTTTGGCCAAGGTTCTCGTGAAGGAAAGCGGAAAAATCATTGCACGCCGTGGATAATCATGGGTGGGGGTTGGGGCTACCCATAATGACTGCTGCCATCCTCACAGCCAGTGTGAATGCGGAGTTCCGGGTGATATTTCCTTAATTTTCCAAGATGTCTCTTTTCGGAATGATGAGCTCGGCAGGGAAACGCCGGCGAGGGGCACGTGAAGACGGCTTGCTCCGTCTCTTAAAGCAGCACCTCTCTACTGCCTCCTGCCTTCGTGGAGGTCCCTAATTGAGATCACTTGTACTTATAAATAGCAGGAAGTTCTGTGCCTTTGCCAAGAGTTAAAATAGAACCGTTTTATACGAGACTAAGATTAAAAAAGGTTGCCGTCCTTGTGTACAGCAGAAACCAAATGTGTGCGGCTGCAAATTTCCTCTGGCGATTTCCCCCCGGTAGTTTCCCTGACACATGGCGGACCACCAGCCGTCGTAGGCCTGCCCACGGCCTCCCTGGGCCTTTGAAGAAGCGGGAGGCTGCCACTTCAGGTCCAGGGACAGCCCAGAAAGGCATGTCAGAGATTCCAGCACGAGTGTCCATATGTCCTCTGTATGCAATCAGACGTGACTCACTCTGTAGAAGTCTGGAAGGCAACCTTAAAAATACGGCCAACTGCAAACCCCTCCATCCTGTGCCCTGGCAGGTAATGCCATCGCCAAGGTGACGGGACTGAGAGCACTAATACCACGATTAAGAGGAGATGTGCTAAGTCCCTTGTCCTCCCACTGTTACACTGAAAACAGAATTAACGCAGCCCCACGTGTGCGCGGTTCTTGCATCACCGAGGACTCTGTCATGTCTACCAGCGAGGTCGGGATTCAGCGTTAGCGGTCTGCTGCTGACATATTGGAGATAACGTGAGATGAACTGAAGAATGACTATGCTTATGCTGGCTTTGGGTCAGGGACGTTTAAGCCGTAAGGCTTTCAGATTGATTTACAGGCTAGCTACAGGCAGAGGCCATTTAATACATCGGTTGATATTTTTATTTGTGCAGGGAACAGAATGTGTCTTTTGAAGCAATCCGAGTATTTAATCTTTAAACGCGCTCTGGATAGTACTTATCTTGGAATGGAAACCCTGTTCTCCATATTAAAGTTGCTTAAATAATAAAGACACTTAGCAAATGAAAACATTCCACCGTGTGTTTTAACAGCGTTAATTCGACTAGTCAGCCCAACTGAAATATTAAAAACAGTTGCATATCCGGCTCATATCCTATAAAGCTATAGGATAACTGATAGGGATTTAACATAAAACAATGCATTGCAGTGTTGCCTTAAGGTCCAGAGAGCGACGTGATTGCAGGGTATTCGGATAGCTGACTCTGTACACATTCTATATCGTCCCGGAATATTTGTTCAGGCTTTCGGGATTTGGACAGGACGGAAAAGGCAAGTAAAATATTGGAAAATGTGCAAAATAATAATGGGCTCCTTTAATGTATTCGGCCCAGAATAGTTAACATAATAAGGGAAGTCGGAGAAAGCAAATTACTTGCTGGAAAAAATGGTCATGAATGTGGAGAACACCAAGGAAGATTCGAGTGGAGCATGTGGATGTGTTTTTCAAACCTTTATATCAGTCAGATCCATTCCAGAGTACTGTGGGTATATTCCAAGCCATAGAATAATAGTTATTTTATTGTAAGGGTAAGAATAAAAACAGCTTTGCAGCATAACCTTGTCGTATTTTTAATTTTACCGTATTCTTACTAATCCTATTACTTTTGCAGAAATCAGGTCAACGGCTGCTCATAAATCTTTGTCTGTTTGCTTTTGATCGCTCATCTTAATCATTATAATTCACGTTACAGCACAATTAAATCATACTGAATTCCATATTAGGGCAGCAGGTGGCGTGATGGTTAACTACACTCGCAACAGAACTGTAACTGAACGATCATTTGCTCAGGTTGTACTTTCCCTAACTGAGGTGCCTGACCTGTGAAATGAGCAATAAAATTTTTAGCTGAAGGAAGGAGAATGAGGTCACCTTGTGTCAAAAGTGTCCATTAAGCGACTGAAAGAAAACGCACAACATTTGTATGATGAAGTGTGCTGCTTCACACACAGCAGAGTACTGTCTAGACAGTCTGGCAATTGAGCTGAACGCGGGTCACGCACATTTAAGCAATCAGGAAAGTTCCAGAATGTCATGAAACCCTTAGCTAAAAGGACCAATCATCTTATTTTATTGTAATTTCCACTCAGGGATTAATAACATCTGCCTCCCTGTCTATCTTGTAATTCTTTACACATTTTGATTTGTGAAATTCACCCTGTAAGAACTCTAAGCCAATATTCTCACGCTAATTCATATTTATACTGCCAGTATTACTTCATAACAGCAAATGTCCCTCGAGTAACCATGTCATTTTTCTACCAGGTACCAGTCTGCAGTGTAGCACGTTTCCGTCTGTAGGACGAGCCTCTCAGAACGCCATGGATAATAGGACGCTTTCGACAGCTCACATGTTGCAAAAAGCTGCCCCGAAATGAAGGCACCAAAGCCAAATATCCTCCTGTCGTGTCAATAATCCACTGGAGGGTAGCATGAGGGGTTGTCGGTAAAATAACTGGAACGTGTGAATGCCGAAAAGCAGCGTTTAGCTTAAATTAATGTCTTTAGTTCCATCTTTTCAATCGTAACAGCAACATGCTCTGACTTTGGCGGCTGAGGATCGCTCCTAAACAGACTTCCACTAAATGCTAACTTTGACAAAGTGCCCGAGATTGGGAACCAACACGAAAATATACACTTTTATTTGAAGTGGCTTAACATGGCGCGTTTCAGGCCTTAGAGCTCTCTGATGACAAGCGGAGACGCAAATTTGCATAACATTCAGACATATCGGCATCACAAAGCCAGGCCAGTTTACAGCAATTATGTGCATTTAAGAACCGCCAAGGAGTGTATAATAATCCTTCGCCCCTCTGGGTGATTCCTTTGTTCGAGCGTCTGTCTTTATGTCGACTACTTTAATTAATCTTGTTTCTTCCAGTTTCAAAAGGTCTCCTTTATTGTTTTCCTGGGGAGTTCATTCAGGTCACGATAAAAGTGAGAACAGATAATGAGCTGCTTCACGGACTCTGGTTAACCAAACTGCGATTTCTGGCCTGTGTAGAACTCCTGGGCCAAGCGTTTGTTTACCCAGAAAGTCATGCTGCATGTGCCTGACAAAACACAGGCGAGCCGGGAGGTGTACTCACGTCGGTGCCACACCACGTGGGCATTACGTGGCGGAACCCGGAACCGTGGTGTTCCGTAAGAAGAACGCCAGAGTTCTACGAGTAAAACGAACTTTGTGGGGAAAAATGTTTTCTAAAAACTGTATCATGAACCATCCAAACACTTACCCGGTTGAAGGACAATCACAAATGATTTAATTCTGCTCCAAAATATGAACTAAACTTAGAAAAATATGGGTAAATAATTTGCAGTTCTGTAGTACATGCCACGCTGCTTTGTTTACCTCGATTCCCATTCCTGGTCTCTTTACAAACAAATCTTCGTTAAAATCAATCAGCGCATGTATAGATGATGACCTGTGCAGAATTATGACCTAGCTTGTTTAATGTGCAGATGTCTGTATTTGTGGTAACATTTATCTGCTCATAACTAGGTTATGTCATCTCGGGATTCAAAACAGCAACTATTGGCTGTAGACGCAGTTGGGATCTTCATTTAACCATATCATTAAGGACACACTGAGCCAATCGTAACCTGAGAGAAACATAATTTGGTCAATGTGATGGCGAATTTATGAAAGCCATGCCTAGGTTGGAGTAAAACTAGAGACATGAACAATAGACGCACCATTTCTCTGCCCATTTCGAAGTCTTTGGGTTTTCTCGCTTGGTATTAACACTGGGAGGCAGCTACTTAAGAAAAGTACCATATTTTCACTTTTGCAAATAGCCAGCAGAGGGTTAACGACTCTCGTAGTACGTATTCCGCCAGCAGTAACCATCTCAGAATATAATGCAGTGCCATGTTTTCTGGAATACGTTTGAAAAACAGGGTCTTAAGATCAGTGAGTCACTGCTCCAGTTTAATTACAAATGAAATGAAATGAATTATCGGCCATTAATAGCTCTGTCTTTGCCGCCGCTTTATGTTACCAAGCCATGCGTTTGCGGTCTTATGAGACAGTAAAATTAAAAGACTGGCTTTTGATGTCGTCATTTCTTTGAGGGATTTTATGTTGCTCATTCTCTCTCTGACTCCCAGTATGTAAGAACCCCACGCCTCGAGGAGTGACTCAGCCTCCAGCTGAGCGACGACGACAGGCCGAGACCCCCCCCCCCCCAAAAGGTCGAGGAGCGTACGTTTAAAAGCTGGAGACAGCGAAACAAAGCGCTGTCTGAGGAGCTGTTTCTGCAACGCCCTCTGAGAAGCAGTGAGTCAACGACGCTGGAAAGAACGGCAAAACATCTTTGGCCGGGGTCGGCGTCCGCTTACCCTGAGTCGCAATGCCGACAAATTCCTTATATATGAAAGGCTGTTGCTTTACGTTCTACAGACACGGCCAAAAGTATCGATACCCTTCCTCTTTTTAAAAAGAAGCAAAAAATACCATGAAGTAAGTTGAACCTGGCAAACGTAATTCACCCTTAACAAGCCTTAATTCCAAATTCCATAGAGCAGACCCTTCGCTTTTGATTGATGACTGAGCATATTACTTAAACAATGAAACAAACGAAAGTGGCATGGACAAAACAACTGCGATCCCTTTTTTGGCCACCCCTGAACACTGAAGATGTTAAGGTTTCTGAATGGGCTCGCTAAGCATGGCGGATTTCGTTACGTGCTGTCTTTTGATGCCAGTCGAACTTGGTTTACTCCGAAGGTGTGATTTATTGGTCCACGCGGGGCCTTGCGGTTTTCGTCGACGTCTCCGCCGGGGGGACGTCATCCGTGTAACGTAGCCCATCGGCTGAATGGCGGATCAGGCCTACAGTTGAGTAAAGTGACCATTCCACTGCTGGGGGTGATAACAAAACCTAAGATTAGTCAGCAGCCTTGTTCCCCTGCAGACACGTCAACGGGAACAGACAAAACCTCACTTCAAAGGCGTCCGCTGCACAATGGCGCTGCAATCTGCCGATTCTACAGGGCCCTTTCTCCTGAATGCCTATATTATTTCAGCCGCTTGTAAGAGCACCTGTATTTATGACGGTAGTTGTAGGTGATTGGGGGCCCACGCGGTGAGATGGTAGCACCTTGACACACTTGACGCGTCGCTTTTGTTCGCCGCGTAGGAGGTGAAACTCTAGCTGGTCACCGCCCTCCTCCACACGTTGCCGCGTGGGAGTGCTGCCCTCGCTAACGGCGTGTCGAGCCGCCGTGCTGCCAAGACATACCGACTCTTGTCTGTCGCGTCCCATCGCATTCGGACATGTAGTGCTCTATTAACCCTTCTCGGGCCACTGGTGTGGTCTCAGTGAGTTTACTTATGTTAAGTTGGAAGATCTGCAAGTGAGCAAAGCTTGGGGTCTGAGAGGAGAGTCAGCCGGTATCCCTGGAGGAGTCGGGGTTAAGGATGTCGATCAAGGGCCTGATGGTGATATGATTACTCGGCCTGGTATGAGACTCAAACCCATGATTCCAGACGATTCGGTCTGCACGTGTGTAAGAGGAGCTCACGGCACACGGGCAGGATGCCATTGGGCGCCAGGGGTCCAGAGAAGGTCGTCATCGTGTTGGGCTAACAGATCGCTCTCCTGTTAATATGACGACTGGCCTGTCTCAGAGGTGCAGACGTGCATTGATGTACACGCCTACCCACGTACACTGGGACAAAACGACATAATAATACACTACACTTTTGTGATTTTTACATGAGGAGCTCACATAAACTTTCATATACAAATAGAGCCCCCACACACACACACACACACGCACACGCACACGCACACGCACACTTGTCTATATAACATATAGGCAACAGGTAGTTTTGTGATTAAGCACATTAACTCATGCCCAGACAGCATTGCTGGTTTACCTTTCAAAAAGCTTCATAAGTGAGTAAAAATTATAGGCTGCTTGAGATAAAAGCACCAGCTTAGCATTTAAGTTCAAACAGCTGTGCCAGTGTGATAAGTGTGATGTTTGAATACACACGGCCATCAGTCACTCTCGGGATGTAAACACAGCGTGTAAAACGTTAGCAGTGATGGTCATACACTAGCTCTACAAAACAAATCTGGAAAATACAGGGGCAGCTAAAAATCCCATGTATTGGGTGAAGACTATTCATTCTGAAAGTTTCTGTTAAAAAAAAAAATTGCAAAGGAACTCCCACAGATGGTTATCTGGGTGTGGAGAAGCCCGGTCCACACACCGATGGCCGGCATCCTGGTGTAGCTACACGGGGTAACTGGCTGAAAAGGAACGGCTCTTGTTAAAACTTCCAGCTTGTGTCAAATAGGAGACTCTTCTGACACTTAGAACTGCCCCTTGTTGTACCCCCCCCCACAGCTTTCACATCAGCCGTCGCACAAATCTGGTGATGCCGGTAAAGCTAAAATTAGGTTTTAATGCCCACGTGTCTGAAAATGATCCAGTCGCACTCTTGCGGTATGTGCATATAGGAAACATCTAGTATGTAGTTTTTATTCGAATCAGGAGCTCAGCCTAGTGTGTAGATCTTACTGCAGTGAAGATGGACAATTTCACATTTTTAGCCATAGATTTAGGAATATTATTTGGAATTAAAGCCCCATTTACTTCACCAACCCTCTCGTTCTTTTACGAGGTGTCACAGATATTAGGCATTTTGGCTGTTCACACAAGTCAAAAACAAAGTTTTAGAGAGTGTTACCATGTGACCCGATTTTTTATGCATCGCAATTGGCTGAAAGCGTTCGACGGAATGTGGTGCGTCGGACACTCGGACTGACACGAACACTCTCTCTGGTGGCCTTCACGTTGCCCGGTTCCTTGCATTTTTACTCATAACTCTCGACTGCACTATGCAGATTTCAAAGTCAAAGCCTCAGTTTTAAGCTATTCAGCATTCCTGTAAAGCTTAATTCAATACGAGGTGGGAGCTGTCAGTTTTCCTGCATTGGGAAGAACAGATAGTGCCTTGTTTGGCCATTCAGGGGCTGCTGAATCGGTTTGTTATGGTAGAAGCAAAGTAGCTAACCGGAGTCAGATCTGGTTGTTTCCACATTAAATCTTTCTGCTGCCTATAACCTGGGATTAAAATGTTCGTGGACGTCAAGCCCAATCTGGGACTCTGAGCGGAGACCAAATCTGCTCCTCAGAGTAAAACATGGCATAATGTGTTTGCGTGTGTGAGTTTGTGTTTAATGCAGAAAATCCCAAAGATTACGTAAGCATGGTAGCTAGACATCATTCTGATATTTCTATCTAAAATATGATCTGATATTTACATTTTCTGAAATGAAAAATCATACTAATTTGAATGTTTTGGAACTGCCAATAACAACCACTGATTATTATGCATGTAGGTTTGAAAATTTTTCGTATTCGTGATAGCAGAATTGTACTCCCAGTGAGATTTTTGTATAATGTAAACTTGTGATTAGTTTGTAAATTGTACCCTGGCTTTACCTAGTGCTGTGGATGAATATTAATCTGACACATTAGTCCTGGGTACCATAATAATGTTTAACTTGCGTCTTTTTTTCAAACGGTCTTTGTACGTCATGTAAGCTCTGTTTAATTTGACTTTGGGGCCGTTCATTGTTTCCTCATTAAAATGTTGTCCTTGGCTCAAGGTTCTCTTTGAGTGTAGCATTGAGTTAATATCAGAGTCCTCTCCTGATTCGCTTGACGTTTCCATCCTGACCGCTACGATCCGCAGGCCGGAGTCTGAGGTGAAGATTCTACCACACTGCGTTTGGAGGAGCAGCGGTATCGTGCCTCGTTTTAAGGGACTGTACAGAATGACTCGGTCATTTATTTCCTTCTGACGTTTACCGTAATGGTGATAACTTTGTATACCGCTTAATCGCAGGCCTAAATAGGTTTCAAAAGAACTACATCACCAGATTTATTAAGAAGACCTCAAACACGAGACCCGCATCTCCGACTCTTCGTAATAAGGATTTTGTGAAGCTCGTTCGATAGGGTTTATGTACCTTTATGTCTTATTTCAGACACAGAGCTGGAAGTAAATTTAAGACAAATAGGTTTTTTAATGCAGAAACAAAGAATCCCAGCAGCTCCGTTCAGGGATGCATGTGAAACTGCGCTGATTCTGAAGCCTCTTCAGCACACCTGCATGTGGCATTGCAGGCTTTGCATGCATATGCAGGAAACTGTACGCAACTGGACCGCGTGAGCTCTTCATACGACACACGGCACATTATGAAGAATAATGCCGGCTTTGCGTTAAGCAGTTCCGAACTGGATGTGTTGTTTCTGAGTGAGATATAAACGTATGACCTGAAAATCAAGGGAAGTAACCCTAAAATTCTGACTTCTCTACATTTCAGAGCCACGTACAGACCACGCTCCCCCCGAAACGCTTGGCCGAGGCTCCCGTGTCGGGGTGCCGGGGTCTCGTAAGCCTTTTCCCTGCACTTTGCCGTTCCTGGCTCCCTGGGACGATCCTCCCTATGGCAAATTGCTTATTTTCAGCAGCGTTCCTCACATGGAGAAGGAGGAGGAGGTCTGGGTTGCTTTTTGAAGATGAAAACACGCAGTCACATCTAAAGAGCGAAACGCACACTCTTATTCTCAAATAATTCACGTATTTCAAATTTAAGGATTGATTTTTCCCTGAGGGTTTCTAAGTCGCCTCCACATTCTGTGTTGGTGTGGTCGCTCCTTCCATGCATACATGGGCTCCGTCTTCTGCTAAAAACGAATCAGGTTCCCGTGGCTCTCTTTACAATGCAGTACAAATTTAGACTGCAAGTTATCCTGCCTGTCTGGCGTGTGGATTTATCAAAACATGTAGATGGGATTAAATGTCTTCATTTTAAAGCCCATCTAAGTATATTTTTCTAAAAGTACATTTGCATCAGCAAGACAGCCAACTTTTAAAAGATGGCATGAACCCATAGTCAATGTCATAATGCAGACCTTCCCTATGGATAAATCAAACTGAGTCCAGTTCCTCCACTCTCAGTCAGTTACCAAGTCCTGCAGGGCTGCACCAACTCCCCTGGCTTCGACGTGACGCTCTGGGTGTCGGATGAATGCCGCTAACCTTGCAGCCTTACTTCTATGTTTTGTTTGGGAAATTTCATTTTCGACATCCGTGATGTCGGGGCCCCTCTTTCTGAGCCACACGTGTTGACGACCTAAAGCTCAGGAATGTGATGCAGGGCAGGACATTTCACATCTCCTTCACCCACTGGTGTTCACAGACGTATTGTGTTAGCGTGGAAAGAGAAGGACGGATATTACTCTAAACTGTGGCCATCTCTCTGTGGACTGACTCGCAACGTGGAGTTCTTAGGACCAGTCCTGCCATTTTTCCACTAAATGTTGAATTAACCTTTGGCATCATCTCTAATAATGTGGCACTCCAAAGCGTGCGTTACTTGTTTTCTTTCATACCCTCGGCCTGCAGGTCATATTCCTGTCGTCGACGTTGTTATTCTTTTAGCGGGTCTCGCTGTGGTAGCAAATTAAATGAATTAACGCACCACATACATGCATTGTGTGACCGCTGAAGGATATAATTAGAAGCACATGGCCAGAGCATCGGCAGGGGCGGGTAATTGATTAGTGGAGGTTAAAAATGCCACAGAGACCAGTAACATCTGCAATCCTTTTCTTCCTATAAAGCACAATTTATTTCCTAGGATACACGAGGGTCCCGGGGGTCTGTCTTAACTCGACAGCTCCTCTGTAGTGTCCTGTCGACAACAAGCAGACGTCTCAGAGTTGTAATGTTTTTTACAGCTTCTGGAAACTACCTGAGTATCACCGCTGCCTCGTGCGTCTCGCTTTCTTGAGCAGGTGTCATTTACCGAGTCTTCCTTTAAGCCGAGATGGATGACTCTGAGCTCAAACGGGTCTTCTGCCACTTTGGAAATGAGCACAGCCCGGTGCTGAAGACTTTAACGTAAAACTGCATGCTTGTTAAGTCTACGGGAATGGTGGAACGTACCGGATTATACCCGACGGCTTCTGCGTTCCTGAGACCACTTATTGATGGAACCATGAGCAAATCGAACGGCCAATTAAAAACTGCAATGTAGGTGGGGAAAAACAGGTTTGGTTTGCTTCCTGCCATTTCCCTGTAGCTCACTCCAAACTGCTCGCTACTCTGCTCTGATCAAGCCTAACGCTTTTCCCTCACTGCGCCAAGCCGTGCAAACACAAAGCTTTACCCTAAAAATATTTTTCACCATAAAGGGCAAAACTGCGAGAAAACTGTAAGTGCAATTTGTGATGTATGTCTTAACGATAGAGAACAACTGCATGGGCTTCCTTTGTCACAGAAAAGTAGGAAAGAAAGATTGTTTTATCACTCGAAAATCAGCCTTAAATTTGTCTTTTTATTTTACTATTATAATGATACATTTAGCGTTATATACTGCTGGTGGTTTTGAGTTATTCATAAATGTCTGGCGAGTAATATTACCCATTATTACCTATTGGTTTCTATTTACATTTTCAACAATTTCTGCTGTTTTTACATCTGCTTGTTATTTATGAAAAGCGTCCTTAACTCCGTTAAATAAATGTTTCCGTCTGTCCATTTCAAATGTAATCTCCATTCCCATCGTTTTAAAAAGGACAACTTTTTCCGTCTGATTTTAATAAAGCACTGGTCTAACAAAATTAATTTTATTTCCAAGCCCTGCTTCCTGGTCTTATTTGTAAAAGCCAAAATCAAAACTGAACTGGTATTTTACTCAAATAAACTGGACCCTTTCATTGTAAATGGCTAAAACACATGTCTGACCATTTCAATATTTAAGCCCAGTTCATATGTTCATATACTTATAGTTAAAATTGTCAGATGATTTCATGCAAATGGTGAAAAAAAAATACATCTTGTCAGACGGTGTGGCAGCACGTACAGGTCGAGATGCCCAGACCATCGCCTGCTAAACGACGAGGGGTCGACCACGCCGTGCCTGATGTGAAATGTCAAGAGAAAATTCAATCACTGCCCTCACACATGAGACGTCTCCTGCGTCTAGACTGCACGCAGGAGCTGCCGGTTTCATTCAGAATCTGGCCGTTCTGTGAATGCAGGTTAAGGTCATGCCAGTCTCGCACGTTTACAGACACAAACGTGGAGAACTTTGGCATCTTTGGGGCGACCCTCTTTCTCTCGAGGTCCGCTCGAGATAGGATCTAAGCCCAGCTTTCCCTAACTGTCCATTGACCTGAGTTGATTCACTGCCTGTGTCAAGATAAGAACTGAGTAACCATAAGCTGAAACAGATTTCACCAAAGGGAGAATAGCATTCTGGAGACTTACCCCAGAAGAAGTTTTGCTGACATGGTGTCACTGAACTGAAAAGGCTATTGGATGCCATAGTCAACTTCACTTTTCCTTTTTGCTTTCAATGGCCCCTTGGTAAGTTCTAGAAAGGCGAAAAAAAACAAAAAAGACTATCAGGACAAGGAGGAAAAACAAAACAAATAAACAAACAAAAGTAATGCTATGTTGCATTAGCAATTAGCATGACCACAAGTAACAGGCAGGTTTTGTTAAAAAGAATACAGGCAAGTATATCTACAGAAACACAGTGCCAGAGCTGGCTGCGTAGAGCAGTGTGGTCAGAGGGTACTTACAGATCCTTCGCTGTGTGTGACTGGAGGTGACCTGGGCCGATTAACCATTTACTGGCCGGAGGCTTCCTGCCGTCGTCCTGGAGGAAAATCTCTGCACCCCACTTGTGGTTCTGTGGTTGTTTGTGAGGCAAATGAAGCTTTCACACAACCCAAAAGGCATAAGCTTTAAAACTCTTTTTTTCCCTTCACGTGCTGTTACTGGAGAGCCTGGGTCATGTGCTTCTGACATCAGAGCACAAAAGTTAAGTGGGACGGCCTACCGTTGTGGCTTTCAGCTACTATTTTTTTTTTCCCCTTTGACAAAAGCCGCTTGCTACAGCAGTCCTTCCCGGCATCCAGAGGGATGCAATTTCTTAATGCATGTGAGTCATGGGTGTTTTGGGGGGGGCAGGGGGTGGGGTGCAAATTTTATAAAAGCCGATATGATTCACAGGCAGCCAGGCCGGAGTACAGCACCCTCCCTGCCTGTTCTCTCGTCATCCCTGCTCATTTCTGACCAGTTCCCACGTGTGGGTCCGGCCCACGTCCTTATCACTGTACGGGACGGCTGTCACTGCGTGCCCCAATTCAGCTTCTGAGTGACAGTGGTCTGCTTCGCATTTGCTGGGTGGAGGGGATTCCTCCGGGTTCTGCCCCCCTTCTCACTTTGAGTCGGTCCCATTTCTCCGCTCCGAGAGTTCTTCTCTCTCGCCGCCTCCGAGGGAGAGCCTAACGGAACCTTAAAGTCTCTGCGTGCCTCTCTCGTTCTCTCTCATCCCGTCCGAGGGACAGCCTAACGGAACTTTAAAGACACTGTGTGCCCCTCTCTCTTTCTCTCCCGCCGTTCCTGCGAAGGATCTCTTTCCGTTTGATACGTCCGAACGTGCAGAGCCACACGGGGCTTCTAATTTGGCAGCGTCTCTGTATTGGCTGCCATCGTTTCCTAAGTGTATTTACATTTTTAAAAACTAAAATATGCAGGATTGAAAGTAGCACTGAAGAATGCGGGGAATGTTTTTCAAATCTGAGCCTGGTACAGTCGCTTGGGTCGTGGGGGGGAGGTTTGTTGTTACCTGAAGCCCACAGCCAGCAGCAGTGAAGCTCGCCTGCATCAAACCCTTTTGTCTGAAGATGTGTGTGGCTTTTGGATGCTTATCTTCAGTCGCAGTCAGAAATGGTTGGAATTAGAAACTGTATGCGTGGCGTTAAACACAATCCGTAATGTAGCCTTTACTTCTAAGACGCTATTCCTCAGGACAACATCAAGAAAACATTTTAAAATGATTTCATATTTTTTCATATTTTTCTGTAACTTTTTTGAAGCCTTGGAAATGCGAGGTTATCGGCCCCTTTATTTTAATCTTTAGGATAGTAAAATTTCAGACCTGCTTGTGTTTACTGAGGATTAAAACCATTTCAGGGTGTTTTGGGAAACCTAAATCCACACCACAAAACCATCAAATAATTACAGCTTAATTTTGTATGGTGGTCTTCTCCGGCCTCCAGAATTCGACCATCGTTCATCAGTATCATGATTGGTACCGTTTAGTCCAACAAATGAGGCGCTATGTTAATAAAATCATCACATTGCAATAAATTAGATGCATTAAACTGCTACTAACTTTACTGCTCACCACTTTCAGAAATGAGCTGTCATTTTTTTCCCAAAGTTAGCAAAAAACAAGTCTCTTGTTAGCACATAGCTGCCGCAGTTGGCTGCAACAAATTTAATAAAAGTTAAAAATAAGTAATGATACCATGCACATCAATATTCTAATGTAAGCTCAAAATGGATGCTGAGCCCACATTTATATTTTACAAATCAGTTCTAAGTTTCTGAGAGTCGTTTAATTACATTCACGAGGATTTACAGATGTCTGCACCCTAAGGTCAAAGGTCCCACACGCACCCATAGTATTCCATATTTTGTTTTTTTATTTTACTCATTTAATACAAGATTATCTTTCAATGTACAATATTTTGTACTTAACTTCAATAAATGTACGTATTACAGGCTTTCAAATATTGATTCTTTCACTTGCTTGTTTGGTTAGCAGCTGAATGCGATCTGATTTTGGCATATACTAACCCAGATTATAAAATTACCTATGTTAGATATTTCACTTGTGTTAATTAATATGCTAACAAGTCCTAAAGAACTAGTCGAATATCCTAGTAGAATTTCACACCAGCTCTAACAAACTGCCTTTAATATGCATGTCGTTTGAGGTTAATTTACGTGGATATGATCTGTGTAACATTTATATTTAGAACCTACACAAGCAGTTAAGGGGTAGTGTGTGTGTGTGTGTGTGTGTGTGTGTATGAGGTAAACGTCACCATTACGTGTGGACAGAATAAACACGCCTACTTGTATGATTCAGGGACCTGACTCTCAGAACTTGAATCACAGGAAGAAGGGTGCTGTTGTACCAACTGTTACCCAGTATGATTTCTTCTGAAAAGTATTCAAAATGAATAAATCGGATCTGATTGTGCCCCGCCAGCTAACTGTAATGTCTTATGGTCCTTTAGGAATACCGTATATTCGCACAGAGTTAATGTAATACAATTTGGAGGTTACCAACGTGGAATTGGAATGTTAGTGATGGATCGTCAAACCGGGATGGCATGTAGCAGGGAATATTTCTAGCTGTCAAAAAAGCAAACCTCCTTTCTGTTTTAGGATTTGAGTCTCGTTATCGTAATGAAATGCAGCTTCCGATTTGTCCCACAATAATTTTCTAATACGTAAATTAAACTGCACTACATCCACCTGAGATGCTAAACTTAATTTTTGGGTAACATAATGACCCGCGGGGTTGTGGGTTCGAATCCCGACTCCACTCTGTGTGTGGAGTCTGTTTGTTCTCCCCGTGCTACGTGGGAATCCCCCAGGTACACCGGTTTCGCCCCGTATTCAAGATATGTGCAGTTAGGCTAATTGGCATCTCTGTGTTACCTATTGTGTGTGTCTGCATGCGACATTTGATAGTGACCTCAGATCCTAAACTGGAAAAGATGATGAAAGAAGTTAGATATTACACTTAAATGATAATAACAAAGATCTTACAGAAAATTAAGTAAAATATACTCTTTATGAAGTATCTGATCTGATTATAAATTGTGGGAAAAAAAAAGCATGCGTTTGGTTTCACTCCATAATTCATCGTTTTAAAATGCAAATGAAGTGGAAGATTTTTATGAATGTAGAGAATGACAACACTGACATGATGTAACCTTTGGCTCTCCTGTGATAAACCATTAAATGTGAACAAATTTGTGTTTCTCCATGTACATTCTGACCTGTGGAGGTCAGGGCATTGATACACTGTACACATTTTCTGCCATTCTAAGCAGAATCCCATTCCTGAATTGAAAACGTCATTTCTTCATTTTTCTAATGGATGTGCCTAAAAATCACCTCTAGATTAGGTGAGCTATCTGAGGTAGCTTTTTATCCCCTAATACTTACCTACAGTAACTAAACCCCAAAGTCAATCTCTTAATTTTCAGAGATTTATAAGCCCTGTTAATATGACCATAGAGTGTCAGGGCAAAATAACCTGCACTTTCTGTCTAGTACATACCTGTGGTTTGATTTAGAGAGGGACTTTAAGTCTGAACAGAAACAAGATAACATATCAATCACGGTTAGCGTCTCTTAATGCCTCAGAGTTTCTCAGTGATTGGTAGCTAAAATCGTTATTCTGTATCTCCAAGCTGGTTCATTTCAGTTAATACAAGCAAATTGCTTATGCGCAATTTCTAATAACTTATTAGAAAATTTCATATCTTTATGTTTTGCTTTGGGATGAACACACGTGAATATCCCTATGGGTTAACAAATAAAACGTGAATCTAAAATCAAGTGTTTTAGCTACATGAGCTCCGGGATCAGCTATAAACTGTCCCATTTAAGAAATCAGCATGATTTGTATGAAAACATACAGAATCCCGTTATAAACTGCTGTAATGTATAGCCCATGAGTTTAAGTAATCTGTAACCTGATTTTTTGCTGCCATTTCCGTGAATTGAAACATTTGCTTTGGCTTGTTGTTGTGTAAATATTTAGCCTGAAGTAGAACGGTCAGCACTCGTGTGTTTGGGTAGCGGCCCGTGAAAACGCACAAATTTTATTATGTCGTGCAGTGTGGAGGTGTGCTGTTACTTTGGCACATCTTTTTTTTTTTATATCCATGCTCCCGACAACGCCAAATATGTACCACCTGGGTAGTCACCCCGAGCTGCCCTCGGATTTCTGAGGCAGACGACAGAATCGGAAACGTTGTGCCGGATGCCGACCCTGTCGGCAGGTCTGCAGGTGGGCCCCGCGGGGCCCCGGACGGGTGGCCGATGCCGCCGGGCCA
Source organism: Gymnarchus niloticus (assembly GCA_009936485.2). NCBI lineage: Eukaryota > Metazoa > Chordata > Actinopteri > Osteoglossiformes > Gymnarchidae > Gymnarchus > Gymnarchus niloticus. Next base: position 11,614,581 of record JAACJT020000033.1, read on the forward strand.
ACAGGTGAAGCCAGGCCTGGGCCCAAGGTTCTGGTTTTGGGAGGGTGGCCCACCCTGCCGGCCATCCACTCCGGACCACACAGACAGTGGAGAAGGTTCAGCCTAGGTTAACGTTTAAGTCCTGACGCCATTAGACTGCGTGTGAATGGTGTGTGAGAGAACCCTCCCTTATTTCCAAGGTTAAGTGCGTTTTTCGGGAAGAGGAGCATGTATTTGCAGGTCTGTTGGTATCCTTATTATTATTATTATTATTATTAGTAGTAGTAGCAGTTGTAGTAAGCTGTTGTATCAGGATAAGATTTACCAGCATCAGAGTTAGTGTCTGTACTGCTGGCAGTTGTTATGCCATTTCTGTTACCCGGTGCTGTGACGTTTGTGCTCCTTGTAAACCCGGCTTCTGACCTCCCTGAGTTCTGAGCCTCTCAAGCTGGGGTGTTTCTGCTGAAAGTTCTGCGGCCGAGGCATCTGCTGTAACCTTGAGAAAGGTGTTTAATTAGAATTGCTGGTTCACGCTTGAAAAATACAGCTGTCCAAAGAGCCAGGATGATAAGTTGCTTTGCAGACGTTTGGGTGTGTCTGAAAAGACTTCGCCATTCGGGTGATTTTGATAGCTACACCGCTTGCCTGGAACTACGATCCAAAACCAGACGTCACCGTACAGGCCGGTTACTGCTGTTTATTCTTGTGCTGCAGGTTTGCGCGAATTCGCAACTGGAATATGATTGCTTTTGTTTCAGTTTTTTGTTTCAATTTAATAATAATGTCAGTGGATATTTTTGCCTAAAAATGACAAGATGGTACGCCAGTCCCTTCCATAAATATCTGGCACATTCCTGTCTCTGTGTCCATGTTTATTCATGTTCATCGACAACGTGATTTTCGCACGTTTTGCAAACAATGGCATGTTTATCCCCTTGCTTATTAAAAGTTCGGATGCTATAATTAAATTCTGTCTGGCCTGGCTTCACAACAATGTTTAATTGTGTTCTCACTCAAAGGGACAGACACATGCAGTCATTTACATTAATAAGATACGGCTCTCGATTGCAAAAATAGATTATTTTGCGGTTGATGGAAAAATTAACATGCTTTCATAAGGAAAGAGATGCCACTTTTAATCAGTCACACCTGGATGCGTTATTTTTGGCGATAATATAAATATCTTTCAACACATTTGCTCTACTTATTTGAAAGCTAACCAGCATTAAAAAAAATCACAAATACACTCTTGGCGGTTTTGGTAGTAGGAATGACATTTCTTGTGAGGATTCTAAAGCAGGCCATGGAGAGAATTTAATATGAACGCATACGTAGCCAGAAGGACGTAGGAGTTGTGCAAACTGTTTGGTATGGCATAATCTTAATGAAAATACGTATTTTGTTTTTACGGTCAAATAGTAGTTCTATATCTTTTTATGGCTTCCAGGTCTTTTCATGTGGCTTCAGCCTCGAGGAAAAATAAAACTGACCTTTTAGGAACAAAGGGAAATATTTAATACCAAATGGCAATGATACAAGTAAAACACAAAATAAAAATAGCTACCAGAGGGCTGAAATTGCATCGGATTGCAAAAACGGGTACGTAGAACCTCTGGAAGAAAGTGCAATCACATTATTTTGTTAACAGAGATATTTTGGTTTGGTGGCTGACCATTGAAAATTAGTGATTCCTTTTTTTCATTTGTTGAAATCACAGATTTTTTCCAGTGTAAATGGAGTCTTACCTACACTGAAGTTCAAATGCTAGACGAGCGAGGAGACGACTTTCAGGGTTTTGGTCGGAAGGCTTGCTTTATTTGCTACCATGAGAGCCGGGGAGGGAATAACCAGCTATGTGTATCTGTTTGCTCTGTATATAGTTTTAAGCTCAGCCACATTATTTCATAGTGTGGCTCTGGCGACCCATTAAAAGAGTCTTGAGTTTCGGAGATCTGTTTTCTTGCATTTTTACACCCACCCTTGAGTGGACGTCCCTAATAGAAAAAGCTTGGCAGAAGTAAGGATGTCTCACTGGTAGATTCTGGATTTTGAGTACTTTTGGAGGTCCAGCGTGTTGGAAAAACCCTGGGTGAAGGCTAACTTTGACCATGTCCCTCACGATGCCCTATCTCCATCCCCGAGCGCGCCGGTTGGTCCCAGGTGGTTTTGTCTTGTCGGAGGCATCTCAGAATGGATGGTCTGTCACTGCAGTGGCTTTAACCACGTCTGGTAATTTCGCAAGCCCATAAGTCCTCACAGCTCAGAAGGGATGCCTTGTGATCTTTCGTAGACGGTCATGACTCACTGCTGTCAGTTGGTGCCTTCACATGTCTTAAACGCTGGGCAACTGACAGAAAGAACTTTCTGTACTAACTTTGTATCAGAATAGTCAACAAAGCAGGAATAACAGCAAACAACAAACAATATGAACTTCATGACAAATGCTTTGAGTGATATGAGGCCTCGGTTATTAGCCGAGGGGGTCCGGAAAATGATCTAATCTGAATAGTATAACTATCATACTTCATGTTATGAAATCAAGTGTATTCTTATAAAAGTAAAAAAGGCCCAATGCCAGGGCTGGTTTTAAAAACAAGCCTTTATAAATCTGAGATCAACATTTTGTTGTTGACAATAGACGAACAACGATGACTTTGTCTGCTAGGGTTTGCGGTTTTTTTTTTTTTTTTGAGGGGGGTGGGAGTGTCTCTCTGGTTGCTGGCACAATGAAAATTTTACGGAGGAGTTTCAGGTCACTTTACATTCAGTTACAGGCAATACAACAATAGCTATGAGAGGAAAATCAAGAATTCTGACATTGTTTAAATATGTCTTACCCCCTTGATTGGTGTATAATCTTAGAAAGATGTATACATGTCAGATTTCGAGAAAAAGTGAGCTTTGCGCTGTTGTTTTTTTTTTTATAAATACATAAGACTGTTGTGTTTGCTAAGCCACTGAAGCGTTCATTCCTTGATAATTCTCTGCTGCTGATTTCAGCATTTATAAACATCTTACAAGTACACAGACTGTCCTCATAGGTGCCTCCACCATAAAAGGTGTTTTTAATTGCCCACTTTGACCTTGAAATCCAAAATAAGACAAATAGCAACTCAATGTCTGGGTAAAAGAATTTTATACCATCAGCACACCACAATGATGTAGCGGTACCAAAATAAATTTGGATCCTCTGACGGGGTGGATGCTAAGTAAATAGTCCTTTTCTGCCACATGCTAGAATGTACGTTTCCCCTTAGGTAGGGAGCGGGGAGTTTGTTTTCGCATTGAAAGTATATACTGTGAATATCGTTCAGGCGGACATCTGCGGTAGCACTGCATTTTGTTGAGGCAGCGGTAGCATTAAAAAACAATTTCTGTCTAGCATGTCAAAAGCACTCCATACTGAAACACGCTGGAGAGATGTCAGAGGGAATGATTTCCTTTTTTTTTTCTTCTGAGTTGTGTCTTGGACCGTCAGCTGAAATGTAATGGTTTTAAGTGGGTCGGGATGACTGCTTCAGCAGGAAACTCCGACGGTACATTTAACACTTGATTAGTCTCTTAACCTGTCACGGGCTCTGTCGGTAGGTTCTCATGGGCGACATTTACAGTCCCGTGCCTTCGTCCGCTGGATCCGTTTAATGAATCTGCAGCATGGCCTTTTTTCATGTGGTTATGGGAGGAAGACGAGCAAAGTCAGGTTTTGTGTACTGTGAAGATAATTGTGTACTCAGACTTTAAATAAGCCTAAACGTTGCATGTATATTTAGTGTCTCAATGATCTTTTAAAATGCAACACATGTGTGACAGTCACAGTAGACAAGAGTTAAAAGGACAAATTATGGTAAGTAACATTAGTTTATAGCCCTATTTTTGCAGTGAAAATGCCAGCTGAATGTATGTGCACTCAGAAGTCTGAGGAACATAGCTGATGTCCTGTTAAGGGGGGGGGGGGAGGTTATTTGGTCTTGAGTGGGATCCAAATTAACAGCACTTTATTTTGTGAGCACATGGGCGAGCAATTTCAATGAGAATTCTATTCTAATAGTGGACATGCAAATTATACACAAACAGAAGAATAAAATATAAGCTCCTTCCATTACACTACTTTCGTACAACATAGAAGTACTGTTTAGCCCACGCTAAAAGCTATGTAATTATCAGGCCTCTTGTAATCACTAAAAACTGCTTGCTGTACAGTTTCTCTGATATGAATGCTTTGTACGCAAAAGACTTTAGGCAGATTTAGAACTGAGATGTAACTGTGGTGGTGCAGATATGCACTACCACTGAGAGGAGATGGTCCTGTGACGGAGGAGTGTTAGGGTTAGGGTTAGGAACTCGGTCACTCAATCCAGAAGCACCATCAGTTTTTCAGGTGATGCTCCATAACTTAGGGAGCGATTCTTTAAAATATTCAACATTTATTTACAAGGCACTTTTAAACGTTGTGATGTACAAGGGAGGAAAGTTTGGGGTCAGCCAGCGTCCCTGCAGCAATTGGGATTATGGGCCGTGATCAAGGGCCCAACAATGGTGTAATTACTCTGCCAGCCATAAGATTCTATCCCACAACCTCCTGGACATGGCACAGATCCCTGACCTGCGGAGTTGACCATTGTCCTCTGTACCACTGGCACAGTAGAAAGCTTATATGTTTATTAAAGTCCAGGTCAACCAGTGCATCCAATTTCACAGAAATTAGCTGCAATTAGGCTTCATAAAAAGCATGCCTTTACACTTAAAGCACCTCAGTGAAAATAGATATTCACATTTTATTTAATTTCTATTAAACGAAGCCTTGAATGGTGCCAAAGCTGAGATTACGGCTTCTAGCATGAGTTAGGGTTAGGGTTAGCATTCGTTTTGTCATTCGTTTAGGGTTAGCATTCGTTTTGTTGTTCGTTTAGGGTTAGCATTCGTTTTGTCGTTCGTTTAGGGTTGGGGTTAGGGTTAGCATTCGTTTTGTTGTTCAGTTAGGGTTAGGGTTATAGTTAGCATTTGTTTTGTCCTTCAGTTAGGGTTATGGTTAGCATTCGCTTTGTCGTTCGCTTAGGGTTAGGGTTATGTTACCATTCGCTTTGTCGTTCGGTTAGGGTTAGGCTCAGGGTTAGCATTCGTTTTGTCGTTCATTTAGGGTTAGGGTTAGGGATAGCATTCGCTATGTTGTTCGGTTAGGGTTAGGGTTAACATTCGTTTTGTCGTTCTTTTAGGGTTAGAATTAGGGTTAACATTCGTTTTGTCGTTCATTTAGGGTTAGCATTCATTTTGTCGTTCGTTTAAGGTTAGGGTTAGTATTCGTTTTGTTGTTGGTTAGAGTTAGCAATCGCTTTGTCGTTCATTTAGAGTTATGGTTAGGGATAGCATTCGCTATGTTGTTCGGTTAGGGTTAGGGTTAACATTCGTTTTGTCGTTCTTTTAGGGTTAGA
>JAACJT020000033.1:11630452-11648209 GCA_009936485.2 Gymnarchus niloticus
AGATTCGATGAAAATTTATTGCAAATCTAGGATGAAAAAATGTTGAGACATCGCATAAGCTCGTCCAAACGATGCCACGACGAACGCTTCTTAATCAAAGCTAAAGACCATCAAATGAAAGAATGAATCATGTGATTTTTTTTTTGGCTGGGCAGTGTATTTCGGCTAAAAGACACACCAAAGAATATTTATTCAAGAATACCTGAAAATGGCTCGCTATAAGCTTGACTTCGCTCCTCTGGACCCTACATCTGACAGGGCTGATGGCTCCGATGTAAAGTGTTGTTTTTATGTTCCATGCCGCCGAGTGTTAGGTTGACTTGAAACAAAAACGAGTCTATAAGAGTCACTTATGACACTGGTGACCGAGCCAAAGCCACGAGCGTCTGGAGGGACAAATTCGCATTTGTGGCAGAGGGTAGAAAAGAAGGGAAAGTTTCGGTGTCATGGGCACGGAAAGAATGTCTTTTCGCAGTCATGATGCTGCCTAGGTGGCTGATGAATTAGGAACATTCTGGAAGGTTTGAGCAACTGTAACTCTGCATCTGGGAGGCTGGGCAGAAGCAGAGCACCATAAACAATCAAAAGTAGGTAAGAGGTTCAGGAGTAACCACACATGACTGAGCTGAGTGCACTGCATCGGGGCTCGAGTATCCTGATGGGATAGTGGAATTACTTGACTTCCCGGGAGTTGGGTTAACTTTGGAGTAAAATGGGTCAAGAGATGCTAGGCTATCTAGCAGTTGGAGTTTCTATGAGATCTTCTAGGGCAGATGCAACAAAACCAGTGGACTAAGCCCTGCTGACCAGACAGGTAATGAATGAATGGGACATCGTCTGGAGTTACTTATTGTAAGTCTGGAGAGGGAACTCGGTCAGTACTGCAAGTGCTTCTTTGGGGATCGAGTGACATACAAGAGATGTCAGATATGGAACAAGGATTAAGCTGAGCAACCATCGGCTTAGTGGGTATTAGGTGGGTGATTTATGAAGCTTCTTGTCTGAAGAAAGTGCTCTTCCCAAAAGAATTGTCAAAGTCCTGAGAATTAGGCTTGAAAGAGTGGGTTTAAAGGGAAGGAAAAGTGACTGGTCCTTGCGGTATGTACTTAATTGCATCGCTAAGCTGAAGAGTCGATATACTAGACTGGTATGCTTCAGTGTCAGGTGGGAACTTAGCTTAATTTTCCATCTCACTGGGCTCACAACAAAAATCTTCCAGAAGGCAGAATGAGAATGAGATGACTTGGTTAGTGTGGTGTGCCAAGGGTGTTCGGAGATTGAATACTGGGCCAGTATGTTTACAAGGAAGGTGTCATCCGTGTCCGCCGTCAGCTGGGTGATGCAGATCATAAGGGGTTAAGTTAAACAGTCTAACAAATATCCTAGCATCACAAGAGCAGCTACAAAAACATGGTTTATTTTATATGCGAAGGAATCTTTATAAGTATTTCAATTACGCAAGACTTTTGCATGATTGCTCAGTTTTCACAATTCCTGAAATTCCGTTTTGACCTACAAGGCCATAATGTTTTGGGGGGGTGTTTCTCAGTGGTCACAGCCAGGAAAGCAGCAGAGGTCTGACTCTGAGCTGACTGGCTTCAGTCGTGGAAGGCGTCCTGTCTGACCGGCACACATATGGAAGCACTCTGAGTTCACGGAAGAGGTAGGCTGGTTGACTGTTGAGGTCAAAGTGTAAACGGTTGATCTGTTAACAAGGGGAAAGGAGTCAGCCATCCCATATTTGTTGTTATACGGCAGACAGGATTTGTCTAGATTGCTTAGTGGGACTACTGAATCTGAGTCATGTTGAAAATTAGGAGCAGTAAGTGGAACAAAGGATCTCAATCAATTCCTTTTAGTTCATGATGAATTTTGAACGTTCATGAACATACCTGCCATAGAATTCATCTTGTCTAACATTTTTTGTGTTAGTATAATTAAACATATATCCTGAAGAGTATTTTCAACTTTTTACTTCTACCATTAATGATAACATTATAGTATCCAAATTCCATTAGATATTAGTGAGATTTTATTCTGGATATTCACTAGAAGGGAGTCCCGGCACTCCCACTGTCAATCAGCTGGACATAAGGTATGATGAAAATGCACAGAAGAATGATGCTTTTTGAAGCCGGCGTCCTTCTAGTTGTATTACCGTGCCTCGTCGGTCACTTCGCAGGTAGGACACCGTTCAGAAATAAACTTTCAAACCTGTGAGTCGCTGTAGCGCACATGTGCTGGTGAATCAGGCCCTTAATTGCTGTGTTGCGGTCTTCGGTAAGTGGACCTGAAGGCCGCTGTGATTGTTTCACTCTCAAGTTAGAAATACCACATCAAATTCTCTCGGGATCGGGGCTCTTTTAAGGCAGAATGACCTAGAATGGCAATAACAGGAATACGTGCCAGGTGATATCATGGTGAAGCCTCAGACTCAGTTTAGGTTTCCCCTCCTTGTTTTCAGAGAATGGTGTGACCTTCCTTTGGCTTAACGATTCGGCTGTGTTGCATTTGACACCGTAACGTAACGTAACCTGTCCCCCAGAAGTATGTTTACCACAAATAAGGAATTAGCATCGGTAGAACAATTGCAGTCTTTTGCTGAAAAGTAATTTTATGGCCTAAAGAACAAACTACGTCTACCTGAGCTAATTTTCAGGCTGATTGTTTTGTCTTACTGAACTTCTTTTTACAGTTTATATGGTCAGTCTGACAAAGTAGATTTATGGATATAAAAATAAAGAAATTAGGAAAAACAATGTCCTGGATTTCGGGAATCGGGCGGGACCGTAGAACCAGAAGGCGCGGTTGATTTTAAGTGCTGCCTGTACGTATTTTAAAATTACGCTAACCATATCCTGTTATTGAAGGAATGGCATCTTTATTGCGATGTGACAGACGGCTAGAAAGTGCGGGTAATGCTGCTCATTCTCCTGTTTCTGGGGATACGTAGACTTTGATGACGTGAAGTTAGTCACCGCGGGGGAGAAGAAAACCAAAGCACTACCTGATGTTTGCAGTATCCGATCTGGAAAAGGTGGCGTTTTTGGGTGTGTCTCAGAAAGTATGCATGGTAATTTTGTCGTTTACTGTGGTCTTGTGTTGGAGTATTACGGTTGTTATGTTGTTCTGGAATTTTCAGTGCTATTTTCGAGCTGAACTGCTCACACTTGGGCAGTTAACCATTTGTGGTGACTCTGGCCAGCACCATCAAATGATTAGGATAATTTGACGATGAACTATAATTACATTTTACACGACTTGGTTACTGCTGGTAGTTTATCGCAATAAGACTATAATTTAAAAATAAGTACATGGTAGCTGTAACACTGCTTCTCTAGCCTGAGGATGGTCTGTCGCTCAGAAGATTAGGCATCTGTGTCCAGAAGGTTGTAGGTTCAAATCCTGTGGTCAGCAGGGTAATCATATCATCACCAGGCCCTTGATCAAGGGCCTTAAACATAACTGCTACAGGGAGGCTCACTCACCCTCCTCTCTGACCCCAAGTTTTGTTCTTTGTCTTGGACAAATGCTCTTATTTAATAAATGTAATGTATAGTTTGTCTTATTTACTTATTATTTGCGACGAAATCATATAACTGGAACTGCTTCTGTAAGAAGCGGTCATTTACTACACCCACAGTTAGGGTGGTGTGGCATGGGTTGGGTTCGGGAGGGAGGGAGTGTAACAGACCAGTATACCTTGAATTTTGCGTACCTGAGAGATGATTTTAATAATTTCTCTTGTATTTTTGCCGTTCTTTTTCGTCTCTGTTTCGCTGATGTCTATAATTTTTCAATCAGAAATGGTCTGAGTTTTGTTTACACCAGACATCTAAATTGTCCAAATTACTCATTCAATTTTTCATTTGATTTTTTTGAAGCTAATTTGAGTATGATTGGGGTATCTGGTCTTCCAGTAGTAAGGCCAGTCTGAATCCGATAAGCCAGTCTGTGCAAAGCATGCTTAAAATGACACTACAATATACACAGGCAGGCATCCATCCATCCATCCATCCATCCATCTTCCAGCTGCCAGTCCTGGTGTGCGTCTTCGAGGGCCTGGAGCCTGGATGGGATGCTGACATGCATATGATCTGGTGTAGCATTCAGAATTGTGCATATCTAAACTGCCACGAGGGACATTGATCCAAAACCCCTGAGTCTGGAATGACCTTTATCCAGCAAATCGCCGCGCCTTCAATGTCCTGCTCGACTTACGGGATCCAGCCAGGGTCGGGGACAGCGTCGTCCCAGAGAGAACTGGCCTACCCTTCAGCTCGTGTTCTGCTTTGATCTCTTGCTTTTCCTGAAGCTCTGGGAACCTTTAAATGTAGCTGGGGCTAATATGTCAATAATCACTCACTCACCTTTAAGTAAAAGCGATTTATAGATGATGTGTTCACTATAGACGGGTCCTCTGCAGAACTCTGCGTAAGTGCAGGAGCTCTTTGAGTAGCATTTCAGCTAAAGCTAACAGAAATTGATTAATTTGTGGAACAGTACACAGTGGTCAAATCAACTGAAACGCAGAAATGTTGCATATGGCTTAGTGATTATTTTCAGAATGAAATCATCAGTTCGAAAAATAGATTTAAATGGTTTTAAACCCTGTAGTGTAGCCTGCGACTGCATTCCGTAATTATTTTATTGCGTACGAGCACACGTACAAAACGATATTTGTGCCGAGTTATTTTCAGATATGCACAAGAAGACCCATATTTGCCTTCCTGTGTAATTTTCTGTTTTTATACAAGCTGTCAGAAATTTGAATGTGAAACACAGTCAAGTAAGCGTTCTGTAATGACTGCTGAATGTTCCCATTAACTCTGCCAATTCCCGGAACAAAAAAACAAACTCTTCACCAGTTATGAATGGCACGGTTTATTTTTCTGGACAGTGCCTGATTATAAAATCTCCGAATTAACTGACAGACTGAAATATTTATTGAAACTGAACAAAATCAAAATAGATGTAATAATGAATCAGTCACCGTCATTACAACTTAAATGCTTAAGTAAGAGATGCCTTTTTTTTTTTTTGAAAATCCAGTTTAAGTTAAACCTGTGTGTGGATATCGGTGTGCATGCACACCATTCATTATGGTGAAAATTACACTAAAGACTCCTATTTTTCTGTCAAGCCTACGGCATCTTAAATTCAAACATGTAACACTAACAGGAAAAAAGATCTTTCTGATGAGTTGAAGGGAATCAAGCTTGTATCCTGTAAAATGTCTCGATGCAGGAACATTCATACCGGGGATTAACCACAACTGGTTTCACGGTCTGGTGCTGATTCTGCCCCAGTACGAATTAAACTGAAGTGGTCCACTTTCGGCAGGGCATCACAGCCCAGGGTGTTTCCCTTTCACGTTGAAATTATAAAATCAATTTTCAAGTGATAAAAATGTCCGTGTTGTACTTATGTTATTGAATTATATTACGTGCAACTCCAGTAAGGAGCATCATTGGACAGGACAGCGCAGAATGTCGAGGTCGTCTCTCAAAATAAGACGAACGTCTTTGCTCTGGAAAATACACCGTTTGGTGAGTCCTGAAACTTGACATGGACAACACTGGAAGCTCAATAACGGATGAACAAAACACCACAATTTCCATTTGACCTTAGGATTGAAGTCAAGGTCTCAGTTTGACCCTGATTTAAGAGTCGGATCTCCCATCTTGACATCCCAAAGGTCATATTCCATATAATCAGGGGTCATGCTGCTCACTAAGCAGTAATTGTTTCCAATAAATCTGATAAAATGACATGGCATCTACAATGGAACTTTGATAGATGACAACCAGAAAAGATGATGAATGGGATTGGAAATTAATTGAATATCATTTACAGCTTTCACCAAGATTTTAATGCAGAACTGCACAGTACAGTCACCAGTTTTAACAGACTTTAAAGAAAGTGCTTTCTAAAAATTATTACAAATATGTTAGTTAAAACATAAGTCTTTGGTTAAACTTAATATTTTATGTCTAAATCATATTCCAGAGATGTATTAACAATACAGGAAAACACACATCTAGGATGAGGTAGAATATGATTGAGAGATGATATTGTGTTTGAACAGAAAAGTGCTTGTTCTTTATGCACAGAAGTTCAGTCTCCAGCCCAAGAGGATATTCCCACTGCACTGTTTGTGTTGTCTGATGCTTACTAAACTCAAGCATAACTGAACAAGATAATGGGGGCCTTCTAGTTTTCCTCAGCTCAGCTACAGCATTAAAAGCAAACTGGGGATGTTTTTGTCAGCCGTTTCCAAGCCTATGGACACTCGCAGTGTGATCCGGCCGATCTGACTATGTGCTAACATCCCCTCCTTTTTACCTACCACTTCTCAAGAGAAGATTTAAAGCCTTCTGGGACGATAATTTGGTATCACCACAAAGTGGTTTGGCTCATCTCGTTAGTCCTTCATACGCGGCACGCAGATGACTCTGCGACAAAACTGACCTAAAGACAGAGACGCGAAGCAAAGCTGGGGCCAGATCTGTTCTTTAAGCGTTGCACAAGGACGTCGAAATTCTTAACCATCCTCTAGATTCAACAATTTGAAATGGAAGAGTTGGCGACAGTTCGTACACTTAAGGTTACGTTCACTTATGGTTCCTACGTAATTCACAGTACATTGATGACTCTGTACATACGGTATTTGTTATTGTAATGATTGAGAATGCGGTAGGATCCAATCGCAGAATCAGACAGTTTAATGAGAGTCGAAACAGGCAGGGTCAAGACCAGAACAGGTAGGATTTCCAAAAGCCAGGGGAGCATAGAAAACATAGTCGTGGTGACAGGCAGTAGATTAACTCCAAGGCAGCAACAGACGAACCAAACAGAACCAAACAGAACCAAACAGGAAGCAGAAGGAGAAGTCAAACAATCAGGGTCATACTGGAACCTGGAATCTGGAACACTTAGTAATGATCTTAGAAACACAACACCTTGCAAGGATTCAACTAAACTGCAGGGCTTATGTCAAGGATGAATAAGGCACGGCTGGAAGCTACTTAATAATAATTAACGAGGCACAGCTGGTCAGTATTCAGGGGATTTTGAACAGGAGTAAGTTGGGCTGTGGCAGGTCAGACGTAGGCTGGCTTGGTGAGGGTGTGACAGTTATTGTTTACCAATATCCTCCAACCACATTCTGGTTATTCTTCTATATAGTTTTCAGCCAAAAATGGCACCACTGTTTTTTTTATTGTCAATTTAGATGAGCACCTCATGGTTTTTGGATTTCTTATGTCCTCTCTGCTGGCTGGTGATGGGCTCTTTATGGGAGTTAGGCATAACGCAAGGGCAGATGATGGAGGATCACCTGGCATCACAGCATGGACCTGAGGTGCTCCAGGATAACTTTTTCACATCATCCTGCTTTTTCTTACCTTCTTACCTTTGATATCCTTCAAATGCTGTCAGCGTGCACCTGCCAGATGATTCCAGAAGTAATCTTGACCAGCCGCTTTGTTTCAAGAGGGCTTAGTTCCTTCATCCCAAAGACTCCTCAAAACCTCGGCTTCTTTATCCGCTGTTTCTTCTGCCGGTCTTTGGGCTTGCATGTCAGCAGCAGCACTTGAATACTGGACCACCAGAGATGTTCTGCTTCTACACATCAAACACTTCTCTATGTTCTTGCCAACGTGGCCCACAGTAATTGGGTTTCCATCTCCATTTGGCAGATGCATCTGTCCGAAGCGACGTACAGCAGAGCAAATGCAACATAAAAACACTGCAGTTTGGGAGCCAACGAGTGCGACGTAGCAGAGGACCAAGAGTTAAATGACACCTTACGAAAGACCGTCGAATGGGAAAAAGAGGTTTCAGATCAAACACCAGGAGGACTGGGGTCCCAACAGACAAAACGTGAGACCATAAAGTAGACGCAGATGATGGCGGAGTAGCTTAAGTGCTCAGATACCCTAGTTGAGATGCATCTTGGGCTTTTTTTTAAAGGCTGACCTGGAGTCTGCTGACTGCTGCTGCCCTGACGTAAGGCAGTCTCCAAACGTGGCACCTTTACCATGCACACCCAGAACCAGGGCCCTAGCAGAGTCTCATTATATGTAAGACCCATCCGATACACTATGACTCTTCTAATGTCCATGTATCCTCCAACCTACATGCAGACTCATTCTCGTGAAGTGTTAGAGTGTCGGGATGAGGCGAATCAGCGAGACTTTATCCTTTATGGTACAGAAGTAGACAGCCCTACCTGAAGGGTCTCTGGCAGGGGGCACTGGGATGACCCTTAAGCTAATTCACTGTGAGCTGAGACACTGAGGAAAACCCAGATATACACTCTTTATATAAATTCATGAAGAACAATCTTGAATATCCCTTCATCTGTCATGCTTATCCATTACAGGGTTGCAAGGGTGCCTCGACCTGATCTCAGACAGCGTCAGGACGTCTTTGAATTTGCTCTTTCTTATTGCTCTTACTGTATTTTTTAGAAATCACAGGAGAATTCCAGCAGTTGTTAAAAAAACATGAAAAATCAAACACAATCTTTTCCGTATTAAAGCTGGTTAGAGAGGATTGTGTGTTTTTTTTATTTACCAGTTATATTTACAGGATTTCTGCGGTGTAATTCAACATTTGATACCTGCTGAATCTGGACCCTGACACCCATTAAAAATAGCTTTGTGTTGTACCTTCATAGCGAGCCATATTCTCAGTACTCATCCACGTGCCATTGGATGCTGGCATGACCTGAAACGTCTTCGGTGAAAGTCTAGAAGGTGTTTCTCAGAGGAGTAGCAGCGAATGTAACATCTCACCCTGTGTGTTCAGCCTCAGTCCCACCCCACTTCCCTTACCCAGGGTCACATTTGTGTTTTCAATTTGGTTCCCCTGCAGTCTGAAAAGGGATCGGATCCCACCCCGTCTCTGGAAGCCCGTGTTAGCGTAGGAACCACACGGCCCACTCAGCTGGCGATCCTTCTCTGCCGTGTGCATCAAAATGAAAACGTTCCTGTAACATACCTGTAACGTTCCCTCTTTTCTGGGCTGGGAGTGGTGAAGATTCTGCTCTTCCTGTTCATCCCCGTGTTTTGATTGTCCGTTTTGGTTTGTTAATAAATTTCTCATGGTGACGGTGTCAGGACTGACACCGGAGAATCAAAACAATGTCAACAAGTATTGGTCTACTCATTCTACCAAACCCCTTCTTCGGTTGTGTACGGTTCATCCGGTTTGCTAGTGACCACATTTTTAACCTGCTCATGTTCTGGAAGAAATACCCAAATCAATGCAATCACATTTCTAGTGGAAAAACATGATTGTTTTGGGACAAAGTATCCACACTTGTGTCCAGTCTGAGCAGTTTGGTCATTTGGTTCTCTGCTGTTTTGCTCTGGCATCTGTACCATTTGGAGTGACGATGGCACCGTTTGGAGCCAGTGCTGGGATGTCAGACCGCTTCACGTGGCGACGACAGCGGTGGTGCACTTGATGTGCATAACCTAACATTCATAGGAAGTCTTCAGGCATCATCTGATAGGTAGCGAAGCACGTTTTGTCTAGTCTTAAAAAAAAAAAAACTTTTCTGCTTTGCATCCATATAATCCATCTATCTTCAATAACCTCTAGGGTAAGGTCACGGTGAGCTTTGAGCCATAGAAGCTTAGGGAACATCCTGGATGGCATAATAATAATAATTTATACAAAGATATGTATTTGGTATTGTTTGTGAAACATTTGCGGAAAAACAACTTTTTCCAAGGGTACAACAGCATCTCCAACGTAGCTGTTCCTTAATCATCAGGCTCCCAGTCGGCCGGCGTGATTTTGATTGTCTCTGGATTCTCCGTGATAGACATTTGGAATTAATAGACTTTTTACTTAATAAAGTTAACTGCTTTGAGTAAATAAGGAAAAAATACATTTTATCGAATCTGAAGGAAATCGAAAGTGGGAATATTTCAAAATCAAGCGCCATGAAGACTATGTTTTAAATGATTTTAAATTAAAATGTCCCTGTACCAGCACACGCAAAACAGAAAATAAGCAAATACTTTGAATGCCTTAAGTATCCTATAATACAGAACTGTGGAAGCTCGTCTCTCAGTTCGGTTTTATCGAGATGGACAGATGGGAGTCCGTAATCAGACCGCAAACAAATATACAACCAATATTCGCTGCAGAATTTATATCGCATAGCCAGGAAAATGGCTTTCAAATATTCAGTTCCCTCACACTGTTTGGGTCTGCCTTTGTTCGTTCTGTACTGCCGCGGCTAGCTGCTTTAAAAATAAATAAGTAGGTCCAAAGGCGAGGAAATAATTCTGGCCGGCTCCAACGGAGGAGCCGATCCAATTCAGAACTCGAACCCGTTATTATGAGAAGACTGTATCACATGGAGCCTGGAATTAAAGGGGAAGGCGCGGGCTACAGGGCACTATGGGCCGGGAGGCCGTATGTTCACAATTATGCTTGTGTTTATTGCGCCATGTATTTGATACATTTCGTGTTTTTCTTTCCTTTCTTCCTAATTGCTTTTTATCAAAGTCTTTCGGAGGGGACTCCGAAGCCGAGATTCCTCCGGCACTATAAACTCCTCTTTACTTCGGAGGCGTTGTTGAGACTAGAGAAAAACCTTTCCTCGTTTTGCAGAAGGCCAAGTCTGATTGATCGTTGTCCAATCTCCTCGTTCGAGAAAGACAGTCGTCTCGATAGTTTCCTGGTCAGAACTGAAGCCCTTTGTGACTAAACAAATGGAATAAATTATGCAACTGGAGTAAATTATAGATTTTCCTCTGGAATTCGCTGGGATTTATTACGTTTCAAATGGACGTATGTGAAGAAAATAAGCGAAACAGGGATGGAGTAAAAGTTCATTCATAGGCTTATGGCAGTAATCTGCCTCAGTTAGCTTCGAGAGGAGACCATTTCATGTAATCTTGGGATGAACCGGCTCTGTTTTCACCCTCATTTCCATTTCGACGGGCGTTTAAAATAGCCAGATGCAACTGCCGTGAAGTTTTGAGTATGCAACAGTAAAAAATAAAGTGCCTTTCAATTTCTGCCATCAATTTCTTTTTAACCTCGGATATATTAATTTCAACAGTGGTCTTATGGCCCTCTATCATTATCTTTCGATGGAAACATCCCTTTCCCAGAATGCCTTGCATCTACATTTCCAAAATACTCCTAAGAGCTCATAAGAGTTTTTAATGGCTTTATTCCTTTACAACACAAGATTTATCTCTGTAGTCGAAGCTGCATAATTGTCGGACCGTGATATGATTAGCTATTTTTGTTTAAATTAAATTAAAAGAATAGTTAATTAAATGAAAGGATAGACATCCCATAGCAGCAGACACTACTGCCCACCATAATCACCTCAATCTCACGAGTAGAACTTTCCAGAACCAGGTACACGCTCGTGTCCCACAATGCACTGCATTCCCCTTTGCCCGGCGTACACTGAATTAGGAAACATTTCAGGAGACTTTAACTCCTCCGTGTATGAGCATGAACGCTGGGACCGTGGCGTTCTCATTTTTGAGGGCCTGACAAGGTATGTTTAGCATGTATATAAGAAAAGAGACGTGTGGTGGGTGTAAATTCCTCATGGGTGTCCATCCGTCTATCCTCCTGCGCACCCTGCCTCTTCCAGGCAACACAAGGCACAAGCAGTAAATTCCCTCTCGATAATTACAGAACCGTCCGCTGCTCTCCCAGCTGGCCAGCTTGCCCTTATATATCGGGACTCCCGGTCTATCACATGACAAAGCGGTCGATATTAACGGGGTCTGGCAAACTCTTCTCCTTCGAGTGACAGCTCGGTCTTCCTCCGTTCTGTTACGTGTCGTATGAAGTCACGTTAACACGGGGAAGTTCCACGCACGGCTTACTGCTCTATCTTCCCCGTGGCCTCTCTGCGCTTTCTGTGAGGGGAGAAGAGGCACGTTCCTGTGGATTTGCTGTGGCTTTCACTTCTATCTGCAGAAACCGCTCCCCCGATAACGAGCTCCCTCTCTGTGTGGGAAGGTCTTGGCCGGGCCTTTGTGGGAAGCACAGTTAGCATAATGCTAAAGGCAGAGTCAACGACACAAATATATTACTGCTGGATACAGAGTGGATGGGCGGAAAAAGCCTGCAGCAATGACCATAAAAATCTGACTCACTCTGCATTAGCAGAGAAGGAGTCAAAGAACACAGAGGCTGGGACATTGCCTCAGAGGCTCCAGCGTATAAATCACTGAAATTATCCCAATAAATACTGCAAGTCATGAGATGTCAGGTATTCGTATTGCGATACATTGGACGTCTTGTTTTGTGCTTGCTTTGAAGGAATGTTTATCCTAAAACTGATAATTAAATAGCTCACCATGGGCATCCTCAGGCTGGGACTGAGGGCCAATTCAAATTTCATACATTTTCATACATTTCTAAGGATAGATTTCAAAATGTTAGTATCTTCATCAACATCAACGTCATCCTACGTTTCTCTCTCGGAGAAGTTCGCAGTATGTTAGTATCTTCCAAAAGAATGATCGACTAACGAAACATTTGTATCGTTTTCGTTTAAGGGAACCAATCACACGCATGCATCTATAAGTGTGGGAATATTAATTTATCAGGTTTGGTTCCTTGTACGTGGCATTCTGCCCAGAGTGTTCCCAGTCTTGGGCTCCGCTTCCCGGGACAGGGGTTATTATTCGAGAGGAGTGACTGGGGGTGAGGGGGGGGGGGGGTCTGGTTTCTGTTCTTTTTGATTCTACCCTGAACTTTTTTGTTTTTTTTTGTGATGCTACATTACACTTGCAAAAGAACACGGGAAGTGCTGCATGCATACGGACCCCCCATTCATTCCAGGCTAGTTTATTGTGATTTTTAGGGAATCCCCCAAGGGTCATTGGTCAGTTTCAGCACTGGGGGCAGACTCCTATCTCCTAAGGCACTGCTGAAAAAGCAGTTATAAGATGGATGAATGGATGTTTTCGTTAAGCCTTCATGCAGCGTGGAGGTTATTATTCTAGAAGCATGTTTAGAACAGAGGTCATGCCATAGTTTCCTACACACATCCGTCTCTCTTGCAGGGCAGGCCGGCTGAACGGGCTGTACCACACGTGGCCGTCAGAGCAGACACGGGGCAGGTGCTTTATGACCTTACAGATGGGCAGCTGTAATAGCGCCGACCCGTCAACTGTTAAATGGAACTGTTAGCATCTCTTTTCACGCGAGGCCGAGAACAAAGACGAAAGGGACTTTAATGTGACACAACGAGGAGGACTAAATACAAACTTCCCTTTGATGAGGTACGAGTCATGGCTGCTCCCCATCCTGACTAATTCTCTCGTGAAACGGGACGCATTTTTCTGTCTTTATGCGTGGCTGTTAAGCATCGAACCGTAAAGGGACCGCAGCTTTGTGACATGGCATCTTAATTGGTTGAAATTTTTTTCCCGTTCTTTAAAATGCATCGCGGGTCGCTTGGTTTCTGGGAATTTACTGGCGGGCGGAAGAGTACAGAGGCATCTAACATGTCCTTTCCACCTAGCAGTGTGACATGTGCCACAGTTCTGTATTCCATGCCTTAACAAATGAAAGTTAAGCTGTCAGAGGAGAATCCCCCATTAAAGATATCTGGCACAATATATACCATTTAATAGGGTGTTTTTGGAGGGGGTGGTGAAGATACACCTGCAGCATGCTTTATGTAAGTTAAAGACGTGTTTTTCTTCGGTCTTTGGGAAAGTGCTTTTTGAGATGCAAAGAAAAATACGGTTTACTTTCTCTGGAATGACTGCTTAAAAGGTAACGCGGCCATTCAGCAGATAATAGAAATATAATGAAATGGCTGGCTGTGTGAATTATATTATATTTTGGAAGCCAGCGAAGGATAGTCCAGGAAGGGGGAGAAAACGCTAGTGTTTTTTCAAAGTCTTGTGTGAAGGAAAACATATTATCCTACCATTGTGTTTGCTTTATTCTGTCTGGCTTGCCCTAAAAGTTTTGGACTGGTGTAACACTTCGTCTAATGTTTAATGTTTACTTTGGTGCACAGGAGTGCTACGCTCTCATTGAGGTACTGAAAATGTGTTTTGCATCTGTAGGAGTTATTTTTTTTTTTCTTTCTTTCTTTCTTTACTCACCCCGTACCACGTTTGCCTTTTGGGATGTTATAGGCTGCAAAACAAGACTCCTGGAGTAAGAAATTATAAAGAGGCAAGGCATCAGTTTCGCATGACAACACCTTTTCATCACCCTAACGGCCTCTGCACACACCCCTTACAACCTGTCTCTTAACAGCAGGCGTGTTTAAGCTGCTTAATTTGTTCTGAAGTTTTTCCAGCTCTCTGTAGTTAGGGAATGTGTCGTCCCCATGTCTGCTCCATGAGTTATTAACACTTTTAAAAAACGCACAGAGCATTCCGGTCAGCGTTCTCTCTAAAGAAGGGGGCATCATCACCTTCTGTGATCTGAGTTTGCTTGAAGTTTACCAAGGGGGATACAGCACAGGTGATTCACTTTAAAAGTCACCAAATTCAGCACTTTACTGCAGACGTACAAGCTTAAACCATGATTTTTTTTGGTTCCAACACACCAGAAGACTTGGACTTTGCTGCTGTTGTAGCCGAACTCAAGTTTGTGTACCCTACACTGTTCACAAAGGCGCAAGATCTCTGTCTCTTCAACATGAAATGAATACTTAATATGAAAGGTAATGACTGATCCTGCACCCTGTATTATATTGACTGTTGGATGGATGGATGGATGGATGGATGGATGGATGGATGGATGGATGGATGGATGGATGGATGGATGGAGGCTGACCAGCATAAATATGTTTGTCAATGTCTTAGTACTAAGACCACTTTTACTCATTTCCGTATTATTACATTTATATATCTTTAATGAAAAGGCTTTCTATATTTTGAGAGAGCAGGAATAATGTTTAACTGTTCCAGTGCGTTCGTCTTGGGGTGTGTTTAGCGTCCTCGACGTTAAGGAGCTTCTTGACGTACATCGGCTTCTCGCTGTGTGTTGCATGGGAACAGGATCGTTCACGAAAATATAAAATACTGACAAGTCCCATAACAAAAAAAAACACACACACACACAGCTCTCTGGTGTTGTAACTGGACCGTTGGTAATGTCTGAAGATGTCTCAAAACCAGCTGAAACCGTATCTCTTCTGGGATTAGGCCACGTTTTGTACTTATAAACAATATATCAGCCGCTACAAACAGTACATTTAACACATATGCAGAAACCCAGCATGGCGCCTTGTGTGTACAAACACACTACATAAACAGATTCAGTCATAATTATGGCAAGATTACATACACTAAACATCATCTTAAAATGTTCCATTTCTATGCTAAAAAACACTTAACTGTGTGTGTGTTTTGCGATAACTTCACTGTGAGTAAATAGACCAGAAGAAGTATTCTGAAAACAACTTCACAAACAAGACCAGAATATATATATATATATATATCTGAAAAATGTTATATTCTGTCCTTTCAATCATAACTGCCTCCAAAGCATTTAACATAAGCAGATATAACGACAGCTAAAATTATAGTCTGAGAGAAGGGGGAGAAGCAAAGAATGGAAATTAATATGTTTTTAGTTTTCAAAAATGCAGCCATACTGTAAAACTCCTGTAAGCTTAAAATTATTAAAGAGTCCAGCCGAACCTACAGCGGATATCCGAACGAACAGTCGGTAAATTTCCAGCAGCTGGTCTCGCGCAGTATAGCTTTACGTCTCTCCTCAAAGCCCTCCTCCTGCCTCTACATCTTCCTTAGACAAACAGAGTCGGACTCTCACAGTACTGGTTAATCAGTGGCACGTACAGAATGTTTGCAGTGGTGACTGGGTTTAATGTCACGACGTAAATTTTGCTCAGCGCAATGCGAGGGACTTGTCGCAAGTGTGTAAAAATATCACTGTAGATTTTCTGTTAGGACTATGTTCTTGGGACTGTGCATATCATTTTTTGCTACCTCATACCAGAATGACGTAGTGTGGCAGCAGCTTGGTTGAAGTAGCTGCACCAGGTCCCGACCAAAGCTGTCGAGGTCAAGGTACGTTAAATCTAAACGGCTCCTAACTGTTAGTCACCTTTTAGAAACGAGTCATCGGGGTAATAAAAAGTATAATAGTAACAGCTCTGCTAGCTACCATCGCATGCAGAGTCAAGATAAAATCCCTGATAACCCTTACTGTAACACCGCTCCTCCACTGAAATAGTCATCCTTTGATGGGAGAGCCAGGATGACCTCCTATGCTGAGGCAACGAAAAACTGTTAAAAAGATGAAAGATTTTTTTCTTAATTTACAAAGCAAAACAAGGGTGGAAAAGACAACCTGAAAATGAAAACAACAGCATTATCAGGATGGAAATCTCCCCTCCGTGCATTCCTGCCCTGATATGACTTTGCCATAGCTTTGGTATGAATGGCAGTAATGACATGCCAGCATGAACGAGTGCCATGGGCCGCAGACAAATCACTTCGCAAGTGAGACACAACACTGCCGCAGCAAGGGCGAAGTGGAACAAAAACCTTAGCGTAATTACGTAATCACGTAATCAACATGAGTAAGCAAATATAAAATTTCTTTGAATCTTTCTTTGAATCTCTTTTGATGGAAGACCGTGAGGACACCTGGTCAGACTGCAATAAATCTCGGGTCAACGTTTTTTGTGAATTGATTAGCAGAAACACAGGGAAATAGGCTGTTTTTGGGAAAAATAAAAATAAACTGCACAGAAGTTCTGTGATCTTGAGTGGACAAGAGTGGTGCATCAGGTGTTTTGTCAGGAGTTACAAGAGAGCAACGCGTCACGGGGTCAAAGTTCAGGCTGCGCCACGTGCTGGTAGTTCAACCTTTGACCTCACAGTGAAGGCATGCCCCCCCCACCCCACCCCAGCACCAGTAAAACAGAGAACGGTCCTTGCATGTCCTCATGTTGGCATACGAAATCTGGTTCTCATAAATCAGGAGGCTAACCAGCAGTCTCTGGCTATTTAATATCAATTATCAGTCCTCTTGAGTAGAATCTAGAAATTAAAGACAGAGAAACACCGTACTGCCGTCTTTACACCCGCCCTTGCCCCCCCAGCAAACAGCGAGCTCGTGGCTGATTTCACCTATAGCAAACTGCTAGACCTTCACAAACCCGGTGACATACGTTTACTTGTGACTAGACAGTGTCAGTCGCGGATATGTAAACTGTACGGTTTTCAATGTCTTTATGTTACAGTGAGCCGTCTCATAATTCCTTATTGGATATATACATTTTCACTTTGATGGTATTTTAAGCGAAGAGCTGAGTGACTTTTTCAGAGTTGGACATTAGCTCAGGTTGCCTGATAAGAACAGCTTTCATTTTCTTCCTCTTTATTTTCTTTTAATATAGCTAATGAGAGTCAACACTTTTTAAGAAACAAAGTCGTTTTTATTCACAAAAACACAGTCGTATCGCATGCAGTCATCATCAGCATTGCTAACTCACCATTTTATACTGTTCACTAAAAACAGTCATTCATACCTTAAGGATATTTTGAAATAAACTCTTTCCACATGTATTTAGCCCTAACAATCCCAGACTTATAGTTGTTCTCATTAGTAGATTGTCTAGTACAAGACCAACATGTGAGAACAGAGGGAGAACACGTACGAGACAGACGTGAGAACGGAGGGAGAACGGAGTATGAAACAGACGTGAGAACGCAGGGAGAACAAGTACGAGACAGATGTGAGAACGGAGAGAGA
>JAACJT020000033.1:11651668-11676531 GCA_009936485.2 Gymnarchus niloticus
GCCAACGAACTTATTTCGTATTTAATTAACTGACCAATGGAAATGGCCAACGAACTTATTTCGTATTTAATTAACTGACCAATGGAAATGGCCAACGAACTTATTTCGTATTTAATTAACTGGCCCGTGGAAAGAGCGACAAATTATTTTGTTAATGCAGCCAACGCACATTTGGTCCCTGTATAATTAACTAAAATTAAGGTCCATAATTTGATCCAAAAAAACGTCCCTGCATCTTAGCTAAGTTGGTTATTGCGAATGAGGTGTTGTGGGTTTTTATGTTGAAAATGATGTCATATTAAGCACCATTGCACATAAACGGTTTGTTTTTGTGTTTTAACATGACAACACGCACTTCCTGTAAAAAATGCTTCTTGGTTTATTTTTGCTTTATCTTCCCGATGTTTGTTTGATTACCTGTCGAAACGAGAAATGACTTTCCTTCCTTGATGGTCACACTCCTGCCCAGTGAGGTTCACAGTCTGTTTAACTTGCTGATTTATTTATTTGCCGTGGTGGTAAATATGCAAATGATGGAAACATCGATCTCCTTTACAGCTTTTTTAAATTCCTCCTTTACAGGCCTGCATTCATCTTTGTTGATTATGGTTGGTATAGCTGGCACCCGGCACTCGATTGCAGATACGAGCTGCCCCCATTACTCTCGGCCTACTCGATGTCCGGTTGAGACTTGGGTGCAGAGGGAATTGCGAATGTGGTGTGGTCGTGAAAATGAGCAAATAAAAATCAGCGCCACTCGTCATCCTTTAACCCGTCTTCTCTCGAAGGAACTGATTGAAAACACCTTCAGTTACGAATAAATGGAAGGGCGTGATGTTGATTTTCCTGTTTTCTTTGATTTGGTTTTTCCAACAGAGGAGCTGAAACTCAAAGGTACGTGGATTTGGGAAAGACGCTGGTTTGCAAAACATGATCTGCACCTTGATTTACTCAAAGGCTGGATTTGCACTTGATCGTTTTAGGGTTTGATTTCCAGTAACCAACAGGAAACATTCAATTAAACACGCAGCTATGAATTCGGTTACCTGACTGCAGTTTAAATGCACAGATTCAGGAAGTCGTAAAACTGTTTCAAAGGAACGGCAGTCAGACTATGAGCACAGCTGTGAGTCCCGGCTCATCAGCCGAGCACAGAGACCCAGGACTGTGTAGCTGTTTTCTGTTAGCCCACAGAATCGTCTCAGGGCTCCTCAAGAGTACCGCCACATCTGGATTTCATTAGGTTTGATCGTGGTGCCGTCTGGTGAAAGCTGGTCTTCCACATTAAATGGATCCAGCCAGAAAGCACCATCAGGGGACCAGGCCTGGGAGATCCCTGCACGTCAGGGCTACGCATCCAGGTACTCAAGTGAGTGTGTCTTTATGACCCATCCAATCACCACGGCCCATTGGCCCTCCCTCAGAACAGCCTCTGAGGTGATTGGCTGCTGGGAACTGATGAGCAGCACAAAGGTGTGCTTAGGACAGTTATAAACACAGTGGAGTGTGTCAATGTGACCTGGTTCTCATAGCTAACAGGACATCATTTTGAAAAGTTCACTTAAGTGTCCAGCACATGATTACCTCCGACCTTCTTGCTTTCAAAGCTTTCTGATTTCTCTAGAGTACACAAAGTAGTGAACATTTACGGATATTAAATTAAGGCACACTGTCAATAACGAGATTAAGTGCAAATTATAAATAGTCAAACTTAACTAAAATGAGGAACATTTTCTGCTCGATATTCTTGTTGTACGAGCAGAATGCATAATAAAGACTGAAAATTGAACAACTCAAAAATTCACCTCGTTCTATAAATTTATTCATTTTAATGGGTTCAGTGAATGTTTATCGCTCGGATTCTGGAAACTTCTATTTAGTCAGTGGCCACGCCAGAGGGGGTCTGCTCTTTTCAATGCAGGACTGCTTCCCCCCCCCCCCCAATGCGAGGGGAGATCAGAATGAGAAATGATTCAGAATAATGCCAGCGAGCCATTCAGAACCGTACACCAAACGGTTTTACAAGGCGTTGCTACTCAGTTTATTCTGACCGATTCTGTGAAGGACCGCGTCTGTGACACACTTTCCCAAGAATGACTTCACTTTCAGACATGACACGACAGCGGTGCTCGATTGGCGCTCAGGGTCTCCCGGATTTAAAGGCTTAATCCCACTGGTCATCATCGCAGGAACGAGGTCTGGCCTGCACACGAGCAGGAGAACACGTGGATCACCACACTCGTCCCTTCCGTCGTGCATCATCATTTCCAAAAAGCCAATGGATGAAGTATGGTAAACAGCCGTGCATTTAAGACTGAGCTAGCGGAAAAACGGGTTTTAGACACTGCAGCATACAAATATTCAGTGGTCTGGAAGCTTTGACCATGTCTTTTTATGCATGCCATGTTTTTTGCTTTGCTCCTCTCAAAGAAGCAGTGAGATTGATCTTTACGGGCCGCTTTAACTAGACCCTGCCCCCGCCTTGCCGCTCCTTCTCCTTTGTAATTAAATAATGGACTTTTTCGCTGGACAGTAGCGATAGAGAGGAAATGACACCGAGCAGGACCCAGCTCTCCCCAGAACGCCTGAAAACGGCGTGACGCAGACCAGCTCGCCTTCCGTGGAAACGCCGGCCCAATCGGCTGCTTAATTAGGGCTCTGAGGCTTGGGGACGTCTGCCTGAAACATCCCAGGTCACCTGCTGCCCCTGAGAGGTCCCGTCTACCCAACAAAGACACTACACTTTTGAGCCAAGATTTTTACCCTTATTGCTTTTTAATCGCAAGGAAGCGGGGTGGTTTTGCTGGGGGCGGGGGCGCTTTGTGAAATCATCAGTCTCAAAGCACAGAAAACACATAAAAATAAAACAGGCCTCACGTTGCTGGACAAATTAAACTGCAGGATGTGCAGTTAAAGGGACGATTTAAAGAGCGGCAGGGTGTTTCCAGGGCTCTCTGACGGAGAGATTCCATTCACCCATGATGTGATCATTGACTGATACACACATTTTAACTGCTGATCTCGAAGCTCACGTCAGTTGTATCGCTACTGTGGCACGTCACGCTCAGGGCTTATCGCCTTGGTAACAGAGCACCAGTCAAGGCTGCAGATTCTTCCCCAAGCTGGTCTTACTGTCACCTTTGTGATGCCATTGGCCGAAGGTTATTGGGAGAGCTACCCTCTCTGCTGGTATCTTCTGACAATGACATGCTTCTCATCCACTGGGGGTGAACCGGTTTCCTGCACGATATCCAAACAGAAATGCTTAAAGCCCTTTTCCTGCTTTCCCATCTCCCTCCGGCCCACAGCTAACAGATCTTCAGCTGGACCCAGACTTCCACCTTGTGACAGAGCCACATCTTGGCCTGATCCAAAGTCCAGCCTCAATCCTTCTGCCACCCAAGTCTCCATCAGCTGTATCACCTGGCCGTGCCCTCTCACTGTCATGTGGTTTTTGTCTGAATTCGTATTTTGTGTTTCTTTTAGATGCTGTGTTTATCAACTGACTTAAGACGAAAGTTAGACTGAAATCTGAAATGTCCCAAATGGAAATCTGTGCCAGTTTTGCCATTAGGCACATTGTTACATGAGTGAAAGATGAAATTAGATTTGCAGTATGCTCTTTGACTGTGATGTCACACTTAGGAGTCACAGCTGCAGTCTGAGTGGTTCTCAGAGCCGGGATTCAGATCCTTAGATTAGGAGATAATGAAGTCTGGTGAATCTTTTGGTTAAGCTTTGCAAATCTTATGGCTAAGCTTGGCAAATCTTATGGTTGAGTTTGACAAATCTTACAGTTAATTTTGGCGAATCCTACATTTAAAGCTGGTGAATCTTACACTTAAGCTTGGCAAACCTTAGGGTTAAGTGTCAAATTTTGTGGTTAAGTTTTGCGAATATTACGGTTATGTTTGGCGAATCGTACAGTTAAGCTTGGTGAATCTTACAGTTAAGTCTGGCGAATCTTGCAGTTAAGCTTGGCGACTCTTACAGTTAAGCTTGGCAAAGCTTGAAAGGATGTCATGGAAAGAAACAGAAGCCATTTTGAAGGAGTGTACTGATGATAATCATGCTAACCAGTGCCGCTCTGAAGCCTCCTGATTTTATAAAATTCAAACGTCATGTGTGCCAATGGTAATTACAACCATACTTTTCTGTCTGGAATGGAGTTCGATGTTTGCAGTCTGAAATATGCTAACATCGTATCTTGCTGCGAGAGCACATGACAAAACAATATATTACATCTTTAAAAAATCCTTTCAATAAATGCTTTAAAAAGGAAAAAGCTTTTTCTTAACCAAAAATAGAACATTAAAATCCAACATAAGTATGGCATTTCTTCCTCTCATATCTGGTTCAAATGTACTTGAGAATATACAGCATGCATCGTGTTCTTTAATAAATCAGTCGGCTCCACGTCAGCCAGGGAAAATAAGACGTAAAGGAAGCAGCCTTGATGGTGGCCCGTCCCCGTCGTTCGGTCATCTGTTAAACACACCACCCAGGGAGAGGAAACGTGCAGAACTGCATTGTGGGTGTTCCCGCCGGGGCGACCTTGAAGCCGACTGGAAGGAAGCCGGATCGGAGCCTTCAGCGCGTCCATCTCTGCCTGGCTCCGCTGGCTTCCTGGCTTCCATGCCTAACGTCAGGAGACACAGTCCATGCTCGGGGACTCTCTGCCGTGTTTAATGAAATAATGAATGTAGATTCTCCCAGAAAAAACAAGAGAAGTGCGGTACAATCGTGCCATTGTTCCGAGTAGGTAATCAGAATAGCAAGTTAACCAGAGCCTTTATGACATTTTAATAACTCTAATAAAGGCTGTGTGGTCTCTTTCTGAGGCTTGAGAGAAGTCTGCTAGCCTGTCGGGCTCATATTATGTTATATAGTATTACACGCTATAGTATCAAATTGTACAGCGCTATATGGTTTGGCAGCCATATTATTCATAGGGAAAGCTACCATTTATCATGTTCTGCCAAAGTCCACGTAGGTACATATAATGCCTTTGAGGGCACTCTCACACACACAGCTGGGAGGTAAAATAAGTGTAGCGAGACGCCACGGTGCGGAACGAGCACCGTCAGGGCTGACGTTTGGAAAACACATCGTGATCGTGAGCAACTGAGTATCACAGAGACATCTCCTGAAGCTCAGGTCCAGTCCTTAGTGCCAAAAAGTACACGAACGCCACTGGAGACTGTTACACCGGGCAGACTTAATATATTTGAAATTATAATCAGCAGAGGAAATGTTACATTTGACAGAAAGGCGGAGCATCATTTTTTACTAGTTCAAAGACGTGTTTTTGGTCTCTTACCACTGTATTTCAGTCTGCTGTGTCAATGGGAAGGGGACTTTCTAATACGTAAACATTCACCACTGGCCTGTGGAAAACTCACAGCTCTCTTATGCCCAGAATTTTTTGGCGGGGGGCGACTTTTAGGATGTAGGACTTAGATTTCAGGTAGCATGTCTTTGGGTTACACGTCCCTATAAACTTCATATTAAGTTAATTCAAATAAAATCCAGGATCCATTAGTAATACTGGTGCCATTATTCTATTTCTTACAACGAAAAACAACTTAAAAGCTTCCAACTAGTCAAATTATCACCTTGCTTAAGTTATCAATCCAACTCTGACCAATTTCAGCCGGCAGATTTTTTAAAAAGACTTTGTCTTTTTCTATCACAGGGTAGACATGTTAAACAAATACCAGCAATTTATGTTTTTGTGTTTCCTAGGCTCCTTGACCATTTCTAGTACGTTTTGCCATTAGAAGCCCATTTCATGCCTTTAAGACCACGTCGTTCAGCTGTTATTCTGAAAAGATAAAGTCTTATTCAAAATGTCACTCTTTATAAACCCGCTTTTTCCTTCACCCTCAGGCGGTATTGTCACTATTTTCAGAGATAATAATTCCTATGACTTTTTATCATTATTAATATTATATATTGATGATTTATGAATTCACTTCCATTACCATACCTGTCCTTTGTACTCATGCGTTGAACCTAATTTTATACACGAATGCATATCATTATTATTACAATAAACAGCCAGTAATTATAACTGGAGATGGTCTTACTTGTTAATCTTCTCCATGTCAGCTGACGATCGGTCAACTGAGATTAAGTATTCTTTTACTAAACATTTGTCATAGGGCTAATATTAAAGTTTGACCTCAATGATGGCATTCTTGATGCGTGCTGATTAATGCTCAGAATGATGCTTTAAGTGTATATGTTCTCGTTTTTATTTGTGGGTATGGGTGGCATGAGCGAACTCGGGAAGTTAAGGGTTTCATCGGGAAAACCTCCGCTTCATCCACAGGCATTCGCCCTGTCTCTGATTTACAGGAGGACAACTATCATTTTGGCCAAGAGCAGGCACTGATTAATAGGGTGACATTTTTGGCCAAAAAGCATTAAACTAAAGACTATTTTGGTTTGTTTGTTTTTGTTTCGCTTTCAAATTAAGTTGTTCCATGCTATTTAACAACTAAACGGCTACTAACCAATCTGGACCTGAGTCCTCCCATCATTTATAACCGCTCTGTAACATTGCAGGGATGTTTGTTTATGTTTCACATAGTCCTGTAACGTCGCAGTGTTACCTCTCTGGAAATGGTACTGACAGTCAGAGGTGAGTCCTGTGTGAGCGAGACGAGTCCCATCAGCTTCACTGTCACCACCTTCTCCAATGGCTCCCCTGAAGCTGGGCCAGCTTTTAGAGTCACTGTGTGGGCTCCAGCGCCTGCCACACACTCCCCCACTGAGCACCCCAGTCCCCTTCGGGGCTCATATCGAGTGCTGTCAGACTTGCGAGCTGAAAACGTGAGGTGCCCCCCTCACACACACCCCTTTACAAAGAAACATCTGTCCCCCTCTTTAAGAAATGGTGGTTTGAATTCCAGCATGATCATATTGCCTGTCCACACCCCCACCAGCAATAGACCCACTTTCCCCCTTGTGTCTCCACACCCCTCGGTGTCAGGACGGCCCATCTAAATCAAAGAGCAGGGGTATCCCCCCTCCTCTGAAGTCCTGTTCTGGAACCCGATTGTAGGGAAGACGCTCAGCGTCACTTTACCTAATCCTCTGATTTGTCTCGCATGAGGATGTCATTTTACCACAGGGAAAGTAACAGTCACAGTCAGACCATGCCGATGCATGGAATGGGGAAGGTATATTAAAAATAATGTTTAAGAAGTTTAAAAAATGTTCACTAAGGATATTCAAAAAATTCTCTTCTTAGGCTCCTTAATCAAAGACTAACCAACAATCTCTCCAGGGGTAATGATGTTAGAGATACGGTTTAGGTAAAGTCAGCATATAGATTAAGACAGTCTGGAGAGTTAAATCTACTGACATGCTAATGAAAATAGTCAAATTAATTAATCATATGTGCACATTACAGATCTTTAGAGGTATAAATGATTGGTAATGTGTATTGTTTTCTTAAGTTTTAGGTTTACAATTCGTATTTTCAGTAATCACTGATATAATAAATTCAAAGACAGATGTGTTATTTTTGGTGTTTTGGTATAATTGATAACGGCAGCGTTAATCAATTTAATGATATCAAATATTTATTCATGCTTATATATTGTAAAGGCCACAAAATATACTTTGAATTTGAACAAAAGTCAAAAAGCATTATCAATTTCATGTTTCTTCTAAAAAAAAAAAAAGAAAAAACTCTTACAACCCTTAAATTGACAGAAAGGTCTTGGCTGTAGTGAACTTAGGGTATTTGTACGAAATGTAGTCTATGGTCCCGAGGTGCGGAGGCCTTACGGGACGCTGTACGAGCTGATATCTGAGACATTCCCTCTGGTACGAACAGTTGAACAATGCTAGCTGCCACAGAACCACTGTCTATCACTTAGGTGCCTGCTTGTCTATACTCGACTTTCCCCCCTTTCTAAATAAGAGGGTAAATACAGCGTTGGTGAATGAAATGCTAAACATGCTAAAATTATCCATGACCCCAGCTCCAATTCCAAACAGTTCCAAAACTTCTTCCTTGCTTGATTATTGTTAGTCCTTCCAAGCTCCAGCCTGAAAAGAATGAAAAAATATAAGAAAAGGAACTTTAGAAGGTAATTGCACTGTGGCGGGCACACGTATTCAGCCTGAACTGTATCAGCTCTTCACCGACATCGCCCTGGGGGTCCTCCGTTACATCTTCCATATATCTGTGGTGAAACTTTACCACACCAGCTGCTTGTGAAACTGGCAAATTAAAGACAATTGATCCATGACTGTCAGCCTTTCCACTATAGAAATCCATACATTTTGTCTAATTACGTGTGATGGCTCTCCCTGCCAGCACGTGGATCAGGTTGTATGGTAACTCATTATAATCAAAGTAATTGACTGTTTAAGCTGCATGGATTATATGTTGAGGGGGAGTGGGGATTCCAACCATTAGCAGAGGATTGACTGGAGGCAAAGCTTTTAAACTAGAGGGGAGTTCCAGTAATATTGGTGTCTTTCTCAATCAATTCTTGTCAAATGAGTTCCTAACTAAGCACAGGGGTTCTTGCTATAAAATCAAGGGGCCTTAGCGAAATTTCACAGGCCTAACCGATATATTGGGGGCCTGAATGAAATACTCTTGTGCAAGGTCCAGAGGATCCCCATCCAAGTACTTCAGCTGGGAGTTGGAGGGGTCAACCCCTACAGGGTCAGCTGTGGCATCAGGCACCAGCCAGACTGCAGCAGGAGCCAACAGGTAAGGCTGAGCCAGGACACCCAGCAAACAGGTGGAGCAGCCCATGCTGGACCAGGAGCCTTGAGCACAAGCAAGAAAGCCCTTTCTGGGCCAGGAGCAGCAGGAGCCTCTCTAGGGTAAGGCAGGGCACCAGGTCATCTCCACCACTTGCACTTCCTGCACCAGGGAATGGCGAGGGGGATCAGCAGCCAGCTGCTGGGCATCTGCAGGAAGATTGGAGGTTTCCCCACTCAATGATCCCTTTTACCTCCATCAACAAGCACAGGCCATCTTCCACCTCTTGGGGATCCACACCAGGGGTGAGCCAGGAGAGCCTCTGATGGGCCTGACAGAAGAGCCCCGTGGCCTCAGGGGTCTTCCAGACCACCAGGCTCATCCTCAGCACAAGAATGAGGTCCAAGAGGGCATAAAAGTCCACCATGAGAAGGCCCGGCTGTGCCTGGGGTGCTGGCCCTCCCTTGAATCTCAGAGGTCAGGGTACTCACAGGATCCACTCAGCAGGCTGCATGGACACACATGCAGGAGGGAAAGCCCAGGCTAGTGGGGTTGGTGTAGAGTCCAGTCACTCATGTGACCCAGCACACATAGAGGAGCAGCATCAATGACTGGACTGGGGAACACAGGACTGGGAAGCACTTTTAAACTAGACTAACGAGGGGACAATGATTAACAGGCATGCCTTATTAGGGGCAGGTAGGCGAGGCATGACAATCACAGGCCTAACTGAAATACCATGGACCTAAATGAAATATTGGGGACTTTACTGAAATATCACAAGCCTAACTGAAATGGGGACCTGACTGAAATATTGGGGGCCTGACTGAAATATCACAGGCCCAACTGAAATACCATGGGCCTAACTGAAATATTGGGGACCTTACTGAAATATCACAGGCCTAACTGAAATACCATGGGTTTAACTGAAATATTGGGGGCCTGACGGAAATATCACAGGCCTAACTGAAATACCATGGGTCTAACTGAAATATTGGGGACCTTACTGAAATATCACAAGGCTAACTGAAATATTGGGGACCTTACTGAAATATCACAAGGCTAACTGAAATACTGGGGACTTTACTGAAATGTCACAGGCCTAACTGAAATACCATGGGTCTAACTGAAATATTGGGGACCTTAGTGAAATATCACAAGGCTAACTGAAATATTGGGGACCTTACTGAAATATCACAGGCCTAACTGAAATACCATGGGTCTAGCTGAAATATTGGGGGCCTGACTGAAATATTGGGGACCTTACTGAAATATCACAAGGCTAACTGAAATATTGGGGACCTTACTGAAATATCACAGGCCTAACTGAAATACCATGGGTCTAACTGAAATATTGGGGGCCTGACCGAAATATCACAGGCCTAACTGAAATATTGGGGGTCTGACTGAAATATCACAAGCTTAACTGAAATATTAGGGACCTGACTGAAATATTGGGGGCCTGACTGAAATATCACAGGCCTGACTGAAATACCATGGGTTTAACTGAAATATTGGGGGCCTGACCGAAATATCACATGCCTAACTGAAATATTGGGGGCCTGACTGAAATATCACAGGCCTAACTGAAATACCATGGGTCTAGCTGAAATATTGGGGGCCTGACTGAAATATTGGGGACCTTACTGAAATATCACAAGGCTAACTGAAATATTGGGGACCTTACTGAAATATCACAGGCCTGACTGAAATACCATGGGTCTAACTGAAATATTGGGGGCCTGACCGAAATATCACAGGCCTAACTAAAATATTGGGGGCCTGACTGAAATATTGGGGACCTTACTGAAATATCACAGGCCTAACTGAAATATTGGGGGTCTGACTGAAATATCACAGGCCTAACTGAAATACCATGGGTTTAACTGAAATATTGGGGACCTTACTGAAATATCACAAGGCTAACTGAAATATTGGGGACCTTACTGAAATATCACAATCCTAACTGAAATATTGGGGACCTTACTGAAATATCACAGGCCTAACTGAAATATTGGGGACCTTACTGAAATAACACAGGCCTGACTGAAATACCATGGTTCTAACTGAAATATTGGGGGCCTGACCGAAATATTGGGGACCTTACTGAAATATCACAAGGCTAACTGAAATATTGGGGACCTTACTGAAATATCACAGGCCTGACTGAAATACCATGGGTCTAACTGAAGTATTGAGGGCCTGACCGAAATATCACAGGCCTAACTGAAATATTGGGGGCCTGACTGAAATATTTGGGGCCTAACTGAAATATCATATAGCCAGACAGAAACAGCAAAGAATAAAATATCCCTAAAACAACATTATAAGACACTAGGTGCACAGCTCAGTGTTTTTTATTAAATAACAACCATGTTTAAAATACAGTTTGTATAGAGAAAGAGCGAATAAACTGTCTTAGTGTCAGCTAACCCATCCATCGCAAAGCTGCTTTGGGCTTTACTGGCTAACAGTCGGAAAGGTTCGCTCACTGTATCCCTGACTGGCCCTTTCTCAGCCTATTATCTGTTCATTGAGGAGTATTTGAATTGTATGGCTAAATTATTGCTAAACTTTTTGTCGATTTTGAAATGTTAGTATTGATACTCTTACTATTGTGCTTCCAACAATGAGTGAGACTGCAAAACAAAGACTGAAATCTGAAAAGTTTCTTAGCAGCTGGTGCCTAGGACACACGTACACATTACCAAAAAAAATAAAGCATAATTACATAAAGATAATAAAACTCAAAATGATTTAACATGAAATGTTTTGCAATAGCAAATCAATACTGATAATACAGTTCTGTACCAAATAATCAAGCAAACAATACATAAATAAATAAATACATAAATAATCATACCTCCATCCATCCATCCATCCATCCATCCATCCATCCATCCATCTTCTAATCGTTTGTACTGGCCAGGGTTGCAGGGAATATATACAGTTTACCTGTCCCATCCAGGGTGTCCCCCAACCTCACGTCCACGCCTCCCCATCCTATCCAGGGTCTCCATGACCCTGACCAGGATAAGTGGGTAGAAGATGGATTTTCAGCATGTAACGTGAGACATTTTTGCTTGTATCTACCTGTCCTTTGAAAGCTGGGTCAGTTTAGTCTCCATATTGTCCGGGATCCTATTCTGTCAGCAGGACTGTATACTGCAGTGTCTCAATTACAGGGATACACCAAATATACTTTTTATGAAAGTCTCTGAAACACAACATATAAAGTGAGTAACTTCTTTACCTGTTTCATCTTCGCCTCCTTTCTCATTTTCTTTTCATCAGCGTAAGCGATCAAAGGCTAATCGTTCTTCTTCTGTTCTCACGTCTGTTAGTAAAGCCAGCTGAAGACAGTCAGGTTTTACTACCTTCTTCTGAAACAGCCGATTGATTCAATTGCATTTTATTGCAGTTTAAGCCCTTCAATCTGTTGTAGTCCCACTGGTTACCATAGAGACACTGTTTATTTTTACTCTCGGCTAGTCATAGAAGTGTATGATGATTACACTGGAAGTGTGTTATTTTGTGGTTTTGTCCAAGTTGTAAGTATCATCAGGTGCTGATTTGAGACCTTAAGAATTATTTTCGAACCTCATTTGAAACAGCTCAAGTGAAAAGATAAATGTGGCTTGGAATTCAGTCTTTTAATGCCAGGTTTTGGGGTCGGAGTGTAACAGTGAAAATGGGCCGATTGTATAAATCATATTATGCATTTATTATATAAAGCATTTTAATTTCTAAATTTGAAAAAGAATTATGAGATGGTAAATAGTTCTGAAAGGATTCCTTGTTGTGTCATTTCACAGAGCAAAATAAATCTTGCAGAAGTTTAATCTATACATAATGACATAAAATGCATGAAAGAAAAATACATTACATGTATTTTATAACTACTTATGACAGTAACATGAAATTAAATTTTATTAAACATAAATGGAACCCCCAAGGGTGACCCCCCAAAAAGTAAACAAATCAGTGGATGAATCTGAGAAAATGTTTTGGTTGAAAAAGATCATGATTTTCAGCTCTATAATAAATAGCACGAATTTCTGGTTGTAGGTAAAAGAGGGTATTACGAGGTCAGAACACTCCATCTCAAAGGCTCCATTAATTTCTTGCACAGGTTAAGCACTCATCTGGTAAAACTGTTAGACCTAACAAACATTAACGAAGGAGATTTTGCAAATCATTTTCAGCGTTAATCAAACAAATGTTTTCGTAAGCTCCTGAAATGTATGACGTCTCCCCGATGCTCAAAATCTGAGCTGAACATAAAAACGAGCAGGTGAATTACAAAACTAAAACGCTAGTCAGAGCGTCCTAGCGGAGGGGCAACGTTATATGTGGGCAGCCCATAGCCTTGAGTAGGTTCAATGCCAAATGTAAAGTCCAGTCTGAAAATTCAAACTGATGACCTGCGTTAGCCACCGCATTGATTGGGCCGAGCGATTTTTGCAGATGATGGAATTTTTCTCTGTAGGTGCAAAAGCCCCTTTCTGAATGCAAACTTCCACCAGACGCCCCCAGTCCTCACCGGTTAGACTGCTACTTTACACATCGCAACACTAATAGAAATCTCAGCCCCCGGGTGAATTTTAAGCAGTTGAAGTGCTGGATTTTCGGCATCATTAATTTGTATCCTCAGAGATGGAATTTCTAATGATTGCCAGCTAACCAAATAAAAAGACTCCGGTGTGGGTGGTCAGGGAACTCTCCAGAAACTCTTACATCGGGCACTTTCTCAGTGCACAGTCGTCAGACTGTCCCAGGACTGATAGAAGGGGCAGGCTTGGCAGTTGGCCTCAAGCACAATCATGGGCGCATATACAGCACACATAGGCTGTGTATGTACGAACTTCAGTACAGTCCGACGGCAGAGAGGATACAAAATACTGTTTCAAGTAAAAAAAAGAAAATATAGAAGTGCGATAACTGATCCATCCAGGCTGGAAAGTTAGCTTTGGCGCATGTTTGTACTGGACTATTTAAGTTCAATATGAGCCTTCTGCCCATCTGAAACGATACTGTATATGTGTACTAAATTGTTTCAGAAGCTTGCCAGAAATTCCGTGCCACCGCATTGGTATTTCTCCATAGCACCTCAGTACAGCTCCGACTCCAAATCACAAAAAGGTCAGAATTTAAAAATGAACGGCCAAACGGTAGCCGTGATTACAGCAGAGATCGGTACGCTTAATAAGACACACCAGTTATTTCCCCGAAAGACGTTCTCCTCCCGGACCAGGTCCCGAGACACCAGCGGTTTGAAGAAGTAACAGATTTCTGGATATTCATTAATTTACTTTAATGGCCCTAAAAGCGCACGGTCCATATCATTACATATGTACAGTAGTTAATGTTCTTACTACAAATTATAAACCTATCCTGTGTGCTAATGAATCTCGCATATTCCATAAAATGTTTTGGACAAGAAAGGACAACATATAAGCTTTCCACAAGTTCTCCATGAAACCTACACTGTAAAAGTGTAAATCTTTACATGAAGCACTAATGTAAACACAGCATCCAGCAGCAGGCCGGAGTGACTCGGCATTATATGAGGGTCTAAATTTAGGCCTGAGCGATGGCTGCTCAAAGGAGCTTTATGAAGCCAACGCAGGGATCCATTCACAGCTCACAAGTGCCGGCCAGAGGGCCGCATTCTTTGAGGAAAATCAGAGGACGGGGTTAAGCCTTTGCCCACACGTCGGCCTGTGAACTGGGAGGCTGTTTTTGCCAGGACAGTAAAATGCTGTCAAGGCTCCGGGTCAACTGGCCTTGTCCTTTTGCTCCTCTGCGCTGACTAACGCCACCAAAGGTCGGAGAAGGTCATAAACGCCAGTAGCGAATTGTCACCAGAGCATAAGTTATGTCATTAATAAAATGCCGTCTGTCATCAGTGTGCGGATGGATGACTGCTTCTCAGCTGATGCACTCCGGCTCATGTGATGACATTAAAAAACATAAGCCTTTGTCATGTAGAGCGAGTTTAAGAGAGCTTCATCTTTAGCCGTTCACAGCATAACAGGACGTTTTTGGAGATCAGGCATGTTTACTGCAACAAGCTTTTCCAGTAAATGGTGGGAGTGTTTATTGTACCTAACTGTACCTAATAATGGTATTCTTTAACTAACGTGTATTGTTCATGCTGAAGTAATTGATGTCAAGATGCTTAAAAGAACCTTTTATTTTATTTTATTTTATTTTATTTTATAAGAGGACCATCAGCAGCTGGCTGGCCAATATAGTGCACGTTAGACAAGGTGGGCTTCATTAAAAAATCATTGCATTCACTCCGGGGAAACGTCTGGCTTATATAAGAGAGACGAACTTGTCACTCGGGGGTCTATTTTCGTCCAGCGACGCAGGGTAGCAAATTGACTTAATCAAGAAAATTGCTGAAATACTTAGCAAGTAAGCACATACGTCCCTTTTACAGCACTGGAGATCCTGTTCTTACTAGCTATCCATTCACCTTATAGTAACCTGATTCCTGTAATACACCCATAGGTCTACAGTAAGGGTTCTTTAAGGGTTTTTAAATTACAAACAACAAGCTTGGCGTGTGCTGGGACAGGAGAAGAACTCAGAGCAAAAACATTCGAGCCCCAGTCAAAGCTGTACGGGAAATATTCTCTGTTGTACGGTAAACTACATCGCTGCTATATTTGCCACTGGCATATAGTTGCTGACATTTTTTCGTTAAATTTAGGGTCTAAGAAAATTTAAATTTTAGTATTTTGCACAAAATATTACAGCTACAGTTATGACATGACTCACAAAATATGGAATGATTTTTCTTTCAAGCCAGAACGGCATTATTTTGTATATTTTGTAGTTCAGGTGTTTAGTGTGCCATGGATTATTTCCTGGCTAAACTTTGCAGCTAACATTGAAATCTGTAACAGCATCAGATCCGACCGAATGCAGTGGATATGAAAAGTGTACGAAACCCCTGTTAAAATGCCAGGTTTTTGTGATGTAAAAAAATGAGACCACGATAAATCATTTCCGAACTTTTCCCACCTTTAATGTGACCTATAACCTGTACAATTCAATTAAAAAAACAAGCAAATCTGTTAGGGGGAAAAATATACAAAATAAAAAACTTTTCATATCCACTGTAGTGCATTCTAAAAGAAACCTTCTTGACTTAGGCCGTTTCCAAGCAGCGACAGGGGTAGGAAGTGGGAGACTGAGGGGTAACCACAACAGCTAAACAGCGATTAACGCGAATTAACCGGGGACTCACACCGCCATTCAGACCTTTTATGCCATATGTCGTCGTCTGTGCAGAAACACACGCGATGTTCAAACAAATTCACATCAGATATGCTTAAACAACAAATTTCTACCATTGAATCCTGCTTATTAAATTTACATCCTTACAATCACTTAAGCAGACAGACTGCCCAGCAGATACATCCGTTCAATGAATTATTCGCAGAACACAGCAGACATGACTATTTAAAGTGAAGTACTAAACTTTTCTTTCTCCTTAAAGTTCGTTGATTGTATATATAGGCCTTTAACTGTGTGACACACCCAGCAGTTTAACTGATATTTTAACTAAAACAATTCTGCGAGAGCTCGCTACTGAATGGCATCCTCACAAGTGGCGACTCCATCGGTAACCCTCTACGTCTTGCTAAATGTGTGCCAAAGATGTGCTTAGCCATACATTAAAAGGCATTTTTGTTTTTGTTTTGTGTAGCTCCTTTTGAACGTGTGCCCATGTATGATGCAGTGTTTTTGATTTAACGGCGTCCCCGGAGTATTGGCCGCCTTGCGGGGGCTCAAAGCGCTGCCTTTTCAGGCCGCCCACATCAGAGAGGCCATCCGGCGTGACAGCCGCAAGATTGGCCCCCTCTCCACCTTCTCAGTACGTAATAACAAAGTCATAAAGAAGTTATATTTATCATCTCTGCGCGGGCTCATTTTAAAGTGGTCAAACGCTGAGGTACTGGAATTGTTCAGAGCAATTTGTGGTTGGTGTGATTTTTCTTTTTAAAAGTGGCACAATTCCACTGGGGAATTAGGTACAATAATTTCTATCCAGCTTGGAAACACAGTTTGTATTTTGTTTAGTTTGTTTGTTTGTGTTCTTGTTAGCTTGCTTTGCTTTGTTCGTATTTGTGCTTAATTCTGACACGGGAAAAGTTTTCCAGAATGCTCCTTTGTGTCGTGTTTTCGTCTTTATGCCTCTCACTGCGTGACACTCTTTCCATCTTTGATGTGAGTCACGTCACACGCATGTGGCCGGTTGATTCTGACGTAAATGTTCCAGTGGTCAACGTACTCCCGTGTCCATCTAATCCGCTAAGGTCGCGCACGTCTGGCAGAAGACGTTGCGGTCTGCTGCCGTCTTCCGAATTAACATCAATATCGAAACGGCATGCAGAATGAAATGGATCAATGATGTAAAATTCAATGCTGAGAAACCACTCCAGTTGTAATGTGAAACTTCTAATTAGTGCAGTGTGGCTCTTCAGTATGTAAAAGATACAGCAGATAAATTTACAACCAAGACTAAAACCCGTGCTTTGATCCAAAAGCATATTAACCATGGCTTTTTTCACTGGAGCTCTTCAGGTTAAACAGATGCTGCACCAGGGCTATCATGGGGATAAAACGACATCCTTCAAGTTACGAGTACATCTCCTTAATCGCCACGCCACCTGTGGGAGAGCCTCAGTCGCTTCCTGAGTTTGTAAGAGTAGGTAAATCTAAACTTGTGTCATTAAAACGTGAGAAGTATTTCTGGGCGGAGCTCGTAACCACTCTGTCTGAGACGGGCTGACGTGCTTACTGGGCTAACCTTTACGTTTGTGTGGGTAGTCAAGGCCGGTCTCTTGATTTCTCAGCTGTTCTCCTGAAATGGGGATAAGTACTGACAGTAAGTCTGGGCATCGGCACCTGCCAGGAAACCCCTGAAAGTAAAACCCGTAACCACAATGCCTCTTTACCGCGGAATTCCAAAAGATGCTAATTTACAGCATCGACTTTATACTCGTGATGGGCCACGCGCCGCTCGCTCTTAAGACCACCTGCTTTGGATTATTTACAACAGACACCTGGGCTGTCGAGAGGGATGTCAAAGCTGCAAGTTCAGGAGCTGTCCTTCGCCACGAATTGTCCATGCTTTATGGTTTCCCTTATCCTTACCAAACCACGCTCTCTGTGCCAAGAGCTACAGCAGCAGGAGTGAAGGTTTCAGTGTGCATCGACCCCTGGTGCCTCCTGTAGGCCGTGTTGCTGCCTGCTGACCAGAGGGGCATTGACCACCGCCACCTGAAAAGGACGTCCCTATCATTCGTAAGCGTTGTTCTGGAGCCTCTTGCTGTCTTTCTGTCTGGCAATCAAGATGGAAAACAATGTTCTTGGAACGCACTGGTAGGGGAAATTTGTAGCAAGTAGCAAATTAATCTTCGCACAGAATGGCAGA
Organism: Gymnarchus niloticus; assembly: GCA_009936485.2. Lineage (NCBI taxonomy): Eukaryota > Metazoa > Chordata > Actinopteri > Osteoglossiformes > Gymnarchidae > Gymnarchus > Gymnarchus niloticus. The sequence goes on from JAACJT020000033.1 coordinate 11,669,857, forward strand.
CTATGAGGTTTCACTGTGGTGAGATTTTTGCTGGTCGATTTTTTTTTTTTGAGTATGGTGAGTAACTCAGTGGGTTAGGGATCTGTGCCTGTCTCCAGAAGGTCGTGGGTTTGAACCCCATAGTCGTCAGCGCAATCATAACACAGTTGTGCTCTTGAGCAAGACCCTTAACCCCAACTATTCCAGGGTGACTCTCTACTCTGACCTTAAACCTAGTATATAGCAACCTGAATATATATGTGTGTCTGTCTTTCTCCTAGAGAGCAAGATGGGATCTGTGAAAAATCCACTATTTTTGCATAGAGATGAATAAAATGCTGCTATTATATTTAGTAATCTGCAAGAGTGTCCTGTATGTATGGGGTGGCACAGAAAATTAACCTCCAGGGATCGGGGTTTGAATCCCACCTCCACTCTGTGCATGCACAGCTTGTATGATCCCCCAGTGCTGTGTGGTTTTCCCACTGTAGTCCAAAGACGTGCAGTTAGGTTAACTGGCATCTTCAGTTTGGTCAGGATGTATGCATGTGGTGTTTGCACGTGTCCTATGGAGCTTATTCCAAGAAACATAGGGCAACCTCGGGCCCTTCGGTTAATATCAAGAGGTAGGGTCATTCTTTGCCCTCAGACCAGTTTAAATCCATCTGTCATGTATTTTCTGAACTGTTTGTAGTGGGATATTGGACCATACTTCAAGAAGAAAAGCCTCTAGCTTTCAACAGATATATATTTCAGGGTGTGAAGGATCTGTGCCCATGTCCGGAAGGTCGTAGGTTCAAATCCCGACAGAGCTCTTAGAGCTGGATGCTGGCAAAGCTCAGCACACGAAGCTTACATCACTTGTACTTTGACAAAAGCATCTGTGAATAAATGAAAACCGATGTTTGTTTAGCTATTTTAATATTGAGGAAAGGATACATTTCCTTCTGGGGTGGTCATGTATTTCATTGTATTTGTTTGTGTTGCCTGCATATGGTCAAATGAGCAGGACACAGTCCAACAAACGCCACGCCTGATATCTGACCGCTGTTTGATTTAAAAATAAAACGTGTATGAAATGGAGCAGGCAGACGGTCTTCCATGTTTTACCTTGGCTAGCTAGACTCGCAGTGCTAGCAGAAATACAGACAGACATGCCACAGTGCTGACATCCACACATTATTATAATTGTGATTGAGACCTTTCTTTTCATGTTTCCTTAATGGCTGTGAACATCCCGATGCCGCCTGAGAGGATTCTCCTCGTTTTATTTCGGGCCTCGTTTCTGGGTTTCCGTTGCCATGGCGGCATAAGACAAGGACATTCTCCATGTTCGAAGCCAAAGTTGACCGCAGAGGAAAAATCCCGTACCGCAGTGTTCCTAAACTGTAGGAAAATATAAAAGAAGGGAATGAAAAATCATTTCAGGCATGTTGGATATTAGTTGACAGAGGTAAATCGTTGTTGGACACGAATTATATCACTGTATCTTTCGATTATTAGTCATTTGCTGACCTGCTGATATGAATATTGATGGCTGGATCCTTCCAGAAGAATATAACTTTAAACCTGAAATGAGCCTGACATTGTAGTGGAAACAGAGTTTTTTTACGCCATCAGGCAGCGTATTAAATCCCCGTTCCTGAATTTTGTGCATTTTGTCATGCGTGTACCGATGACAGTTCAAATATCCAGACTTCGGCGCTCAAGTAAAAATATAATAAACATGTTAATCGTTCAAATGTACGTCCATTGATATTAAGGATGACATAGACTAGGAGAAATGTACTCCAAATGTACTTATGAAGAACCTCTGGATGTGTTTATTTTTCTCCAATTTCAGATATGGTGAGCCGTCTAGCCGTCTGAGCCCTAAACTGTAACCCCAGTGCTAGCTGTCAAAGTATTTGTAAACATATTAATAATTTCAAATGATCAGATATATAACCAGAATCACTTAATGACTACACATATTATTTGGAAACTGTCAAAACAACACAGAGAGAGCCAATGATGCACTGCATCCGTTTTCCACACTAGCAGTCCTATATGCAGATTTGCCTGGAGCTCATCCCATGAGGTGGGAAACACTCTGGGTGTGGTGCCAACCCATCACAGGGCAACGTCACATACTATGGGCAATTTGGACACACCACTCACCCTACGTTGTATGACTTTGGACTGTGGGAGGAAACCTGCAAAGCATGGGGAGAACAAGCAAACTCCCCAAACACACAGCAGAAGCAAGACAAACCCTTAACCTTGGAGGTGAAAAACAACCACACTAACCAGTAAGCCACCATGTCTCCCCAACTATGCATTCATAGGGAGTTATTGTAGCTTCTCAATAAACTTTTTTTACCGCTGAACGAGTAGCAGTGGTAATACACTAGCAGTGGCATATCTGGAAAGGGGGATTTGTTTCTGTCATACTCTTGATTGCATTAACACCCGTCTAAGTCGTTTGTGGTCAAGTTGGGAAGTGAGGTCTTCGATTTCTTAGGGAATTCAGACGGGCTTTTCCGGCGGTGTTTTTAAAATAGCCACAGACTGCCACTTAAACGTACGGCACAGTCGTCTACAGCATCCGTGACGCTGCTCCATCCTCCTCTGCCTAATACAGCATGACATCAGCGCCTTGGCCCTTCGTGAGATCCACGCTGTCCAGAGCCAGTAAAGCTTCGAAATCTACACCACCTTCGTCAATAAGCACGTCACCCTCCCCTGAAAGGTAGTATCTGGAGGCGGGCTCTTTGTTTGAGTGGCAGGATGGGCACACTGCTTTCCATAGCAAAATGCCACCATTCAGATTAAAATGCCGCCCTTCAAAAAAACGTAAAAATGCCCTGAATGAATGGCTGCTCAACCCAAGTATCAACAGGTTAAACTAAGTGCCATATATCATACATAAAACAAGATTTACTGCGACGTGTTTACTAAGTTGGACGGCAGGTTGGCTCAGTGGGTCCTACTGTTGCCTCACACCTCAGAGCTGGAGGCTTGAATCCCCCCTCTGCTCTGTGTGTGGGGTTTACACGTTCTCCCCATATCGCAGTCCTGTCTCTCTTCCCACTGTTTATTCTGCGGAGGTACAGGTTTTTCGTGATATTCAGGAGGATATTTGTTGAGTTTTGCCAGCACTTAAAAGTGATTTAGGGTTCCGTGCTAAAAAGAGAAACACAATCCACCATTACTGGGTATTTAGGATGTAGACCCATTCTCATTACGTCCTCCTTGGCTCATGGTTCCTCTTCTTCACGCTGGAGTCCGTCATTTCTAGTCGTTGCTGGCCGTTACTATATCACCCCCACTGTTTTGATTTCCCGTCTGAAACCTTAACCGTATTGGCCATCCTTCTTCTAGCACGATTGTGTGCCTTGGCACGAGGAGGAAGCGCACAGAACCAGCGGTACCAGCGCCATGACGTGTCACCCACACGACCAGCACTGGGAAGTGTGCCAGGTGGTCAGGGCAGTGGGCCCACTGTGGCTACAGGTGTGCAGCTCCTTCTTCTCTGTCTGACTGTCTCTCTGAAGGAACGGGTCCAAATCAACAGCTTTCTTTGTGGTTCCTCATAACCAGCAAGGAGCCACACGTCGCTCTGGTGCCAGCACCGCCTTTATGAGCCACGCCTAAGTTATGGTCCCAGTTGATGGAGAATTCAGACAAGACGCATCCAGGGAGACCGAGGAAGGAGAAAAAGAGGACAGGTTCCCCGCCCCAGTCTGATAAACTGAGATATCTAGGTGGGATGCTGGTTATCCATGTCAGGATGCTATAAACCACTGGCAGAAACAAAATGGCTATAAGGATTAGAGGATAGACGATCCAAGCACTGGGTTCATTTCCAAACCATAATCCAAGATCCCTAGTCCAAAAACAGTTAGAAGATCAGTGAGTTCGATAAGGGCAACATGGGGGGAAAGCAACAAATCCAAACAACCAGAGGAGGAACCAGAAACCAGACAGGCCAAGCACAAGATCGCAGATGGAATTAGGAAAGTCACAGTGGGACGTGGAACACCATGCAAAGAGGAGACGGAGAAGAAAAAGAGGCCCTAAAATACATAAACGATGGAACCAATGCATGAGTCACAGGTCTGCAAGTAGGCCGAAGAGGCGGAGTCTGGCCAAACTGGGCGTGGCTAAACAGAAGCTTGGCTAGTGTGTCAAAAATGCTTAGGAAAGATCATTATCTTTATTGGATTCGAGGCTTCTCTGTGTCACGTCCTGGGTGCAGTGAAATTCTTACTTGTGTGCCCTGCAGACTCGTGACAACAGAAATTTATGCTGGGTGACAAATAACGATTAACACCAACAAATGACAAGCATAAATAACAGAACAAATAATGACACAGTAGAAGGTATGCAGCTGGGATGAAAAGGGGCCAGGATAATAAAGCACTTCAGTCTTCAGGGGGACGTCAGTCTGTTCCAAAGTTTGCTGCCCACCCCGATGGTCTCGATCCAGCCCGATGGCCAGCAGGGCCTTAATGCCTTTATGGAATTTGTTACATAACCACGTCAAAGGCTGATGACAGTAGAGAAAATTGGACTAAAGCAAGACCCTTCGTCACGACGGCCTTTCAGATTTTACAGAGTGTTCCTGTGCTGGTTCCAAGGCCCATCCATCTAGCCCAGAGCCTGGTATATGGGCAGTCCACAGCCTCTGAGGACGTGATAGATAGTTGGGCTGCCAGTGGGTGTCGGACCCCTTCTTGGCCTGACACCTTTACGTTTCCTCTCCTCTGTTACCTGCTGACATTCGGCACGATGAAAATGTTAGCCTCTGCAATGATTCTGATCCTAATTTGTTTCCAGCCCATAACGGGAACGATGTTATATGAAAAGAATTTGAGTTTCATTGTGGCTACATGTGTGTGCATGTGTCAAGAGAGTGGGGTTTCAGACGGATATTAACCGAGCGTCTCCTCGGGGTGAATAAACAGAGAAAAGAAAACTGAGATGCATTGACTGGCATTCCATTATTTAGAAATATCCACTTGTGTGTGTCTCTCATGCAGACTTTTCCAATTGTGCGCTTAAAGTAATTGGTCTTGAGTGAGCTTTTAGAGTGAAGAAACAGACAACGGAGGTTTCATCGAACATAACATGTTTGTTAGACATTTTTGTGATCCAGCTGTTTTACTGCTGGGAAATTAAGTAAAAAGCTTGATTACCTCGATACCCCACATGCAGCATTCCTGCACCGTTGATGCAGTCTCCAGAAGATTCCTCTATCTCGTCGTTACATCCAGGATCAAATGTCTGTGCCCCCTTCACCCTGAGTGGAATGCCGTACCGAGAAAAGTAGACATGAGGAGGAATGGTCTGCAGGGTCGCCTGCAGAAAAATCACGAGTGATTCAGCGTTGGAAGTAAACCGGCACTGACTTGAGTCCATTATGCAATGTTTATGTTATGTAGATATTGTGTTTCCTTGAAGTCCATACCAAAGGATAATTTGAACAGAACAGAGAATTCATCACGTTACCAGAGAACCTTGGAGACATTTGGCCTATTCGTCAGTGGCTGACTGCTAGGTTTGGACCCCTGATTTTTATCTGTCACTTCCTGTTATCATTTAACCGTTGCTTGGAATTGGGTTTATTGAATGATAAACTCTTCCCACATTTATCTTAACTGTAATATTATAATGCAGATAGCTAATCAGACCGCTCAGGGGAATATTTCATCACAATTTTCACCTTTAATTTCTAACCTTTAATTCCCTTTATAAACATTAGCTGCCCAGCTTCAGAATCTGTGCCAAGGAGCCTAGCAATGATCAATTGGTGAGTAATGCAGAGCAGTGAACAAAAATAAAGACGGATTAGTAAGGTTTTCTGATTTTGGCTGGAAATGAAGGTTCAAAGTTCACGTCTTTTTTTATGGTCATGTGACCCTCCTTATTCTGGATAACTAGTTGGATGGATGCTTCCTTGATGTTCATTGCTTTGTGTTGTCTGGTTTCATGTTTCCAGGCTCCCTCTAAACCACTAAAGTTCAATCATTAATTCTTACCCAATAGAAACCATAGTATACAATCTGCATAATTCTGTGACCTGGGTGGGCAGCTGTGATGATGTACTATTCATAACCGGGGGTGGTTAAGCCCCCCGGCAGTGCTCTACTAAGCCACAAATGGATTTGCACCTACAGTCAACCAACTGGAATATTATAAACCATTTTCACTTAAAGGACACACAACAGGCTTGTAGTTAAAAACTGGAGGCAGTGTATTTTAACTCTGACAGTTTTTTTGATCAAAGAAAATGTATATGCGTATAATCCCTAACAGCAAATGAATGTTAACATATGAATGGGTATGATTCTGTTTTTGAGCAAAATCTGCCAAATCCAAAGCTCAGAAGGAACCATCTTTCTCTAGTGCAACCAAATCGTTAGAGGTTTTCATTTTGTCAACCTTTGAGGCTTTGAGCTTAAAGGCCCCACAAGTACTTAAGGTTGGTTATCAAGCCTCACTGTAGTTACGGTTGGTTATTTACTGGGCCTCGCCGTAGTTACGTTTGGTTATTTACTGGGCCTCGCCGTAGTTACGATTGGTTATTTACTGGGCCTCGCCGTAGTTACGTTTGGTTATTTACCAGGCCTCAGCATAGTTACGTTTGGTTATTTACTGGGCCTCGCCGTAGTTACGTTTGGTTATTTACAGGGCCTCGCCGTAGTTACGTTT
>JAACJT020000033.1:11683434-11708977 GCA_009936485.2 Gymnarchus niloticus
ACACAGGGACTGCACTTAATTTCGTTGTACCCGTTACAATGACAATAAAGATATTCTGATTCTGATTCTGATTCAAACTCGAGCAGAATCGAAAATAACACCAAGATTTTTTACATGGCTGTGTACATTAGCTGACAGCGGGCCCAAATCACTTGCTATAACGCTGACAGCATCAGGAGTCCCAAAGATGATAATATCAGTCTTGTCTTGGTTTAGTTTAAGAAAATTGATGTCCAGCACTGCATGTCCCTCAGACAGTTAGAGATGCGTTGAAATGTACCATTTTCACCCGGCTTGAGTGGAAGGTATAACTGTGTGTCATCTACATAACAGTGATATGATATATTATGATTCTGAAAGATGGACGCAAGGGGGAGCATGTACAAGGAGAACGGGACAGGGCCCAGAATTGAACCTTGAGGTATTCCACAACTAATTCTTGATGAGGAGGAGCAGCAATTTCCTATCCTGACATTAAATATTCTGTTTTCTGAATAGGAGGTAAACCACTTCAGCACAGTAGACTGGATGCCAACAGCACATTTCCGGCGGTTTAATAAAATAGTATGGTGGACAGTGTCAAAGGCTGTGCTTACATCTAAGAGAATTAGAATAGCACATTTACCAGAATCAGCAGCTAAAGGTAAGTCATTAGATCCCCTCAAAACGGCTGACTCAGTACAATGGCAAGCTCTAAATCCTGATTAAAATTTGTTCAGAATATTATGTGTACTTAAAAATGAGGACAGCTGGTGAAAAACAACCTTCTCCAAGACCTTTGACAAGAATGGCAGCTTGGAAATGGGTCTAAAGTTGTTTAGAGCTAACAGATCTAAACACGGTTTTTTTAAACGAGGCTGGAGTGCCACTTCTTTGAAACAAGATGGAGCAATGCCATTTGTTAAACTGTTGTTAATTATAGCAAGAATGTTTGGACCAACTGTCTGCAACACATCTCTGAGAAGCGGTGTGGGAAACACATCCAGGGAGCATGTGGTAGGCCTCATACGCAAGATTAAGTCAGTGAGAGAGGGCATTGACACGGCTTCAAACTGATTAAGAAAACTTGACATAAGGGCAAGTCAGAGGGATCATAGGACGTAGGTGAAATACACGCTCTAATTTTCTCAATTTTTTCTATGAAGTACAGTCTAAATTCCTCACGAATTTCTGTAGTGGCCCCAGATATGGCTGTAGTGTTAGAGTGCAGTACTGTGTTAAATATTGAATATTTCAAAATAATGTTGGCAAAATAGTTTGCTCTTGCTGCTTTAACGGAACACTGATATTTAGCCAAACATTCTCTCTGAATTTGATAGGAAACATGAAGTTTATCCTTTTTCCATTCCCTCTCTGCCTTCCTGCATTCCTGCCTGAGAGCACGAGCATCACTATTTAGCCATGGTTGTGTTCTTACTTTGGGCCTTCTGCATTTCGGTGGAGCAACGCGATCTAAAATGTCGACGCATGCCGAGTTGAAGAGTGCAACTAGTTCATCGGGGTCATTGCACTGACCAGGATTCTCGGTGGAGAGAGCTACAGGAGAAGTGACAAAGGCAGCGGAGAACTGACTGGCTGTGTAGTAGGGACACTGGTTGACCCGAGGGAGTAGACATGGAACAGAAACATCAAACAGAACGGGTTTGTGGTCAGGCTGATATGCATCTACCACCTCGACGGTGCATGCTGAGAAACCAAAGGACAAAATGAGGTCCAAAGTGTACCTGTGCTCATGAGTGGGACCCATAACAGATTGAGTTAAATTAAATGATTCAAGAAGTTGTACAAATTGCCTGACTAAAGGTTTGGAAGGACAACAAATATGGATATTAAAATCACCAAGAATTAAAAGTTTATCAGTAGTGGGTAATACCACAAATGAAAAGTCTGAAAATTCCTAAATAAAACCCTTGGAGGTTTTTGGCGGTCTATACACTAAAGCACAGAGCACAGGGCATGACAGCTCCACTTTAATCAATTGCAATTCAAAACTTGAATACTCTCTCTCAGTCAGCATTCGGCATTTAAAAACATCCCTAAAAATGGTCACTAAGCCTCCCCCATGACCAGTAGACCTAGGTGTATTAAAGAATTTACAAGCAGCAGGGGACAATTTGACAAGGGAGCCTAAATCCCCAGTAGGTAACCAAGTTTCAGTTATAAAGATGAAGTCCAATCCTGGAGAGGTGAAGAATTCATTGAGTATGAAAGTCTTGTTCACCACAGACCTGGCGTTGACTAGTGCTACTTTAAGTGGTGTAGGGTCTGAGGAGTCGCCAGTCAAAGTGTTGGACGGTGTATATTCCAAGCACCGGAGGTATCTTAAGTTGACACCCCTGCTTCGATGGGAATAAATGCCAGTTTTTGCAAAATTAATTAGCAGGCGATGTACAGGCACTCTGTCCAAGTCTTGGATCTTCAAGTTAAAAAGAAAGAAACACTAAACAGATAACAAACAAACCTGGAGAGCAGCGGCAGAAAGACATGCGAGTGTACACTCACCCGGAAATGACAATAACGCAAGGATGAAGCGACAGAAAGCCCACTCAGAGAATGGACCAAAAATGTCCACTCAGTTCTCCTAAACCTCTGTGACAGCTCAATGTCCGAAGGCATCAGTTCTACGCTCATGTGAATTTCAAAGCTGCATTTTTCATTTCATCTCCACATACAATTACATTCAGAAACACAAGAAGCATGGTTTGAACACCTTCAGACAGCACGCTAGTCATTCTCCAGTCTGTCCCTATCAGAAACATGACCAAATACGCACGGCCCACACACCAAGTAGGTTCGAGTCGCAGAATGTGAACGGCAACAGATGAAAAGGCCTGTATCGTAGTGTAATCTGCACTGTGGGCTTGTATTTCCATGCAGTACAAGATTTTGTATAACACAAACAATCTTTATTCTCACATTCTCTTTATTCTAATCTTACTTAAATCCTATAGTTTGCTTTATTATATATTCCTTTATTATAGCCATTCTTTGTTTTCTTTGTTGTTGTTTTTGTGTGTAATCGCAATGTGGGACAAGGTACTAAAGAAAAACATTTCACCACACTACATCACATGTATGTAATCTGTATGTGACCAATAAAGAACCTTGAACCTTAAACCAAATTACTCAAATATGATTCTTCCAGGATCTAATGTCAAGATTAACAAATAAATAGTCTTGCAAGCTAATTTTTTACAAGTTCTATGTGAATTCTCTGGTGATATGAAGGTTCAAATCAGCGGTATCTCACAAATCCATACAAGGCGTGGAGACGTTGAAGGAGGGTTCAGAGGCCATGTTGTCGTAAAATGGTAATTAACGAAGAATTAAGCAAACATGGAAGAATGCTAGAAACAGCTACATCGTCATAATGGCTTCTTCCTTATTCATCATGATTGTTTATCCTTTGTGTGTTGATGTCATGCACTCAGATGTGATTATATTTACAGGAAACATTATTCAGAAACAATTTTACATGAAGCTGAATTTTAGTCATTTTTAAGAAGCAAGAAAACGCCTGAAAGATGATGTCTGAAATTGTGAGTTGAAGCCCTGGAAAAAATGAACAAATAAACTGTTGCATGATAATAAAGTAAGGTAAACAAACTGAAATAAGATTTCTGCAAATTAACAGAACAAAAGAAATCTATTAACTGTAAAAGGTTTTTCACATTAAAGGTTTAAATGGTCGCAGTTTGGTTTTGGAACCAGATTTAGTCTGCTATTTTCTGAGCTTTTTTATGGCGAATCAATCATTCAAAATCAATCTTTACGTAATGAGGCCAGTTCCATACACTTAAAAAACATTAACTGTGTAAAAATCCATCCATCTTCCACCATCTTACCTGGAACAGGATCTTGGAAAGGGAACACAACAATACTTTATTTCTACAGGGACACAAAAATACTTTATTTCTACAGGGACACAACAATACTTTATTTCTACAGGGACACAAAAATACTTTATTTCTACAGGAACACAAAAATACTTTATTTCTACCGGGACACAAAAATACTTTATTTCTACACGGACCCAACAATACTTTATTTCTACAGGGACACAAAAATACTTTATTTGTATAGGGACAAAAAATACTTCATTTCTACAGGGACACAAAAATACTTTATTTCTACAGGGATACAACAATACTTTATTTCTATAGGGACACAAAAATACTTTATTTCTACAGGGACACAAAAATACTTTATTTCTACAGGGACACAACAATATTTCTACACGGACCCAACAATACTTTATTTCTACAGGGACACAAAAATACTTTATTTCTACAGGGACACAAAAATACTTTATTTCTACAGGGACACAACAATACTTTATTTCTATAGGGACACAAAAATACTTCATTTCCTTAAGCTAGTTTACAGAGGGACTCTTTTATACATGACCATTTCTTGCTCCAGGAGTAACCCCTTTCACACTGATCACCGCATCATGTTTAGTGAAACAAGCAATGAAGTGGAATTTTTGTAACAACTTCATTTTTGTGTGTAGATATAGTTTGCTTAAACATATTCATACGCATGAAGGCATCAAAAGCTACGAGCCCTTCTCAGAGCATATCATTGTGGCCTTCATGGCCACATGTCGTTTCGTTGCTAACTTTAACTACAGGAATTCAGTAAGTTAAAACATTAATCACATTTAGATTAAAAAGAGTCGCTGTTTTGGAAATGAGCACAAATATCATTTTGTGTTTATTGGGTGTAGCCTTTTTAAATCTTCTTTTGTTGTGAGATTTGAGATTTTTTTCACTCGAACCAAATATTCGATAAATTATAACGTCATGAAGTCTTATTACATCTTATATGGAAATCGTTTGCCCAGAATTTTCCACAGGATCTGCACAGTCGCGATTTTGGTTTGTGGTGAATTCCTGTGCTCAACCTGAGCTCCAACTGAATGAACATAACAGAGGTGATTTTATTTTTGTTCTTGCATTTATGGAACCTGTGCTGCCTCTAATAAATTATCCCGATAATTTTTTTTTTAATTACACGGCTCTCTCAGACAGAGTCGCATTTTTCTCTTGACAAATCAGATTCCTCCACTGCACACAATGTTTTAATTTAATCTGTGAATATGGTGCATATGTGCCTTTCTCACTATACTGCTATGTACCCCTCCCTAAAATCTTTGAAAGTAATATTTTGAAGAAATTATTTTGTTTAAATTCGGCTTCCAAGCCCCATTGAACACTGAAAGAGGCTGACAGCTGTAAATGGTCTTCAATTTGAAACTGGCCTTTTCTGTTTTAAACATTTGGACGTAAATATTGACAGACAACTTTGGCAACTGCCACAATCCGTTCAAGATGTGTCACGAAGCGGGAGAGAGACTCCTGCACTGGAACCTTGAGAGAGGCTTTCTGAATACGCAGTTGACCGGCGTGTTGAGCGGGTGACACATCATAAACCGCACCGGCATTTTTCCAGTATGTTTGCTGGAAAAATGTTCTTATAAAGTGTTCTTATAAAATGTTCTTATAAATGTTCGTATAAAACAACCTTTAACTGAATATTTCACTGCCGTCGCGTTTGTTTTCTTGGACAGTACCATGTACAGTAACGGATTTCTGTTTATTGCTTTAACATCAGACGTTCATCTGTAGGCAGAATAGAGTGGATCACCCCGACTTGGCTTTCAGTTCAGGGTGAAAAACGAGGCAGAATAAAGTGGCACAGAGAGATTACGTTAGGCCACCGAGTCACGACTCCACACAATAATGAAATGTGACTTCCTTTTGTACTCCATAACGGGCTTCTCTCCCACTTGGAAACGTTCTCGTATTGCTTTGGGGGACACGTACTTTATGAGGCCTGAGAAACATTGGATTTAAATTCCTAATTACAGATGTAAAGTGTTCAAACTCTTAATCTTCACAGTTTATTTAGTGGTAACATCTGCCTGTCTGAATAAACCCAAGATTAGCACTAATTAGCAAGTCTATCCTTAGCTTTCCACGCAGCACCCTAATTGTTCAAGTCTGAGTGCTCACATGGCACGCAATGCGTAATGTTTATGCTGGCATCTTATAAATCTTATGACTCAAACGTGTCTCTTTTGGAGCTTTCAACCTTAGCCAAGTTGGACAAACCATTCCTATAAAGATGGCTGACTTTAACCAAATTGGTTCAGTCAAAAATGGAATCCGTAGCTCTTGCCAGTAGCTTCTTGTGTAATACCTTTTTGGTGTCTCGTATTGTAAATGATCATCCATCCATTTGTCTGTCCATCCATCCATCTGCCTTAGTGAACTGCTTTATAAATGTAGATCTGAAATCACGTGGACTAAGTGTGTGTTCCCCTGTATACAAGTGTACCCCCCCCCCGACAGAAGATTTCTCCCATTGTCACAGCCCAACATTCGGCTTTCATATCATGTTTTCTGAGCGACGGTCTCTGAAGGGATGTCTCCCTGTGAAACACAGATAGGGTATGAATGTGTCAGGGGCAGAGCCAAGTTTGGGGGGCGAGCCCATCTTCTTACAGTATGCAGTCTTCAAGCAAATAAACTAAGAGTTTTCTATTAAATGATAGAGAGACCAGGAGTTACGATCCAGCTCTGGTGGGTTTACGCTTAATTCATTTTTGGTTACTGAGCAAAATTGGTCTTTTTGTATGTTTGCTTGGCTCATGTACCCCTTTCTATCTGGAGGGTGCCAACAGTATTCCCCATTCTCAGGTCTTCATGCTCCCATTCCAAAATCCACAGTGAACGGGACGAACAACCATGATGTGGATAACCTAGAATATTCCGAGGAGCTCAGATGATTTCAATCAGGTCACGTTAACTCAACTGTGGAGTTACCAGCTGCTTATGTAAGCTCTTTAAGGGCTACGCTATCTTGACCTCATATGACTCCTCTGGTTCTCTGGCTTCATTCATCATTTCTTCTGCTCTGGCGATTACTTCACCGGGCCGATTCCCGAACGTGATTGAGTCGGCAAATGAGAAGTTTAAGGGACGTTTCCTCATAGTAAAACACCCACTTCTGTGCCCCTGTAAACGAGAACGCACCACAAGGGTTTCAGGCCAAGGACCAGATGTTTCGGCTCAGTGTCATATTTGTTTAGGCCTCAAGGAGACGACCTGTTGGACTGGGTTGCGAGGTTAGCCACAGTTAAGCAGCTGCATTCGTTAATGCCCCCGTTTTACAGCCGTCACCTTGATCATATCCACAGCTCGCTTTTTTCAAAGCTCCCAGAAGGCAGCGACTGTTTTGGAATCTCCAAAAGCCAGAACAGAACAGCGATGAGGGTATAAAGCCTGCACATGCTTTTTGTATTTACGTTTTAGCAGCTGAAGACGCAGTAATAGTTTTATTGACAGTCTTTCTGTGTAGGGTTACACAGTAAAGAGACACTTTATATTAAATACTGAAATCGAATGCTTCATGACCCAGCTCTGAAATTTAGTTGCAATTTGTGGCAGTCATTAAATGTAATGTTTAATCTTCTGTTGAATCGGCAGGTGTTGACTTTAAACACAATCTGAACATTATGTGAGGCATATTCAAAACGAAGATTAAGTTTGAGGCGTCTATCTCAGGTAATACTAGAGTTGCTATGTAATTTTGCTTTCAAGTCACCTTTAATATTTTTTGTGGATTTTCAGGTATAAAGCTAAGAATGCTGATGATCAATAAACCCTAGGAAAATAATCCATTCACCTTTGTAAGCTGTCCCTCTACGAGTGAGTGTAGCAGAAAAGGATTTTTTTGTCCAATCAGTGCTTGAGAAGGTATTAAATGAACATGACTTCCACACTGGAAGAAATGGTCTCAAATATGTGCAAAACCATAGAGGAACATGTCAGCAGCTACCACTCCAGTGATGTCAATTTTTACCTTACACCAGTAAAAGAAAGAAATTAATCGCAGGCTGTTTGTTGCTTGTTATCAAGCCTACAGTCATTGTTCTAATGATTTCAGACAGACGAACGATTGTTATTATAAGCATGAGCTAAAAATTTCTAATATGTGGCATTTTATTTAATCAGGCCTGGACGACGTGTTCCTCTATCTGTATATTTGCATATAGAGATCTGCAGATACACCTTGTATTTAAAACCAAATACGTTTTCAGTCCAAAAAAGTGTAGGCCTACTGGTAATAATGTAATATTCAGCTAGTGTTTAATCCCTCATTAGAAGTGTTATTAAGATGTTTTAAGACTGCTATGCGAAAGGATCACGCAATGAGGCGCTGGCTTGGGCGCAGTCAGCGCGGTTTTAACAGTCACATTAAAGTTTTCGTGTAAATGGATTTCTTTTTTCCGGCGGACGGAGAAGCGACGCCATACAGACGCATTTAATTTGCCTGTCAAGAAAATTAAAACCTTTCAATGCAGTTGTGTCCGATGAATAACGATAAGTTTTTATAGACGTAGCAAACGGAAAATATCACTTTTGTCTACCACTTCCGCTTTGTCCGATATCACGCTGAACTCCGGGCCTGACTGGTTTTCCAGTACCGCCAAGCCAATACGGCGGTAACTGCTAGCTAAAGGCTCTTGAAACCTCAGGAGCGTCAATATTCTGCCAAGACTCTACTGATGGCCGCCTTCCAATTCTCCTCTTTAACGTGAAGTGAAAAATAAACAATTACACTTAATCGACGCCATCCAAAGCTCACGTGCAGCAGTTTTCCTGTCCCGCGTTCAATTCACGTATTGAATGAAACAACAGCCTTTCTTTTCCCGGCACACTATAACGTGTTTGTAACGATGACGGTGTTCGTTTCAACCTAACTGCTTATTTGAGTTGGCTACATCGAAATGTGTCTTAAGATTAGAGTCTTCTTCCTGCCATCTCTAAATGCCAACGCAATAACCGTGGTTGACTTATTTTGTTGTGCTGTTGAAAAGCATTGCTGGCAAGCTAATGGATCTTCTTAGCAGACGGCCTGAGATGTATTAATAACACATAGGCTCCCCGCACTCTGGGAACGTAGCTTCATTTCCATGGCACCTCCATGCCCAGTATAATCGAGACTAGCTGCAGTCCTTCCTCCTCCACGGAAAGCATTGCTCGTTTTGCTGTCCTATACGGAAAATCGCAGCTCTGATTCATTTCTGCTTTACGTCCTTCGTTAATCGTGACCTGTCATGCACACAGCCCCGGACTTTCTTTGCTGGGGTCATTATGAACACCCAATACTGCTAGGAGTGAGTGTAAAATATGCAGTTTTCCTTTATAGGTGCACTCTCTCAAGCAGTAAAAAAGTACTTCGAAGTTATAAAATATTACTGAAATGATGTAATAAAACAATATTACGATACCGCCAGGATCCTAGTCAACTGTGTTTGCGGACACTGCCCTCAGCCTGATGGCTAAGATTGCGTAGCGAGTCACTTCACTGGTATCAGAAGTGGGATTCATAGGATCGCCTTTGTGTGAAACCCCAGCGTTTGAAGAAGGCCATTAGTGTGTTTTGCTGAGTGTACCCTCCCTTACGACAGTGCTTGCTTCATTCTCGTCGGCCATGTTCCAAGAGTACCATCGGAAAGCTCAGTGTTCATTCAGAAATCGAAGTCTATTTTTAACTGCTGTTAGCCAGCCCCAGGGTAAATCGTAGTTTTTAATTAAATCTTGGAAAAATTTAAGGCAGGTTGATTTAAAAAATAAAAAATACCCCTGTAGGTGTCGCTTTGATTTAACGAGTGAATTTAGGGTCCACATTAAAAATTTATAACGTGGACCTCATGCACCACCGGTCGCCATCAGACAGGCCTTTCTCAAAGGCTTGGGATTCATTTTGAACTTGGCAGCCCCGAATTTTATTCTCGTATTTTTCCAGCAATTTCACATTTTGCCATCAGCTTCTTCGCCGCTTTTAAAATACAAGCTACTTGGAAATGCTTAATTAATCGAGGCAGCCGTGGATATCGTTAACCGACGTTAGCGGAGTGATCGGTTTACCGCGCAGAGGAAGAACGGGCGGCAGTTAATGTCAGCCGCGTTCTATAAGACGTCTTCCCGTTTCACTACGACGCCACGCATCCCCCCTAATTGTAACACTGGCCTGGATTACCACAAACTGGTAACTGCAGACTTCTGATATTTTCCCTAACTGTTAAGGCCAATACATTTCAAGTACATTCTGCCTGGAGTGTAAAAACGAGTTTATTTTGCTATCCTTTATTTAGCTTTCCTGACTGAGCAAACTCTTCGTTGTGTCTGTTTCAGCGTGGCTGCTATATTCTCTTAGCAGCTGAGCCAATTTTATGGCAATTTCAGGAAAATAAACAGACACTAAATAACGGTAATGAGTGCCGCAAACGTTTTCACATGATTCTGAGAACCTCCTTGTGGTATTTTTTTCTTTAGCTTTACATAATATTGTGCATTCTATTTTTAGCATGCAAGCTACTTGCAGACCACCTTACGCTCCTGAAACCAGACACCAGTGTTTTTAAACACTCCAGTAGCGACTTCTCTGTGTGCGTGTGTCTGCGGGTGGGCGTTTCCTTGCAGTTTGAGGACTGTGCAGACCATAAGAAAAACAAGGTGTGGTTAAACCTTCCTTAGGATTAAAACCCAAGGTGTCAAAGCATTGCTTTCTGTTACACAGCTTCGGAGTAAATAATGCTGATTTTGCACCTGAACAGCAGATGCTACAAGACCCCTGGCAGGGACCGAGTGTACAGGTATAGTCCACAGAGAAGCCACAACGTTTCTCATCCCGTGCTCCATGATTCCCTAGTGGTCCATGGCATAATTGCAGGGGGAACGCTTTGAAAATATATTCCACAATATATTTCAAGTATTTCTCTAGGCCTAGGTAGCCTGCTATAACCTTGTCTTATTCACAAGCTCTGGCGGGGGTCCTTCAAAACGCATGCAAACGTGACCGGAGTCCAGTGCACCGAAGAGATTGAGAACCGCTGGTGTCAACTAAACAGCCGGTGTGCTCACAAACAGCATGTTGGCTGGCCCGCTTGTCCCGCCCCGCCAAAGCCGGGCACGGACTCGTCCACACGTGAACAAACACAGAGCCTTTCACACAGGCTCCGCATTCATTACGCGTGTTTTCTAACATGTGTCAGTGAAGCGTGTAGCTATGTACCCGGGAGAGATACGGGCCCAGGACGGTGAATAAAGAGTCTGATTTACTCATGCTAAGTCTTCTACTCCCTCCTTGTTCCACGTTCCTTCATGCCCTCGCATCTTAAACACTATTTGTTTAACCAATTAAAACCAGAGGAGTCTAACACTTACCTACCAGATTGTTCTAGAATGCCAGGGTTTTCATATTCAGCCCATAAAGTCTGTTTCCTCCTGCGTGTCAACACTTTAAATTCATAAGGGATATTTAGTCTTAGAAGTCATACGGCCATACTGGGGCCAATTTAATGAATCTTTTTTTTTTTCTCCAAGTAAAAGCTTCATTGACTACCTTGGACCACCCCTGCAGTGCATCCCAGCTATCGATGGTTTAAGCAGATTTTTTTTTCAAGTAGAGGAAATGCAGCAACTTTAAAGTAGTTTTTTTTTTTTTTTTTTTCTTTGGAGAACTGACTCTGGGCAGCGAAAGGAATGTAATGAATCACGGGGCACTGACAGAGATCTGTTTGCTCAACTCAGTCGGATCTCGCTCGCCTTTGGCTCCATGGGTTCGGTCCTGTTTGCGGCGCCCCGTTCCGAGAGTGATGGCGCATTTATTTAGCGAGCAGATCAGCGTGCGGTTTGTCTTGAGCGTAAGGAGAGAGATAGACTGCTTTTTCTTTCAGGAAATAGGATAGCACTGCCCTCCGCTGCAAGTCTGTGACAAACAGGGAAATGCTGCTAAAACCATTTACATTTTTTCCTTTTGCAAGGCAGCAGAGCGCAAAAATTCATAAACAGTATTTTAAACTATACACATTGAACTATTCAAAGTCAGATTATCTAACACAATCACTGATGGACTTCTGCCACAAAACAATCTACCCCAAGGTACACAACAGCATGAAGGGAAGTTAATGCAAACCCATTACTGGTGCACAACAAGTATTCTGCGGTGGGCTAAAGTTCAGTGACATAACCGTACATTCGAATCACCTGAGCCTTGTCGTCCATCCGCTCAGACATGGGTTCTAATTCCTTCCTGGTCCAGAACTCAAATGCAGACCCTGATCCCTGAACCCCTGGCCTGTTTTGTTCTTGTCTGCTTCCTGGTTTTTCCTTGTTTTATTTATTACCCATCTCCACTCTGCAAATAAAGTCCATCCTTCCATTCTGCCCTCCCGACTTACAAGGTAGTGGTCACAACCTGGGTCCCAGGGCTCCGAACACCCTTTGCCCAAAATTTAGCATACTTGATTTATTTGGGAGAATGCAGCATTAGGAGGACATCCAAAAGCAAGGAACTCCAGGGTTGTTGGTTCAAGTTGTGCAACGGTTTCGTATGTGTCTGGGTTTACGGTTCTCCGTGCAGCACACGTGGTGGCAGGGACAGCGAGAACGGAACAGGGTCCGGAATCGATCACAGCAGCCATACTTAACGTTTGGAAGAAGGCATCTCTTTCCATGGAAACAGCCCATCAAATTCCAGGAGAGGTTGCCCTATTTGTGCCATCTCCGAATGCCTTCTCTGGAGTCTGCAAAAAGGAACTTTTCATTCAATTATTGGTTTTTCCAAAGTCCTTCAAAATATCAGTCAAACCTCATTTTTGTCACCTCTTAATTAATGTGAAACTAGAGGTCAAACACGATCCAAAATCAGTAGCAGCAAAGTAAATACCAACACATGCATGTAGGACCTAAGACAGGTGTATTAAATCATCCTTCCTGACACACAGAGAATAAACTCATTCAGTTCATAAACTGGTAGCTGGAACACCTTCATCAGTTCATCGTCCAATTTAAACAACTGTAAGGCAGAAATGTAGTGACATGTTCAGCATAAACCCAGATTTCCAAGCCAGTTTCATAGCAGAGCTTAATAACAGGCATGCTAGGCCTAGACAATCACAAAACTGTGTGTCAAACAGCGTGGCTCCTTTCATTTGCTGGTGATTAGTTGAGTCCATTAGCAGATAGTTAGGAAAATGAAAGATTAACAGAATGATGCCGTTTCAAAGCTGAAGCGCTTAAGTGTAGCACAAAACAGTACCATCAGACTCAGACGTCCCAAATCGCCGTCCGTGCTCATATCTGTGGCCGGCGGGACGAGTGTAGTGGGGTGGCGAAACAGTCCTCGGCCAACAAAGTCAGTAAATATAGTCACCTTCACCAAAAACGAAAGCTATAGAAGATGAAGGAGTGCTTCACCGACGTTCTTACCTGACAGTACCATGCTAGCAGGAGGTAATATGTACAAAGTGCATTTTCAAACATATTCAGTCAGACATGCTGCCTGATGGTCTGCTTTAAGGAAGTAGCCAAACCCTCCTGGTCATCCAGCTGCTAGAAGGTGACCGGCTCCATTCTGCTCTGCTGAACCGGTTCACACAAGTGGGCACAGCCGCTTCACCCTTT
The DNA here is from genome assembly GCA_009936485.2 of Gymnarchus niloticus. NCBI lineage: Eukaryota > Metazoa > Chordata > Actinopteri > Osteoglossiformes > Gymnarchidae > Gymnarchus > Gymnarchus niloticus. The sequence goes on from JAACJT020000033.1 coordinate 11,696,916, forward strand.
CCAGCGGGCGTCGTTCTCTAAGAAGTCTTTTTGCCGCCTTCTCCTTTTACACCCCCCCTCTTTTCTTCCTTTGGAATGTCGTCTCAACTCAGCTGTCTAGTCGAAGCCCATAAATAAATATTTCATGGATGTATTTCTCAACCTAAATCTGCCGTGATGCCCCGCACACAAATTAAAATGCAACAGAAAATAAACCCCTGTGAATGCCACCCCCAGTGACCACATTTGAAAAAGACAGAAGGTCATATTTGATTTGAGAGCAAAACTCGCCACTTATATGGGTTACTATGACAACAGCAAATTACGGGTACAGGAGAAGTATTACCAAACTGGAAATTGTAGTAGGGAATCCCACTGTTTTTCGCGATTACAGAAGTGTTACATTCCATAAATCTCCATTTGTAGAATATGCACAGATCTACGAAAGCTATCCTGACATTCCAAGAAAACCCGAAGTGAATCTTGCGGGTTCTCATGACAGTTAGTAGCCCTCCAGCTCACCCACTGTTGAAACTCTTTACCTCTGCCCTTGTTTACCTCCTGTGGTTATCATAATGCACCCCAGACTGACTGAAGGGTGGCCGGGTCTCCAGTGAGAACGCTGCGGCCTCGACGGAGGTAACGTTTTTCCACCAGCTGCTGTTAAATGTGCCGCACAGCTGCCCCTACTATAAATTGTGTTAATTCCGCGAATGAAGTAGCGGTAATGCCTCCCCTGCAGATCCACCCGGACCCCCCATTCTCTCCTCAGAAGTAGCTGCTGTCTGAATTGGGTCCAAGTCGCCACCCCACACTCCTAGCCAAGAATTATTAAACAATCCCACCCTTTGTGAGACTTTGCCTTGATTAACTGAAAGTTTAGCCATATGTTCGCTCACTTTTTTTTTTTTTTAAGAAAAGTTGGGGAGAGCTTTCACTGATGCCAAATGTACTGCTGCTGGTTCTCCTCAGCAGTTTTCCTGAAACCAGATTTATTCATATACCCTTCTCCTGAGATTGCATTATTTCAAAGTTTCATTAAAAAATAATAAATATTAACACCGAGACATGAAGCAGATGTCAGACGTGAGATGATGGGAAAAGATTCGTCTTCTGCTCTCAATCCTTTCCATATGGAAGCAACGGCAACCACGAGCTTACAGGTCTTCCATGTTACCAAATGCTCGGAGGAAAACTGTTCCAACGTGCAGCACACTTAGGGAAATACACAGAGGCGATTCTTATTCTCCAAAGTTACTTGACATGCGTTTGTCGTATCCGAGTAGAAACTCGTCACATGGATCCACGTTGTTCAGTATAACATTTAGGATTTCCACAAGTTTGAATCGACCCAGGAACCGCTGGGTTAGGAACTTCACACCTCTACAGCTTTCTTTTAGACGAAAGAGGCGTGCAGATTCAGAAGTCCTTCCAAATTGGAGCTGACGAGAAATTCAAAAATTACCCTCTGCTGCACCCTGCTGGAGACCTTTAACAACGTACCCTTAGAGAAACTTGGTTCTTTTTCCAGGTATTACTTCTACTGTTATTAAGTTTTAATCTTATGGTCAGTTTTTTATGTAAATTCTCGGCATACATCTAAAAGTAAACTTCAGAATAACTTATAGTTAAAAGTTTTTCGTGCTCTTTGAGTATATATCATTCATATAACGGCAGCATGACCCAAGGGTGCGGGCAGACACTTGACCTTGGACCCCCAGGTTTTCTTTTCTCCTCACTGCTGGTGTTTCTGGTTCCTCTCCTCTACTGTCTTCTGGTCTTCTCCTTATTCATCAATGTACATTGGAATTACCACACACTCCTGTGAAGTGCCTTGGGACATCCATGTTGTAAAAAGGTACTGTAAAAATAAATTGAATTGAATATACTGGGTAACTCTCGATGACTTTCCAGGCGAGGCAGCAGGCATCTCAATCGAGCTTGGTCTGGGCGGAGGGGTGCAGGGTATTTACTGGGTATCTACTTCACCTGAATATTTTAGCAATTAGTAGTTTAGTCATTTTAAAACTTACTCTTCCCGTGCTGTGTACCTTAATCTTTACTTTAGCCTTGAGTACAGATGTTTTGAGGTTCCATTACATTTAGATCCACATCCTATAAAGGATTGTCAGGAGTGTAGAAGACACCATAAATGTGACCAGCGTGTCTTGTGATGTCAGCCTGAAGCTGTTGACTTGAGTCCTGCTAAATGTTGTGCTCCTAAACTTGAATTTGCCATTTATTATTTAACAGGTACGTGATTCAGTTTCGATTTATCCTTTAATTTATGGCAAGACATGTACTGCTGCTGTATTTTAATTAGACATGTCCATGTACATCTTATTAAACGTGGGTGTTTTTCTGTTGTTCCTAAAAGTTAGACTACGTTCACATTACAAGCCTCATTGTACCTATCTTGACGGCTCGCATTGATAATTACAAGTGACTTGTATCTAACGTCTGACAGATGTGACCGCATCTGTCCTCCCAACCGGCACGCATGCGCACGTCGAAACATTTGTGCACGAGTCACCTACGTCACCATCAACAAAAAACGTCACGGCCACGTTGGTTTGTGGGCCGCGCTTTACCGTCTACAAAGCTACACCTCTGCTCCACTGTTATTTACTCGTTTTTGCCGCGCTCCCGGTGCCGGCTGATGACGACAGCGCTCGGCGCATGCGCATTGGCAAGAGACCCCCCCCCCCCCACGTGGTGTGCCCATCTGATCCATAGATATAAAAACGTAGTTACGTCATTGGCCGCGTCCGTAATACTGGAGCGGTCAAGAGCCGCCACCAAACAAATACAATCAATATTGAGAGATGGAGACTTCTCTGCAAAATCGACTATAACGTGATTGATTCTGATTTCCATGAAATTGTATTTGTTATAAACGTGATAAATTAAACTCTCTATACCAAAACGTGAACAGCGTCCTCTGATCTATGACTAGGCGGCATCAAGCGTGAATTATTTACAAATTCAACTTTGGAAAGTTTCTCCAAAAATGTACAGTAGATTTCCACATCTACTACTTTGTTAGAAAGTCACCTGGCCTCTTGTTATTGTTTTAGTAATGAAATCAATTCATTAATAAAATAAGACAAATTTTGAGCCCCAGACTCCATGTAAGAGAAGAACATCCTGCCAGTTCATCCTTACACCCAGAGACACCTATGAGAAGTCCACTTCTGCAGGATGCACAACTGCCATTACACAACAATGCCACAAATATTTTATTGTAATCTTCACTTTAGACATGGACACATAATAACAGCACAATTCTGTAACGTAATGTGACATTACTACATACAATCGACAAGAACGTAAAGTTGAAAAAAATACTACATACAAATGTAGTGCATGAAGTGTTTGAGATCGGTGTCGAGACCTGATATAAAGGGCGGCCATATGTAAACACAAAATAATTAGACTCACACTCATTTCTTCCCTGTCTCACGCTTTTCAGCAACACGTGAACACCTTTTGTTCTAAGGATTCATATCCTTGCAAGAGTATAGTTTTACAGAGCTTCTATCTCAAGCTACCACTTTGTATTTGCAGAGTGTGAAGTCCGGCAATGTGGTGTTGCCTCAACTTCTTTTAAGTTGTTGAAAACTAATGACAGGATGTAAAAGTCATGATTGTCAAAGCCATCCTGAGTTTCAATAATATGGTCACCAAGACTGAGCGCATCCTCTGAACCTATGCTGGCCCGGACCATGTGGTTGACAAGGGAAACGCTGCATTTGTGGGCTGCTAATGAAATCTTTGTGGTCTGTCGACTGCAACGCTCTACTGAGCGGATCACCTTGACAGTATCTACGGATGGAATCATCAGGCCGCTGTTGTTCTTCGAGGTCAACAGGTGGTAACTTTTAGAAAATGATGGGGGAACAGCATCAGACACCAAACTGTTTCTGCATACATTGCATGAAAGCTGCTTCATCACCTGTCGAAGGACAAAATCCTCCTATATACACCAGTGCATTCTCCGTCGGACCCCCACAGTGAGGTGGCAGATATCACACTACAGAACTCCTCAAATGGAGAGGAGGCAGTGTCAGAGTCACCAGCTGGTGCTATGCATGACATGTCCACAGCAGACAAGGAGATGGTTTTATCTTGGGTCGTCACATTGCCAGTGTTCCCGGGAGAAACCTCACAGCGGACCATTTAGATGACGAAAAATGCTCTGGAACTAAACTGAGCTCCTACCCACCTGTAATTTGCACGTGTGTGACATTCTAGTTCTGTATTGTATCATCTAATAAACTTCTCCCCTTTATGTTATAACATAGCACTGTGTATTCAGCAGGGTAATTACTATCCGATGCCCCGATGGAGCTGAACGGGAGCTCTAAACGGTCCGGACTGAAGTGGCATGTGCAGACATAACGCCGTGACTGAAGGAGCTCTGGAATCATCGAGGTTAAGGTGTCGATGTTAATGATGAAGCCAGTCATAGATCAGTACCTTTAAAAATTGAAAATAAATCTAAACTAAAATATTGAAAATTGGGAATACTGTAAGTACTTCTATCACCAGTACCTCAGCCTAACTGCGCCATTTCACTACCAGTAAGCAGAACACATTTTGTGGTCACCTGAGAGGACGGAAATGACATTTTTCCGAGCGGTCTACAGTCAGTGACTGGAGTGTTGACCGCCCTGATGTGGCGACTGCGCAGACGCGCTGCCTGCCTTCATATGTCGTCCTTCTGGTCGCTCTCATTCTCGTCGCATGGCCACCAATCGGATACGCATCCGATGTAGGAAAACGCATGGAAGTGACTCAGATCTGGCTTTTTAAGCATCGGCTTTCTGTGTTCCCGCAGCCCTGGGGGGGGAAAAAATCAGATCTGAGTCACATTAAGGCAAGAAATCGGATTTGAATCACTTCCTGGTAACGTGAAGGTAGCCTTTAGAGCGTCTGTAGGAGAAGCCCAGTCAGTTTCAGTAAGTCCTGCAGCAGTTTATACGTGCACAGTTCCATCTTGATGTGAGTTCATCTCGTCGGGGTCGTCGTGCTCAGTTACATGTGTGTCTGCACGGTGCTTTACACCCCCCAGCATATGCAGCTGTGCATCCCTGAAGGGGGGGGGGTGTTTATAAGCAGCTAATAGGAGCGAGCCTCATGCACATCTTATTATAAAGCCGAGCTGCAGATGTGCATCCCCGAGCCGTCGGACGACACGCTTCCAGCGTGGTTTATGATTAGCCCGTGGTGCATCATGGGATAGCGCACGAGCCGATTTCCCACGGCGCTGGCTCGAGTTAGACTGCCTGATAAATGTCATTATTAACTGGGAAAGTCATTTCTACGTAGGTAAGTGTCAGGTGATGTGCATCCCTGAATGCACGTGTAGCAGCCTAGCCTGTCGCGGTCCGTCCTCACTTCCTGAGCTTTGTTTGTTTGTTTGTTTGTTTGTTTGTTTGTTAGTTATGGTGAGAACGTGCGTCTGAGGCCAGATACACAATAACACCGCTCTACTTTGACGTGTAACTATGTTTCTTTGTTTGATAACTTTTACACACGAGTATTCATCACTTAGAGGGTTTGGCGAACCATCTGCAACTAATTAAACTCACGTTTATCCGCTCCATTGCTGATGAGTACCTGCTCACATCTTAATTAACAGACTTAAATCTGCTAATTAGTATGTTACTATATTTTCTTTAGGATAATTTCATAGCAGGGTAGACTATCAGGTACTCTGGGACTTCCGTAATTTTGCTTCATGTAGGCGGACCATGCGTCCCGTTTTTTTTTTTTTTGAAAACCAAAATATGGTCACCATAATTTATGCAATCACAGTGCTGTGAAAAAGTTTTTGCCCCCCTCCTGATTTCTTATTTTTTTGCATGTTTGTCACACTTAAATGTTTCAGATTATCAAACAAATTTAAATATTAGACAAAGATAACCCAAGTAAACACAAAATGCAGTTTTTAAGTGATTATTTTATTTATTAAGGAAAAAAAACTATCCAAACCTACACGGCCCTATGTGAAAAAGTAATTACCCCCTTGTAAAATCATGAAGTAACTGTGGTTAATCACATTTTTCGGAAAGCTGAGTTCAATTTCACTAGCCACACCCAGTCCTGATTACTGCCAGACCTGTTGAATCAAGAGATGACTTAAATAGAACCTGTCAGACAAAGTGAAGTAGGCCAAAAGATCCCAAAAAAAAAAGGAAGACATCATGCCGTGATCTAAAGAAATTCAGGAACAGATGAGAAACAAAGTAATTGACATATATCGGTCTGGAAAAGGTTACAAAGCCATTTCTAAAGCTTTGGGACTCCAGCGAACCACGGTGAGGGCCATTATCCACAAATAGAGAAAACATGGAACAGTGGTGAACCTTCCCAGGAGTGGCCGGCCTACAAAAATAACCCCAAGAGCGCAGCGACAACTCATCCAAGAGGTCACAAAAGAACCCCGAACAACATCTAAAGAACTGCAGGCCTCAGTTGCCTCAGTTAAGGTCGGTGTTCATGACTCAACCATAAGAAAGAGACTGGGCAAAACTGGCATGCATGGCAGAGTTCCAAGGTGAAAACCACTGCTGACCAAAAAGAACATGGAGGCTTGTCTCACTTTTGCCAAAGGACATCTTCATGATCCCCATGTCTTTTGGGACAATATTCTGTGGACTGACGAAACAAAAGTTATACGTTTTGGAAGGTGTGCGTCCTGTTACATCTGGCGTAAAAGTAACGCAGCGTTTCAGAAAAAGAACATCATGCCAACAGTCAAACCTGATGGTGGTAGTGTGATGGTCTGGGGCTGCTTTGCTGCTTCAGGACCTAGACGACTTGCTGTGATTGATGGAACCATGAATTCTGCTCTCTACCAAAAAATCCTGAAGGAGAATGTCCGGCCATCAGTTCGTGACCTCGAGCTGAAGCGCACTTGGGTTCTGCAGCAGGACAATGATCCAAAACACACCAGCAAGTCCACCTCTGAATGGCTTAAAAAAAACAAAATGAAGGTTTTGGAGTGGCCTAGTCAAAGTCCGGACTTGAATCCAATTGAGATGCTGTGGCATGACCTTCACGCTCGGAAACCCTCCAATATGGCTGAATTAAAACAATTTTGCAAAGAAGAGTGGGCCAAAATTCCTCCACGGCGATGTGAAAGATTCATAGCCAGTTATCGCAAACGCTTAATTGCAGTTGTTGCTGCTAAGGGTGGCAGAACCAGTTATTAGGTTTAGGGGGCAATTACTTTTTCACATAGGGCCGTGTAGTTTTGGATGATTTTATTTATTAAGGGAAAAAAAACTCAGTTAAAAACTGCATTTTGTGTTTACTTGGGTTATCCTTGTCTAATATTTAAATTTGTTTGATAATCTGAAACATTTAAGTGTGAGAAACATGCAAAAAAATAAGAAATCCGGAAGGGGGGCAAATACTTTTTCACAGACCTGTATTATTTTTTACTTAAGTGTCCTATCGCTTTTAGGAGCCATCCAAAGCTGAGAAAATGTAGGCCCCCTGGGGGGCCAGTGTTACTGACCCCATTTTAGATTTGTGCAGAATAACGGCTGAGTGTGTTTGCAGGTGCCTCTTTGGCTGAAGTGCGTCCTCAGAAGCCTGCTGCTCCAGTTTATGGTATAAACAGCTGGCTCCTTGTAAACAGTGCCAGGCTTAAAGGAGCATGCGGCTGTCTCTCATCATTCAGTTGTGTGTAATCAGCTGAGGATTTAACTCACCAGGCAGTGTGTGTCTCATTAGAGCCTGGGTGCAATTCGTTTGGACTTTGACTGGAATCTCTGCTAGCTGCCACCGAGCGTGCACACTGCTGGGTATAGCTGGGCAGCCAGATTCTACGTTGGTGAAATGTAAGCTGATCGAAGGTCAACATGCTGCTAAAGGGAAAGCAGCTCGATATGGACGGTGACTCTGGTGTTGTGGGTCTGTGTTCTAAAGGGACAATTCACTGATTAATTCATCGATCAATGTTCCAGCTAGACTGTGGCAGGAAATATTTCATGCAATTTAAGTTAATAGGATCTCTGCGGAAAAAGGACGGCTGTGTGAACTGTTTACAAGTTTATGATCTGTTATAATTTAGTTTCTTGTTTGGACCCACAAACTTGTGTCTTTAAAATGATCATCCAGAATATTTTTTGGCCTTTACAGATATATCCCTAACTTTAACGTACAGCAGACTCTGTTCTACACAATCTCTGAGCTTATTGTGTAGCAGATTCAATGTTCATAGTCAGCCTCCTGCACTACACTTGGTTTGGCCCATGAATTCGGTCATTAAGCAAATCCCAAACATTCAGATGTTACATTTGTTCAAACGAATGCAGTGAGGCTGAAACAGGTTGAGTTGTGAATTGCTCTGTATTCTGACTGTAACGTCAGACTGTTTACCACTTGGATGTTTCTCATATATTACAAAAACAGTAATGTAGAGTCAGAAATCACTAACTTGCTGTGCAGCTTTGAAAGTGCAGATGGGCCATGGGATTGCAAAGCATGCGTGGAGCACTGCCCCTTTGAGCATTCATTTGCAGTGATGTAGGTGTTATGTTCATATTATTTTACTGAATATTGCTGGTGAAGTTTCTCATCCAGGATTGTAATTGCAGACCCCATCCTGAGAATCCGGTCTCATCTTTAATGAGCAATGACGGCTTTCGGATCCCGGCAATTCCAGAAAGCTACGGTACGGCTTCGGGGTAAATTCAGTTCTGTGTAGGTTGTGACCTCAGCCGAACTTTATGGCATTGTTTCCTGTTAAGAAGTTAAAGGGAGCAAAGCTCTCTATTCTACATCTGGATGACTGGGTAAGGCCCTGAAAGCATACTACGATCATCCTAAGATTAATCTGAAACCGACGCGGAGCTCCTGTTCCCACTGAAGGATTAGTGTTGACAATCATGCCAGCTCTTGCTGTAGGCTGCCTTGGATAACGTTGGCCTCTAGGGGGCCTCCTCTAGTCCTCGTGCCATGCATATGCATTAAGTAATCAGCCTGCTGCTAGTCATTGGGCTTCGTAGCATGTTGGGTTCAAATGTATAAATTATTACAGGAAACGTATCAGATACATCAATGAAGCAGCGTCTAAAACCCTGTCCAGTAATTTTGTGCAGTTTGCATTGACTCTGTGACACGTCTTTATTTTATAAAGCCATATCTGGACGTTTTGTTTGTTATATTGTGGTACCTCAACATGACTCGACTCTGGAAATATTTTTGCAGTGCCGTTAGTATCTTCTCTAAAGGTCATATTCATTTTCTGGGGTTTGCTGCTTTTTTTGTAAGCCGTTATACAGTGGAAAACAACTTTATGTCCATTTTTAGGGATAGATTTTTTTTCATATAGGGTCACATTCTGGGATTTGAGAATTAGATTAGATTAGATTTTTCTTTTATTAATTTGAATTTTTGCATTCATTTACATTTCTGGTTCAGACTTTCAATTCAGAATTTGTTAATTTTAATTAAGATCCTTTAGGTATTTGTTTTATATGCAGCAGGATAATATTCTTACATCTGCTTTTAAATAAATTATATTGAAATTTGCTTAATTTTTAAACTGGATATACTGCATGATATATTAATATATTAATCTAGGTCACATTGTCTTCTCTATGTAAGAGGTACAAGTACGCCATCTGAAAGCTGCCAAGTCTTTAATCACGACAGATTAGGACCCTAAGGCTCTCACACTGCACTCATGCCGCCTTCACTCTCCCTGTTGCAGGCTGTTTCATGTTGACTTTGGCCCATGGGCTCAGCAGTAAGTCTCAGCTCTGATGAAGACATTCTGAAAGCCCCAAGCAGGCTACCTAAAGCACAGCAGTAGCTCCAGTGACTTATAAGGCATTTTAAAGTGGCCAGTGTGGTTGAAGCAGAGCAAAGAGGAGAACTGCAGCCTTCAGATTCAGACACATGTAATAGCAAGTAGAAGACAGGGACTTCACTTCTTCTACCTCCCTTTGGGTGTCTGTCTCTCTCACCCTCTCCCACTGTCTTTCTCTGTCTGCCTGTCTGTCACCCCCATCTCTCTCTTCCCCTCTCTTCCCTACCCTCTCACTTTTTCTCTCTCCCCCCACCTGGCTTCTCTGTCTCTCTCCCTGTCCTGCCCCCTCTGGCTGTCTTTCTCTCTATCACCCCTCCCTTCTCTCTTTCCCCTTCTCTCTCTGTCACCCCAGTCCCTCTCTCTCCTGAACTTTCTCCCTCTCTCTCCCCCACTCTCTCTCTCTCTCTCTGTCACCCCAGTCCCTCTCTCTCCCACTCTCTCTCTCTCTCTCTCTCTCTGCCACCCTCTGTCTCTCTCTCTCTCTCTCTCTCTCTCTCTCTGCCACCCTCTGTCTCTCTCTGCCACCCTCTCTCTCTCTCTCTCTGCCACCCTCTGTCTCTCTCTGCCACCCTCTCTCTCTCTCTCTCTCTGCCACCCTCTGTCTCTCTCTCTCTCAGCATTTTTAATTGTTCTGTTGGATGGCTGCTGTCTTGTCTGTTTCATACTGAATCTATGACTTGACCTATATTATAACGGTCACTGGGCGATTTGCACTTCTACAAAATATGGCTCCCTGCCCTCTAACCAAGGAACAAAGCTCTTAACACAGGCCAGGATGGACACTGTACATCAGGATCAAAGCAGTTCTTATTTGTAAAAGTAGACTTTGAATTGGTTTTCACCTAGAAAGAAGACTCTCAGCAACTACAAAGTCAAATAGCCTAAATTTAATAAGGAGCTTGGTGATGTCAGGAGCCAGCTACAGTCAGCCAGAGATGCAGCGGCGCAGGAGTCAGGACTCAACACTGGAACAGCAGACTGTGGAACTGCAGAGAACAGCTGAGCCAAATCTCAGAAACATTGGAAGGCAAGTCCAGAATCAAGGATGTACTTGGTTTGATTGGGAGGAAAATGAAACGGGGTGCCTTGCATGAGACTTCATTCCTCTTCTCCATATTTCTGTCATTACAAGCTTAAAATGGATTTAATCAGGATTTCACATCATGCATCTGCAGGAAAAAGTTCAGAAAATAGTCCAAGTAGGGAAAAAAAAGGGAAATTATTTTCAAAAGGACTCACAAATGAAAAAACTGCCAAGTCTTGACTGCACAAGAATTCACACCCTGTGAAACCCGTGAATTAATGGTGGTGCAAATGTTCTGCCACATAATTAGTTCAATGGAGTCAACCTGTGTGGAGTTATAGAGTAATGTGAGCCTAAAATGAATACAGCATTTGTTAGAGAATGTACAACATCTATACAAACAGCATCATGAAGGCCAGAGAATCTCAACTGTGGTGGAAAGCCTGAGAACCACATCTCTAAGGTGAAGGTAGGTGGTGATGACCTCATTGTTAACTGATCAGGATTGAGCTAGAGAAAGACACATCAAGCCAGATACAAAGAAAACCTGTCGCGGTCTGCAATAGACTTGAGACGGGATGGCGGAGGTTCACCTCCCAGTGGCACCACGTCCCTCAACACACAGGCAAAGAATCTTCCAACTGGCCATTTAACATCCAGACCTCAGCCTGATTGGGAATCTGTGGTTCCCATTCAACCTTCAGTCATTTTGCCTAGAAGAGCAGGCAGAAATCTCAGTATGTTGGTGTAAAGTTGGTACAGACTTTACCCGAATGAATTCCAGATGTGATTATAGTCAAAGTATTGACACTTAGGCAGCTAATGAATGTCTGTGTGTTTATTGAATTCAATTTGATGCAACAAAAACTATTCTGGATGTTCAGTAGGCAGAGTTTGTTGTGTAAGTCAAACCATAAAAATCGCAGTCGCGTTCATTCCAATTCCAGGTTGTACCTCTGACAGTCCAAGCGAGGTGAATACTTACACAGAATAGAGTGAATAAAACAGCTACATGGATGCTAGACACCAAAAAAAAAAAATCCTCCCATTAAGGTGAAGCATTAAAGCATTGCAAACAAAAATGAAGAGGAGAGGGGGAAAAAAAACATTCAAAAGCAATTTGAATTTTTGAATTTGAATTGCAATTTGAATGTTTGTCCTGCCTGGTGCTGGCCTGAGGAGGACAGGCTTCCCCTTTGAGTCTGGCTCCTCCCAAGGTTTCTTCCTCTT
>JAACJT020000033.1:11709077-11745553 GCA_009936485.2 Gymnarchus niloticus
GCAGTTCCTGGAGGATGAAGGAATTGATACCATTGACTGGCCCCCACGCTCACCTGACCTAAACCCAATAGAACACCGACCAATCAGCTGCCGGAGCGCCTGGTGCGATCGGGATGCTGAGGTCCGCCCTCTGGTCCAGTGTGTGACAGCAACCTGACAGCAAATTGTATAGTCTAGAGGAAGGAAAAAGTAAAATGAATGGCTGACATCTACGTATCCAAATTGCCAGCTGCTTTGGATTACGTGGTCGACCTTATTCTGTTTATAAGTGCGGTTTTTTATTGGCTGTAGTATTTTATATGAAACATTTTGTTGCCGATGAAACTTCCAAGTTGGAATTGCGAGTAACTTGTGTTTCAGAAAAGCTGTTTGCACGTAGCCTAAACGTTTGCTGCTGGTAGGCCTGTTATTCCATGACACCTGGAAATGTCTTGGGAAAAGAATAGGTTGGCATTGCATTGTCTCTACACATGGCCCTTCGAAGGAAAAGGCAAATGGATGTTCTCTGTCTCGTCTGAGATAGAGCGATAGTGGTTAGCGGCACCGGTCTGAAACGAATCGGACACTTGTATGGAAATGAAACGGGGGAATTTGAAGGAGCATATACGAATGAAAGGACACGGCAGGTGAACTGTCCTCTGCTTCTCTGAGGCACTTCTGTGCTCGCGGTGTAAGACCTGCAGACACTGTGCACAAACTTCTGGTACAGCGTGCCGTGTCCTGGAGGTTCCCGAGCCAATGACGCATCAGCCTCGAGATGTAATTCAGGTGTCCCAGGGCCTTTTTTAAGACCGGGGGACAACCTGACCGGCCTGTTTCACAGTTCACAAGTGCCGTCATCATGCACCGGCAGCCGTGCTGCGGGCTCACTGCATTCCCTAAGACAGAAGATTCACGGTTCACACTACCACACATGGTTTCAGACATTGCTAGATCCCCAGATTTAGCAGATGTTTAGTCCATAAAGGTGTTTTCGGGCTGTATAATAATTAATCATAATTAATAAAATTAATACAATACAAAAACTTGTAATAGGGAACTTGTCCAAGAGTTTGTGAAGAGAATGAAACATAATAAAACCCCCTTAAAGTTTGCGAAACAGAATAAATACGAATCACTGCAACTTTAATTATGTCTGAATAAGTCAGCCACAAGTCATGACCAAAGGATTTCCAACAGACTTTTAATGTTCCAGAAAACATCTTAGTTTTCACAGACCATACACATGTAATCGTACAAATATACTGACCCATAATATCTGCTTCAAGTGTTATTTCTGAATGCGGCAGAGAGAAATCTTTACAATTTTCATTCTTTCCTCGGAAAAATGAACAGATTTAGGGTGTGGTGGGGAAAGGGCAGAATTTCACTGAGGGTGGAGGAGGGATAAGAATGGGAGGGTGGGGCTTCATCCTAAATCAGAAGAGACACGCTCCTCTCCGGTTCCTCCATGGATCACAGGGCCTGCCGATTCCTCTCCAAGTTCTTCTCGATTTTCTCAATCACCTCCACGGCAGCTTGAGGAATTCGTGTTCCTGGGCCGAAGATGCTAGAAACGCCCTTGTCATAGAGGAACTGATAGTCCTGGGGGGGTGGAGAATCTCATTTACTGAAAACATCCATCCAGTACCCAGGACACGAGGCCTGGCTTCACCTTGGATGGGACGCTAGTCTACCACAGCACAGACACCCCCACACTACAGGCACCATACAGAAGCCAGTTAGCCTAAACAGAGGAAGCTGGAGTAGTCACATGACACGAGGAGAACGCGTGAATTCCACAGGCAGCAGAGGTGCAACTCGAACCAGCACCCACGGAGATGTGAGGCGACGGTGCTTCCCTCTCAGAGAAATAATTGACAGAACTTATACACTGCATTACGCAGCTCTGGTCCCATATGCAAAGCAGAAACACTGGGATGATACAGAACACCAACACACATCTTCACATCACCCACCGTCAATGGCACTTTAAACAAACATCACCCAGGGGATTATGGGACATCAACCAGAAATGCTGTCTTTTGAGCCCACACTGATGTATAATCATTTACAGCTCTGTACAATTAATAAAAGGACATTTTAATCCATTTCTCAGATATCATTTTCTATTAAAGAGCCATGGATGAAGATCATTATTCTGTTTCGTTCCACGATTCCCACCCTCCCAAGGTCATTTTTGAGCCCCGCCCACCGGAGATCATATGACTCACCTGTGGTGGGATGACCCCTCCACAGATGACCAGAATGTCGGGCCGGTTCAGCTTCCTCAGCTCCTGGATCAGCTCGGGGACCAGGGTTTTGTGGCCGGCGGCCAGAGTGCTGACCCCCACGCAGTGCACATCGGCATCAACCGCCTGCTGGGCCACCTCCGTGGGGGTCTGTGGGGGGGACGCAAATTAATAGCCGACATATTTAAACGGACTGATCGACGTCTCCAAAGCCAGCAATGGACCAAACGGTTCAAAAATCTTTATGTGAACAAAACAGTTCAGCTATAATCCCGCTCACATTTCAATACAGAAACTACTGACGCTTCACTTTACATCAGGGGTTGTGCTTAACGTTGACATTTATGGCATTTGCTGGACTGAACGTAGGCAATTTTTAATCACATCCTTTAAAAAAATAAATAAATAAAATGTATGTTTCAATCCATTTCCTTCAACACAGAATCACATACCAGGTAAAGACAGCATCAACAGGAAATGAAAATCCTGTAGAAAGCTCTGAATTTGTCAAAGGTAAAATAATCATCTGGGTTTAAAAAGAATTCTCTTTAGTCAAGCACAGGAGCTCCTGCCTGGTCACTAGTAATGGGTTTTCATCAATCACAATGAGTTTTGAACAGGAATGAAGCCATTTAAGGTAACCAAAACTCGACAATGTAAAAGCAACTCTCTAAGGAGAAAAAAAAAAGCCTCTTTAAAGTCCAGCTGAACTGCTGCACAGTACATCTGGTTATACTGCAAAGGAGAGAGTCAAGCCAGTCATTGGTCGATTGGAAACAGCTGCCATTTCCCCGTTCAACACAAAAGAAGGAGGCTGGTACCTGAAAAAGGGGACCAATGTCAACGTCAAAGCCCAGGTCAGCGAAGCCAGTCGCGATGACCTTGGCACCCCTGTCATGGCCGTCTTGCCCCATCTTGGCCACAAGGAGGCGAGGATTACGGCCTTCCAGCTTCTTAAACTGCAAAACCCTGGGAAACAGCGAGGCAGGTTGTAGTTTGCGAAAATCAGTTCTGATGAAACAGAAAGAAGGGGTGAAAAACCGTCCAACCCTGGTACGGCTCCATGGTCTACCCAATCACAATCCAGGCACAAAGCTAGGCTGAGAAAATGCCAGTCAATCATACATTTTTTTTAATCATTGTAAATAGGAAGGAACCAAGCTATTTTTAAGGTGGACTTTTAAAGCCTAGTTCATACTTCACTTCTCTGTGCTTCACGGTTCACACATGGTCAAGAATGTGGCTCTCTGTCTCGTACTCCATTTGTCCATGTACATGCAAAGTTACAACAGACCACCCCAGAGGGCAGGAGTTGCCCTCACGGTCTGAATGAAGCTTGCCTGCATGAGGTGTCATCTTTTACCAGAGTCTGGGCCATCTCTCTTCATGAGTTTCTGTGCCAGAATATGTCCTTGGACTCCTGAGAGACGTGCTGTAAATGTGCGGCTACCTCTACACATCCATGTTGAATACTGCCTCATTCTACTCCTTCTTGCTCAACATCTGTTCTTTTATAGTTGGCGCTGCCATTTAGTGGAAAGTGCCAGCAGTGCACTGATCTATTTCTCATACGTGCACAAATGACACCCAAAACGTCCACAACATACAAAATCTGGGCTGCATGCTCGGTCTGCACAGACACCATCGGTGGGGAAATTACACGCACTGCAAGTGAATCTTGATGGAGCTCGGAAAAGTGAAGTACTAGGTTTAAAGTGGATTCTTCATGTAAATACCACCTGGCCCACCCTACACTTTACAGCTGGAGCCAAGCTTTCCAACCCTGGATGGAGGGGGTCATTCCCCAAATTCAACCTAGAGATGGGGTACTAGCCTTGGTCTGTTTCCCTAACAGCCAAGATTAACACAGCATACTCATGACAGAACGTTTCATGTTGATGCTTGTTACAGCTTACGCCAAAGGAATTCTAAGTAAAGTATAACCGTACCTGCTATGGGCAGCAGCAATCTCCTGGCTCTCTCCAAACTCGCTGCGGTACGCTCCGCTCACCATGCGGCTGCTGGCTCTGTGTTCGCCGAACACACGCTTCATGGCGTCGGTGATCTCACCGACGGAGCAACTGGAAAAAGATGGAGTCGCTTGCTAATGGCTACACTGTAGGCTAACGTACCAGATGGGGAAAGGCCCGAAGTCGCTCGCTAACGGTAATGCTGCAGGCTAACGTAGCAAATGAGGAAAGGCCCCGAGTCGCTTGCTAATGGCTACACTGTAGGCTAACGTAGCAGACAGGGAAAGGGAAAGACCCAGAGTCACTTGCTAACGGTAATGCTGCAGGCTAGAGTAGCAGACGGGGAAAGGCCCGGAGTCGCTCACTAACAGTTATGCTGTGGGCTAACGCAGGAAACCGGGAAAAGCCCAGAGTTGCTCGCTAACGGTAATGCTGCGGGCTACTGTAGCAGACGAGGAAAGGCCCAGAGTTGCTCGCTAACAGTAATGCTGTGGACTAACGTAGGAAACAGGGAAAAGCCCGAAGTCACTCAATCACGGTAATGTTGCAGACTAACGTAGCAGACGGGGAAAGGCCCAGAGTCACTTGCTAACAGTAATGCTGCAAACTAATTTCATTGTCAGAGCACTCAGAGGCTTTCGTGGTTAACATGGAGGCTTCTGTCAAAACTGCCACACAGTCAGTAACTTTGAAAAAATTACTTTATGTATGGGCACAAGAAAACAGGGGCCCAACTTCCTACTTGGGATCAGTAAAGTTCCACATCGCTCTCCCTATGATTCTACACAAACAAGTTCATCATGACTCAGCATTCTCTAATAAGGAATTATTTTGGAAATACAAACAAAAATTGTGTGAAACAGGAAAGCTACTGTAGGATTCAGAACTCAAATACTAACTATACGCACGTCAGGGCAGCGTACGTGAATTACCAAGGCCTGACCAATCAAAGTGGAGTGGCCACTTGGACCTGAAAGCCTGCCTGGCCCACCAGGATGAGAGGTGCGACTCACCGTGTCCGTGCTGCCTCCACAGCCAGCGCCAGCAGGTTGCCGTCCCGGGTACGAGCACACTCCTCGATGGCCGACAGGCACCGCTTCACCACCTCGGCGTTCCGGCTCTCTCTCACCTGGGGACACGTCACAGGGCGTCAGGCACCAAACTAGATCCGGCGACGTCCTCATGTTTTTTAAAGCCGGGCAGCGAAGACAGATTCATTCCTGCTGCCTGTCAGCTAGAAGCTGCTGAAGCGTCGGACGGGAGTGGGTGTGTCTCGCGGATTAACGAACAGACTGACCCGCTCCCAAAGTACACAGGCTCAAATTATTCATGATAATGAGGATGTTTCACAAACTTGAGCAGCTTGAGTAGCCAACAGTACAACAAGAGGTCAAAATGACACGGCCATCTCCCTCAGGCTGGGTGTGACAGCCCCCCTGCTGATGAGTGAGGACAGTCCCACAGGGGACCACCGGCCTCCTGCCCGCGATAGCATTATATCACCATAAGTGTAACCACACCACGAACACGACAAACCGTCTACACACACAGCCAGTGGCACGATAAGAGACACAAAACCGGAACTCCACTGGCCTTCCTCAGTTTCTCTATCTGCTTATTGCGCACTGCCGTGTTGTCGATGGCCAGAACCTCGACAGACTCCTCCTTCTCCAGACGGTACTTGTTGACCCCGACGATAACCTCTGATCCTAATTCAGAAATGAGGAAGAAAACAGAGTTAAAAGTATGAAAGGGCAATGCCCCACTGTGAACAAAGACATCCATTACCAGAATAGGCAATCTGAATGCTGAGGCATGCAGGTAGCTGAACTGGCATTTCGAAATACTCAGAGTGTAATTTCTTTTGTTTGTTTGTGTTTGTGTGTGTTTGTGTGTGTGTGTCCTGTGACTACAGCACCAATTAGGATAAGCAGTTGGCTGGATGGATGGATGGATTTAAAACCAGTTAAGCAAGCTGAGATACAATAAAATTACCCATATTACCCAGCTTATTATGGGAATCGTTCCCTAGTGTACAGAACACTATAACCAAATGAAGGCAATTTTCCCTGCATTGTAAAAGCCCTTCCTAAGGGACCCTCCTTATTTGTGCACCTAATTCCCTTATTTGTTTGTGAGTTAGAGAAAAAGCACATCTTCAAACCCCAGTGGAGGATCCAGCAAGAAAACGCAATACGCGCTGTCTCCAGCAGGTGGCGGAATTAGACCGGCTTTCACCTGTCAGCAAGGCTACCTCTATCTTCACAGAGCTAGCCAACGTTCTCAGATACATTGAGATATCCATGTAAACCACACTGCTCCGGAAATTATTACTGCCAAAGACCTTTATTAAACCAGCAAGCCAGAATTTTTTATTAACTCTCTGAACAATGGCATGAAGTTTGCTTTGAGCTATCAATGACCAGCCCATAGCTCTAGAAGTCGAAGGTGATTAGTCCCAGCTGATCCTGATTAGTCTAATCAGCTTTTATACAGCCAGGTGGGAGGATTCAGGTGAATTCAAGCAGTTGTGTTCAGCTAAGTCAGATGTGTCAGGCTAGTGATTTAGCATGGTTTGAGCTCATTTTTCTAGATTTTCCAGAATCCTGATTTTGATTTCTGTTTTCACAACAGGACTCTGAATCCACAGAACACCTGTGCTCAAAAGGCTTCTTTTTTTTTTTTTTACCTGAACCCCCAGCATCTCGTTGTGCATCAGACCTCAGCCCCATTTTTAAAATGGTTCTTGAGCTTAGGTATCCCAAACTCCTTCAAACTTACTAAATACCTTTGGCTCTTTAAGGAGATCGTAGTGGAACACAAGCGTGAATTTAAAGTTTTACGTCATATCTGCTAGAAAAAACAGGGAAAAGCCAGCATACACAGTCATCGCTAAACATTTTAGCTAATGTGTAAACGTTTCCATTCGTTATAAAGCTACTTAAAGCTATGGCATTTCAATCCCCCTTGCCCCTGTGGCCTCAGTGGTATGATCCACTCTAGTCATGTACCTGAGTCTATCCTGGCCTGTCTTCGGGCGGCGCACTCCTCGATGCGCAGTTTGGGGATGCCCTCCGCCACGGCTCGTGCCATGCCGCCCATCTCTTCGATCTCGGTGATTAACTAAACGGTGAGAAAGAAGCCATTGGTCCAGGAGACCGGGGGGGAATCCAGGCAGCACTCTTTGGAAAATATTATATTACTCAAACAGTTTTATTTATATGGCACTTTTAAGAGGGAACAGAGTCACAAAGAGAGCACCAAGCCTGAGGTCCCCAGAGAGGAAGCCAAGGCAAGGAGAAACTCCCTCAGGAGGAAGAAACCTTGGGAGGAACTACAGATTATCCCATGCCTAGATTGTTGTAGAAGCACAGAACACCTCAATAACTTGCTTACCAAAAGTTCTACAAACATGTTTATAGAAGTAAAACGCAAAATGGACCTAGACTAGCTAGATGTGACTTTGGGCTGGCCAGTCTGATTGCCCACCTTGAGGGCTCCGTCATAGACGTCATTGGTGAGGGATTCCATCATGTGGGAACCTCCCCAGGGGTCAGCCACCTTGGGGATGCCCGACTCTTCCTGGATGATTATCTGGGTGTTGCGGGCAATGCGGGCACTCTTGACGGTGGGCAGGCCCAGTGCCTCATCAAATGAGTTGGTGTGCAGGGACTGGGTGCCCCCGAACACCGCTGCCATGGCCTCAATGACGGTGCGAATCACATTGTTGTACGGATCCTGGAGAGCGGGGCACACCAAAAAGACCTTAGGTAGACTCAACATCTACAACTTTATATCAAAACAGAACCAACACAAACTTTAATACTTCTGATACTCCACAACTATTTGTAAATATTTCTAAACAGACCTATAGATCTGGGAGGCCAGTTCACCTCTGGCTCCAGAAGGTTTTTTTCTCCTCTCTGAAGAGTTTTTGGTTCCTCTCCTCCATTGTCTTCTGGTCTTTCTCTTTTTCATCAACGCACATTGTAATTACCACACACTCCTCTTAAGTGCCTTGGGGCAACTGTCTTGTGAAAGGCGGTACAAAAATAAACTAAGTCTTATCTCTCTCTGTAAATACTACTACGGCCTACAGACGTAGTCCTCTCCCCAAAGGAATACCAGATCGTCTCTAACAGGACAAAACACACTGGTATCTAAGCCATCTTTCCTAAGGTGACGTTCCCCTCTGTTTACCTGCTCTGTTAGGGACCATCCAGATGTCTGGCAATGGGCTCTCAGCAGCAGCGACTTTGAGTTCTTAGGCTGAAACTTCTCCTTAATCAAAGTGGCCCAGAGTCGTCGACCTGCTCTCATTTTGGCGATTTCCATGTAAAAGTTCATGCCGATGCCCCAGAAGAAAGATAGTCTAAGCAGGGAAAGAGCAATGAATGCAATGTCAAGCTTCGCTGGCATTTGGATGTTCACCACAGAAGTGGTCAACTTTAGATAAACTCGACTTCTGCAACTATCGTGAGCTGCAAACAGTTTCACCGTCCGAACGCTGCCGTGTCATTCATGAGCGATGCCCTTCACCAGAAAAAGCGGTTTGAAGAAGAATGGAAGTAGATATACTTCTCGACAGAAGAAACATGTTTAATGAGAGTGGGCGAGTGTCTTTATTGACGTGTCTGTTCACCTTGGGGCAAACTCGTCGATGGTGAGGCCGGCCTTCAGACCTGTACGACAATACTCCAGGCCATTGGCGATGGTGTAAGCCAATTCAAGGATAGCGTCAGCTCCGGCTTCTTGTATGTGGTACCCACTGATGGAGATGGAGTTAAATTTGGGCATGTACTATAGGGTGAAGAGAACAGCAAGTTAGCCAGGAAAGGCAAAGGGCTAGTTTACTCAATGATTAACGCCTGGCACGTTTCTTCTGCAAGGTACCTTGGAGGTGTAGGCAAATATGTCAGCAATGGCATGCATGGAAGGTTCCGGGGGGAAGATGTAGGTGTTTCGGACCATGAACTCCTTGAGGATGTCATTCTGGATGGTCCCGGTCATCTTCTCTGGAGGAACACCCTGTTCCTCACCGGTCACAATGAACATAGCCAGAATGGGAATGACCGCCCCATTCATCGTCATGGACACCGACATCTTATCCAGGGGTATGCCGTCAAAGAGCATCTTAGTGTCCTCTACAGTGTCGATGGCCACCCCCGCCATTCCCACGTCGCCGTGCACCCGGGGGTTGTCCGAGTCGTAGCCGCGATGGGTGGCCAGGTCGAAAGCCACAGAAAGGCCTTGCTGTCCAGCTGTGAAAGCCACATGTACACCAATAAATCACAAAAATGTCCAACACTGTGATTCAGCTAATAGTTACTGTTAACCCTCTGCTCACTAAACTGCTCAAACGTGTAATTAGATATAGTGATTGTACTTGTTTTTTCTAATTCAGCCCATATGTTCCTCCAAGGTGATGTACAACTTTAACGTACTATTTTATATGGTTGGATATTCAATGGGGCAATTCAGGTGAAATATTCTCCTCTGCAACATTACAACATGTCTGTTTATGGACTTGAAACCATGATATTCATCACAACTGTCAACCACCATGGTGTCTGCTGTGTAATTTAAGAATGAGCTACTGTACTTCCATAGGAAATAGGAATGCAGTGTCGATAACCAGCAGAACTTATATGATGTACACTGCTAATGTTCCTTTAACGCTTCCGAATACGAGTATTCTGGATATCAGACGTAGCGAGTACGTGCAGTAGATGTCTAGTTATGTTGTATGTATGTAGGAGGTTATGGCCTCGCCATTTTACTCCAACACATGAGGTCGAAGTGCTTCAATACGCAGGACTAAAACAAAGCATACCCTTGAGGTTGTCTCTGTAAAATTTGTTACTTTCCTCCACCGTGCTGAATCCCGCATACTGCCGAATGGTCCACGGTCTGTACGTGTACATTGTGGGGTAAGGACCCCGGGTGAAAGGGAACACGCCGGGTAATTCGTCGGCCGCTCCGTCTGAGTCGCTGCGGGTATACATGGGTTTGATGGAGACGCCCTCTGGCGTGTGCCAGATGAGATCTTCGGGATTTTTGCCCTTCAGCTGCTTCTTCGCTAAATTGGCCCACTCTGCGTGGAGCTGGCCGGCTCGCCGAGGCTCCGCAACACGGAAACGCCTAGAGGGGCAGTCCGGCAAAGGGGCACAAACCGCGGCTCTGCATAGCCGGCCGGCAGCTAGCGCCCTCCCAGCCGTCAGCATGCCTGCTTATGGTTCTGCACGCCTTTGGTCACAGGACAGCTGTCAAAAGCAAAGACAGAAGACGTGGAAATTAAGTGACGAATTGCTATTACATTAACAAACCTGACACGGTTTTGCCAGGGAGACGTTAAGCACTTTTCCTGATACAGCGGTCAGAATTCTAGAGGATCTCTCTTTAAATATAAGCAAATGGATTTGCCTTTCCAGCATTATTAGTATTATTATTATTATTATATATTTTTAGACTTTATTGGCAACAAATCAATTAAAATCAATCAACATAAAAACACAGGCAACTTATTCAATGAAATATAACAAGAACTCAACCAGTGACATATTATTATTGACATTTTATTTAATAATAATAATAATAATAATAATAATCTCAATAACCACAACATAATGGTTCAAATTGAAGGCTCCAAGATACCGTGCAATAACATTTTCATAGCCATGCCATAAGTAAGCCTGAAATATTTAAGATTTTAAAACCACAAAACACTCTACAGGCTGTCCTGTCATAGCACTAGACTAATGCAGACAAATATTATACCAAAAATTAGTGTTTCAGTAAAGCGACAACTATACTTACGCCGCAAATGACTAAAAATATGTCATATTTGCGTACCACCTTATTTACATAATTTGCAGGCGTGCAATTTAGCGTTATTATTTTATTCCAGTAAATGTCGCAGTGGAAAAAAAAACAAAACCATTTATATAAGTAAACATCAATTCTGACCTTGTTTTAGCTTAAGTTGCTTTTAAGAGGCGTGGCTACTCAACCAATCATCGCGCAGAAGAATGGTCAGCAGCCAATCAGAGAACGACTGGCTGAACTTCGACCTCTGACCCAGGAAATAGAAATTCAGGGGGAAAATGGGCTGTCTCCCAGTAGATGGCGACTGGGAGTCATGGTGAAAATCGGAATCAGAATTAGGTTTATTATCGCCAGGGATATACATGTATGGAACAAAATAGCAATAAGCCAACTATAAGACAACAGGGAATAAATAAAAAATAAAGTAGGTCATACAGAACCTATACAAATAATTCAAAATACCATGTGAATTTAGGGTGTGTGGCCTGGAGGTCTGAACCACGCTAGTGAGTTTGGTTACCATGGGAAAGAAACTTTTCTGTTCACGTGAGGTGCTGGTCTTGATGGACCACAGTCTCTTGCCAGAAGGGTGTCTTTGACACATGAAGTGGCTGGGGTGGGAGGGATCGGCCATGATCTCCTGGGCCTTTCTAGGCCCCTGCCGGCAGTTCTGGATCATTTCAAGTAGGAGGCCCAGTGCTTCTGCTTGGGGAGTACAGTACATAGGAAACAATAAAGCTCTTGTTAGCACACAGGCCGTGCAGAGACATTTTGAGGGGCAGGCGCTAAAAGGCGCAAAATGAAAAGTGGCACCCGGTATCTTTAAAGATGTCGCCAAAGTTCGAATTAATAAAGCTGCAAAACGTGGACTGCCATTATACCCCATGGCAACCTCCTAGACCCACCCCTGCTCACGGGGCTGCGTCTAAATGGAAGGTGGACCGCATCCTGCAGCTCAAGACCTTCTCAGCAGACCGGATGACTCTCTGCAGTCTGTGTTAGTCTGAAGCAGTTGCAGAGTGAGGATGGACCCTCTAATAACTATGTAGAACTGCACCATAACTTCTGCGGCACCTTGAGGTCTTTGGGATACTTCCCCTTTAGCTGTTTCTTTGCCAGGTTAAGAGTATATCTCAGCTAACAAAAACACAATTCATGTTATGTTGTTTTATTCAGTTTAACCCGAGCAAAAGTTTATATTTTTGTCAGTTATCCTTCTTGGACTGTTTTGATGGAAGGCATTTGCTAAGTGAACAAAATCTGCTAGTAGATCACCGATTTCCATAATTGCTAAGGGGAACTCTTCCTGTTTATCTTCTTATCATTCCAATCCATCATTCTTATCCAGGAGATGGTCGTGGGGATGGTGCCCGCAGCCTATCCCAGGCAGTACAATCCAAAAGGCACTGGTGCACCCTGGGCAGGAAGCCAGTCCATCACAGGGCAGACACACTAATTTGCCTAACTACATGTCCTAAGACTTGCAAGAGAAATACAAGGGGGCTCTGAATCATACCTGCAAAAATAATACGGAGTTTAACTTAGAATGGACTGAAATTTTATAACGCCGTATAAATAAGACTATATGTATTTAATATTCTAATACCGGTTAACTACTCGAAAATAAAATACATTTAAGTTATTAGGTAACGCGTCGGTAGACCCTAAAATAGTACTTATTTTGACAAGAATTTATAGAAAAAAAAGTTCTTTATGATAGAACAGCAAAAAAGGTGTGCCTAGCAGAGTTATCTTGTTTTCTCACTGGCTCCAAAGTACACGTAACGTTTTCTGTTTGCTGCCGTGAATTTGCGGCAGCAGAAAGGCGCCGCTGTGTACCTACAGTGTGGTGAGAATGAGGGCACTGGGGTACGTCTGTTCAATCTCCTCTGTGTCATGGGATAACTTCACTTCAGGAAACAGCTAGTCTACTATCTGATTATGGGGTGCATTCTTTCATCCTTCTGCTTTCCACAGTGAGTCTTTTCAGTTTTAAATAGAACCTGACACTGAATGTTGGTATTAACCATGGAACACAGTGTATCAGGTGTTTATTATTACAGCCTTTACTTTGCCACAATCTGCCCAAACACATGGGAGACTCCCGTTTCCGTTTCCGAAGTGGGAAATGGACTTAAATAATAACTGAACCAACTTAGCAATACGTGATTCTCAGCTTGTAACAGTGAGCCTCGACGGTCAGTGGTTTTCTATGCTCTAAATCTTCATTATTTGTTGTGTATGGTGCTGTTTTGCATGATTGCTGTGAAATATTCCGCTGTATAGTTATACAGTGAAAGCAATCGCGTTGTTCCATGCCTGTTTGTACACTCTGTTGGACTGGACATCAGTCACCCACCAATCCATAAGTGAAGTCCCCCTGAAGAAAAATAATGAGATGAGGAAGGTGCATCTTAATTGCCAATCAAGACAGACTCCTTCCTTCACAACCCTTGATGATTCCTATCCCTCTATGTGATTTATAGTCTGATGGGCTTTATAGGCTCCCATAGTCCTCCTATTAAACATTCAAAGTGTTTCCCAGTATCATAACTCCCGTTTTCCTTAGAATCTATGCTGAAATTATGTGTGTGGACCCTTGTCAAATGCTCCCGGCAGCGTGCAAAAAGCCATTTATAACCAAGGTGCCTCAAACCCAAATCACGCCAAAGAGAAGTGACTCGGTATTTAAATGAAAGGGTTTTTAGCCATAAAAATGTACATCGTTATGCTTTTATCAAATACAGAGCATGAGAATAATTTTCTGACTTTTGTATACTTTGGCTACATCCTGTAATAGTTAAGCTTAAGTTAAGTTAAGTCAGGCTTAGCAAATCGAGATTCAGTGAGCAGCTTAAGCGGACAGAACCACATTAAAATGTCGTTTGCAACACAAATAAGTCAGAAAAACAGAAGAAGGAACATAACTTAGAGGGCCTAAGTTAAAGAGAGCAATGTTTTAATGAAATAAAATGAAAAACCACGAAATAAAATGACATGTCGGAAAAGACTGAAGTAAGGAAGGAAATTAAGTAACAGGTGGCACCATAGATGAAGTCAAATAACCAGGCAGACAATGGAAGTTTTTTTAAAATCTTGCTATGTTCCGTGTGTGAACACCTTCAGACTTGACAGTCAGAAAGCATGTGCTGCATGATGGTTTTTATTACATGGTTATCAAGTATCATCGGAAGGAAAGCCGTCTTTTGTGCTGTCTGGCAAATACAAGCATTTGTAACTGGGGTATATAAAAAGACAGCGATAGACTTTATCACCATCGTCATTCGGAGGATGTATCAAGTTTTAAAACTGACAGCAGGTGTTAATGCCCATTAAAATATGCAATATTGTCCTTTTTCATATTACCTCCATTTTAACAGTATCATAAGGCAGTGGTTTATACCCTTTATATATTCTGTTCACTTAAGGTTTATATTTACTGTTAAATAAAATATACAATTTAAAAAATGGGGAAAATACATTTGAATACATAAACGATATAACTAAAGAGCCAAATTTCAATCTCAGTGTGGAAAACGTAAAAAGTCACTTGAAACGTCAGTAAGGACAAAGCAGGACAGAAAACAGGTAACAGGCTTGACATGCTATAACCAGTTCTGGAGACGTCGAGGCGGACGGAGGGTTCAGCAGATGTCGGGATGGCCAGTGAGTCGGGGTCGTCCTCACTCGATTTTCAAGAGCTCGACGTCGAATACGAGAGTGGCGTTGGGGGGGATGACGCCCGGGTGACCCGTGGCCCCGTACGCCATGTCCGGCGTGCAGGTTATCTTAGCTCTCTGGCCCAGACTCATCTGCTCGAAAAGAGAGCCGAGGAGGGTGGCTTTGGTGAGAAACTGACATCACTGCATCCTGACCAACTCTTACTCTCATTCTTGTCAAAAGTACTTATCATAACTTAAAGATAAACAGCTCATCTAATTCTGTAATGCTCCAGTCAAGCCAAGCGGACCTTTTCATACCGTCCATCCAAAACCCTGCAGTTTGCCAGTCGTCTGACCCGGACGCCTGACCCATCAGCCCCGCCCGACCCTTCGCCCTCATCCCATCTGCAGCAATTTACCTGTGCGACTCCCTCCTCCCACCCTTTTATGACCTCCTGCTTTCCAATCTTGAACTTGAAGGGCTTATTCCTGTCCCTGGAGGAATCAAATTTTTTCCCATTCTGCAACATGCCTGGAAAGTCAAGGAATCAGAGAAATCCAGTTAAGTGTTTATTCTGGGTCTTTAAGCGGACCCCTGGTCAGCTTAGCACACTTAACTTATTAATATACTGCACCAGGCTGTTAGTCCAAAGTGACATCCAAGCGAGGGAAATTTGGGGTCAGCACAGAGGGTCAGCCAGTGTCCTCTTCAGCAACTGGGCCAAAGAGCCTTGCTCAGGAGCCCAATGGCGATATTCAGTTGGTCACCGCATTCAAACCCATGACCATTTAGAGACCGGCACAAATCTCTCACCCACTGAGCTACACTCTGCCCCCATTTCACACATAAATAAATGGTTTTGTATTTCATACAGTAATAAACTGCAAACCATCGCTAGCGTAATAGACAGGAAGGAGCAGAGTAACCATGGTTAAGAGTCTGCCTGATCTGTGTAAAAGTGTCCAGCAGTACGGATGCACTGGGAGTAGCTGGCTCACAGGAACACCGAGTTTCTTTTTCAAAGCTAATTAGCGAGAAGCCAATCAGAAAGTAAGGAAAGCCTGCTGAGCTTACCATACCTGATTATGTGGAGTGACTGCGAAATACGCCGTCTCACTTTAGAGCCGATGTTACATTGTTCCAGAAAAGCGTTTGTGTTTTTAAAGGAAACATCATTCCCTGTAAAATGGGATGACGCTCTATGATATAAAGCCTATAGATAATAAGTGAGACGCTGACCTATTTTGATGGATTCTTTCAAATTCATTGGGGTCATGTATTCCAGTAGCGGCCCCATGGAGGCGGGTCCATAGGTCACACGTATTCCAGTAGCAGCCCCATGGGGGCGGGGCTACAGGTCACATTTCCCAGTAGCGGCCCCATGGAGGCGGGTCCATAGGTCACATGTATTCCAGTAGCAGCCCCATGGGGGCGGGGCTACAGGTCACATTTCCCAGTAGCAGCCCCATGGAGGTGGGTCCATAGGTCACATGTATTCCAGTAGCAACTCCCATGGAGGCGGGGCTACAAATCACATGTTTCCCCGTAGCGGCCCCATGGGGACGGGTCCACAGGTCACATGTATCGCAGTAGCAGCCTCATGGGGGCAGGTCCACATTAACACTCATCAGGACTGACCCGTTTCTCGACTTCAGTCGAGCACCCAGAGCCTCGGCCCAGATAAAGATGCTCTCCTCTCAAACTTTGGCTCTTCTTTGACTGCCTTACTGTTATAGCGGCAAGTTGAGGACTCGGACACCAAGGTGTCCTAAGCTGGCCACACCTCTTTCTGGAGATTTCCACAGTGACGTGACACCAAAGTGCCCCGTTACAGACGTGCGGTGTGGTTCATATTTGAGGAGAGTGCCGTGGGTCTCACCGTTGGGATCTCAAGACACACTCCTGACCCCTTTCTGACGCTTTGTCTCAGTGGTAGAGCAAAGCACCTACCCATAACCCTAAGGCAGTGTTTCCTAAACTCTGGGTCACCGCATGATTATGTGTGGCTCTGCTGTTATTGTGGTAATCCTCTTCTTCAGTCCCAGCATGGTACCAAGTTTGTTATTTGAGTCCTCCAATTAAAAACATTAAAATCCCCTGCCCTAAAGCCTTGATAGGGAAAAGTACTTCAGTGACCAATAGTCAATACATCTTACGAGCTGAACGAGCTTCGGCTATTCTAACATCATCCTAAATGACTGCTATCTACATCGCTCCGAAGACATTCTTGGTAGGACGAGCGTCAAGCTGGTCGTGGAACGAGGGTTTGTGAAATTATACGACGGCTCAGACTGAAACAGTGAAGCTTCTGAAACTGAGTGTAAAGATGGATGTGGAACGAGGCTTTGTTAAGCTGTATGATGGTTCAGATTCTGCGTTAACACAATGCTACTGTGAAATCTCACCCTCACTCAGTCTGCGTGGAGCTGGGGACCTTTTCACGAAGCTCTGAGTAGAAGATCTGTCTCACAGAGAGAGATACAATTACAAGCTAAAAGCAACAGTGAGATGGGTTACATCGGCTACTCCAGTCTTTGATTAACGGGAAACCTGCATGGATATGGCTGCCAAAACACCTCCATGTGGTCTTGTTTTCTGCCTTGTCATTTTCACACCGAATTTCACCCTCCAATGTCGGGAAATGCATGTGGAATGGTTCGTATAAAAAATGTGCGCATTCTGCTTACTACAGCTCTTGCCAAAACCATCTGGCAGTCACAAATTCTTCCCTGGGGTGAAATCTCCTCAGGTAATATTTTACCTGCCACATCGTTAAAATCCTGGTGGGTCTAATAATTTGAGTCAAGCCTGTTCTGCATGTACACGCTTCTTACCCATAAAAGATGTCCGGCTGGTACGGTACGAAATTTACGGGTTTCTTTTAATGCTCCTACATTTCGTTGGTTTGCCGCCCTGTACTGTAAATGATCTCATGGCTAAATTCGAGCCAAAGGAAAGGTTCCCAAAACTGCGGCGCTATCTGTGACAGCAGCCAGGCTGTCCCTATTTTTACACGTGTGCCGCAGCAAACATCCAGCAGAGTCTGACCGACATGCCGTTAAATCATCTGTGCGGGTCCAAGTGAAACACGACCGGCTGCGCACTCCATGCCCCTCCAACTTCTGCATCCACACCGGCATCCGTATGTTTGTTTTCTTAACTAACTTCAGAATATCCCACCTAATCAGACAGCTGGGACGATATAAGTGGGTGAAATAAGACAGAAGGTCCTTCTGCTGGACAGAGATGGAGAAAGTAGCTGCTGACAGGGAATTTACCACCAGTCTGGAGCAAACGGTATCTGGGGGAAGCGAACAATGGTCAGAGATATGACCACATAGTCAGAGATATGACCACATAGTCAGAGCCATGTCGTCTGGTTCAGCACAATAAATGTGAGCTACTTCACTGATCTGTCTGCGTGCTCTCGCCTTAATCTAGGAAAATGTCCCATCCACGTAACGAAGAAGTCGTCGATTAAAGGCACACCGACTCTAGACGTCGACTTTAATGTTCTTACTGGCATGGCAAGAACCGAAAGGGGTGATCATTGTTGTTTTATGTGCAAATATGCAAATTGTAAAATGTCACCACATTTTTTGAATAGCCTACTTGGAAAACAATCTATCATCTTAAGTAACAGCCTGGCCGCCTCGGCATGTCACATAAAATGCAGACTGGTGTTATCTGTAGATGTTAAAATCAAGAGTAGGTTTACCGGTATTAACAATTAAGTGTACACAGCAAAAGCGGAGCTCACCGTTTTTTTTAATAATAACTTGAAATTTGAGTAGTTCTTTGGACTCGATTTACTAAAAATGCCCCAAAGTCAAGCAGACACTGGCTGCAGGCAAAGATCCTTTTGTGTGTTCCCGCCAAACAGAGTCACTTTAAGGGAGAGGATGGCCTGGAATGTCACGGAAAAGAAGACTAATCAGGGCAAAAGGTGCAGGGAGCCCAGGGAGAGGTGGAGAATGGAGGCTCAGACGGGGTATTAACACCCGGCTAATAGGGTCACAGCCAAAGAGGTCGGCAGCTTAATATAGCACAGGCCCCGCTGCTGCACAGACAGGATGCAGCGCCCGTCTGAAGCTGCATGAAGTTTTACGTCAGACTCCCATCCCACCAACCGCATCTGCTGCAGTGGTGCCTTGGGAACTTCCGTTTTCGGCTGCTCTTTAAAAGTGTTTCCACATCACCATCGTTTAAAACCTCCCCGTTTCATCCCTGCGGTGCATCGGCATGCACAGCTGAACTGTCTGCCGCATTTATAACCCCGATGCGATCCTCACACGTATGGTAAACGGGCCCTGTGAAAAAGCACAAATCTTGAGTTATCAGAAAACGGCTCCCATGTTAATTTGATCCTTCGGATGAGTTCGGGGCCAAACAGCAGCCAAATGGCACACCTATAAACATACAAATGAGAAATGGGATATAACAGGTCTGGTGCATGCTGACCAGAAGCAGTGGTGCTGATCACTCCAGGCTACTTGTCCATCCTGCATAACCAGGTCCACCCCTTCAGGATGGCTGTCTACCCAAAGTTAACAACACTCATAATTGCTCTTGCTCACATACATTCGGTCTTCCAGCTTTGCATTCTGTGGGGTTGCACATTTAACAGCCCTCCCCCCCGGATGAAATGAAGGAAACGAGGGGAGGAGACGTCAAGACCGTGAAAATCAGTAACGTCTTCATTTGACAACTGCCATTGGTGAGGTGGATTTCCTTGGGCCTTTGAGTTCATAAATCCAGGCAAATTCAGAACAAATACCAACTCTCAACAGGAGAAGGGGCGGACAAAAATAGACATGTACAAACACCACCCCCCTACCAACAAACAGAGCTCTGAGGTCACTTTGAAATTATTATAATGAGCTTCAAGGCTAGAATTCTGAGGATGCTTCAGGTCTCCCTTGACAGGAATCGGCTCACACATCGGGGACGGAAAATCCATCAAAGCTATTGCTGCCATTTACTGGTATTAAAAACAACTACAGTTAACCCTTTGTGTATGGTCCGTACTACAGTGGACAGCTATTTACATCTCATTATCTAATATACGGATCGTTTTCAAGTTAAAAGTTGCATGGAATTCTCTTTAGGGGGCATTGCCCCTAAATGGGCAAAAGTTTTAGTTGCGATTCACTATCAGACTTTAGTCATTTGATCCGGGTTACTTGTAATGAAGTACTCAAGTTCAGTACGATACGTGCATCTTTCTTAGACGTGGAACTCGACTCACATCACTTCAGAATATTTTTATTAATAGTGAACAAAGAAGAGAAAACAATTAAAAAGGTCTCATTACTCATAATTCATGCATGGACGGTTTGACCGCAGGAATATTTAAGAGACGAGTAAACAAATAAAACTACGCCGAAGGAGATTTGCTCAGTATTGCTTGTTTGTTTTTTTGTTTTTTTTACCTGTGTAGTGCACCACACATGTTTGTCCTTTCTTTGGAAATGTCCTTCCTGTAATGAAAAACAAACGGGTCGCGGGTTAGTCGCACCATTCGAGGCCTCGTCACTGCTGACGTTCACTCACGAGCTAGCGACTGTCGCGTGCTCCCAGGGCGCTTTCAAACTGCGCAACTCCGGCGTCTGGGGCTTCAAACATCTAGGGCTGTGTCATAGCCTAAAAAGCCCACGAATCCCACGGCAGAGCTCCACATTACAAGTATTTTTAGCGATTTTCAGCAAACCCGCCACTTAGAAAATATCTGCCCCAATTTTATTGTAGGCCTGAGTTTCACTAAGAGCTCTCAGCGTGGGCTGCGCCATCCCAGCGTTATAAAAATACTCAAAAGCATAAAAAAGTTCAAACCACACAGTGTATTAAAGCCATTAATCACGTCAACATTACTACTTCATATTATTAGAAACCTTAGCAGCAGAACAGAAACAAGCAGGAACCTGGACTAAAAGAGCGTGAGACAAAAAGTTCAAACGAAATGAACTTGCTTCATATCTAATGCATGACAAAACTGTATGCAAGCCAGTTCTACAGCAGTCCTGTACGGAGGGATAGTCCATGAAACAGTTATGGAAGTCCACAGGTCCATTTTCAACCGTAGGTTGATTCTGATCGTGGCCAGTCGCTGGGCCCATATAAACTCTCTTTCTGTCCACCTAAGAACAGCACTTAGGAGTGAGAACGTTTTATTTCTGTCCCCTGTTCGTTTTCTGCTTGCTTCATTTTTAATTCGGCCAAGTCTTCAAATCCGTATGGTTCTCAAATTCCCAAATACATGAAAATGAATTCCACGTGTATTTCGGCACGATTACCCTCACTCCCCGTATGCAGCCCCTTGAAGAAAAACCCTTTTTTACTTATGCAAAAACACAGAACCAGCAGTGCCCAGTTCAACTCTGATGCAGCGGCCTTTCGAAGGCGGGAAAGCAGCGCAGTGAATTATCTACGAAACACCGCAACAGCAGCTCGAACTGAGCTCAGGACAGCGTGGAAATTAACGCTGCACATTCAAGCACCTTTAAATCATAGTGAAGAAACTGGTACTTAAAATGTATCTTATCACCCTCACTGTTATTACAACTAGGGTTGCGAATGGTTCTGGTTGCTATGATTACTTTATATGCTAAACACTTCAGCTCCAACCGTTGGAGCTCTTTTCTATGACTCCCATTTCCCACAAACTGGGTAGGCAGGTTTCCAGAGCGGTTGCACAACACGACGCTGGGTGAGGACTCGACCAACAGCCGTGTTGAGCCAACAGCACGTGTATCAGCCTGCATGGAGAGAACAATACCAGAAACCAGGAAGATCTCTTTTTAAACAGACGTCCAGCTCCAAATGCAGGGCCGCGCCCAGCGAAGCTCTGCATGTACAGTACATCATGTGTTCCACACCCTGCGTTTTTAAGCACATCTCTGATCTAGTAGAGGACAGCGGAAAAGCTTCATGTGCGTTTTCATTTGTCTGAGGAAATAATGCAGGCCCTGTGTCCATGAATCCTATTCCAGCTTATTTCCAGGAAACTGCGAATAGACCCCCGATCACAGTCAGAAGGTAAATCCAAGGCTTTTTTCTGCAGGCATGGTTCCCCAGTTAATAACCGAATATGCCATGCATTGTTGCGCTGACATTAAATATACTTTACAGTAAGACAGCAGTTCCCTGGAACTGAGACGCCACGACTGACGCATCGGTACAAATGTGGAGGCTGTAAAAATAGCCGGCCTGGCTGGAGCCCAAGTGTCGGCCGCCATCAGGAAACATATGGATGGAAATGGAGGCGAAATGAAGAGAGCAGCGTGTAGGATGAGGGCGACGGGGCGCTCCGTCTTCATCGCCTCACACTCCTGTCGTGGCATTGCTCGCTTTGCGGAAAAGTAAATTAAATGCTGGAAACGCCAAACCTTTTAGCGGGCAACTCAAATTTAAAATATTTACATTTAAATATTTATATCCTACTCTGTTATATCCCACCGATAGTCAAAGAAAACCATAAAACAGAGAGATTGCTAAAGGCGTGAAGCAACCCTCGATGATAACGTAGACGCGGCCAAATCGCCGGAAAGTTCGAATAAACGATTAACGAATTAACGGCCGCTCTTCCGTTAACCGTAACGGTTTTGGGGGAAAGTCGGCAGTTAGGAATCGCGAGGCTGAAACAAGAGCCCTCACAACAAACGGATACATTTATAGTTAACTAGGAGGCGACTGGATACATGTAACAACTCGGTACTGCGAGCAGGAAGCATTCAATAAGGGTAATGAAGCGGCGTGTGGCCGAGGGGCTCCCGAACCGAGCCGCTTCAAATGGGCTCACACGCCGGCTTGTTCCTCACCGTCTCCCGGAGATATCGTCTCCACTTCCACACCCATGTCTGGCAGGAATGGCCAGGCTCGGCAGCGTTACACTCTTACAAGGTTCGGGATCCCCGTGTCCGCCCACTGTAACTGTATCAGCTGCGCAGGTCTGCGCTGGGGACCCGCCATCACGCTGCGCCTCTTTTATTACGAATTAATGTGCGAACTCCTCCCTATTTATGGCTTCCTGCTCTTTTTTTTGGGGGGGGGGGGAATTATGTGCCGCCGGCCAGTGCTGGAGAAAGACGTGCTGCTGTGCGGTTAAAGGAAACGTGCGGTCAGCAGGAGAAGACGCCTGGCTCCTGGTTTAACCTCGGTTCAACCGGGCCGAGCCGCTTTCCCACGCATAATTCCATGCCTATAGTCCATACATGCGTGTAAAAAAAAAAACATAGTCAATGTGGGTATGACACCGAGGGCATGTCAGCAAAAATAAAGCGGATTTTAACTGCTTAAGTAATGCTTGTATGGCACGTGGGATGGCATGCGGCGGACACGAGGACGGCCGCCCGCCTTATAATAAACACACGTATTTACCACCGGATGGATGCCTGCTCCTTAACATGTTATTGTCTGGCTTTTACACAAACCTCATCATACTATTACGGCGGCCCAAAACATGTTTAATCCAACAATGTGGCAGACAGCCAGTATACATGGCAAGAAAGTAGATATAGGCCAATTAAAGACATAAATAAAAACTGACGAAATGAGAGGTACGAAGAGTTAGTGCCACGAATGACAAGGGAGCCCACCGATTAAGATTTTTCTTAAAATGAAACGTGGAAATACCAACGCCTACGTAAAGTACTCCACAATGTATACGGTGCTCTAGCTCCCTCCAGTGGTCGTCCGTGGTATAATCCGAAAGTTAAAAAAAACTACATTTCCCACATTGAAGACGAGTGCGTCATTTCCGTTGGTGCGGTGCGTTTCTATGACGTACGAAGAATGCCGCCACCTGGTACCTAGTGCAGTGTTCGGGTATGAAGTATGTTATTTAAAATATAGCGTCGTGCTACTTTCTCATTCGTTTGCAAATTTCTTCTTCACTATAAATGGTTGTGTAGCGTTTCTTTTTATTCATCTGTAAATTGGTATAAGTTTTGGCGCAATGCCTGTTCTGGAAAGTCATAGTAATCAGAAACTGGCCATGTGCAGTAAAAACTGAAGATTTTTCCCGCTCTTTTTCAGGCGCCTGTATCCAGAGTGGTGCGATGTTTTACTGCACCCGAGGTTCAGTCTGGACAGGCGAGTTGGGTGCATGTTAACACGTACACAGCCGACTTGGTTTTTGGAAGGCAATATATAGGCGTTCCCGCTGCTGCCCCGAGGCTGTGTGTGGCACCCCCAGGCTGACGTCCTGATCATATGCCTCAAAGTAAAATTTATGGAGAGTTCTGAATTATATATGTAGATATCTCACGATGATAAAGCAGAGTCAAGAACGCGATTGTGTGACGCATGGAAATTTGTTAGGTTAATCAAGTGTAATCTGCTAAAATCCCAGTGAAGTCTGAAACATCTCCGTGGGATTAAGGACTTCACATCTCAAGACAACGCATAAAGAGGCTTTGCTTATTCTTAGCGTCTCTCCGGAGGACTGCTTGCAGCAATCACCGTAAAAGTCAGGCTAGTGCACAGCCACTGGCTGCTTCTGCTGATTTGATATAAAGCGCATTTGACGCTCTTTCAGTAGGATGGACCTGGGAAAGGCGAAACTCCCGAGGACAGGATTGAACTTGCTGCATCATGCAATTCACCCGGTGCACGGAATAGCCTGGACGGATGGGAGGCAAGTTAGCCTCACCTCTTTTGTGTTTGCTAACGGGGAGCTAACATTTGGTGACACCAATGTGATTGGCCACTTCGAGCACGTCCTGGGTCTGTACTGGGGGCCCCTCTGCTGCTCGGGGACACCCGCTCTCCTGGCCGTCCAGCACGAGAAGAACGTCAGCGTGTGGCAGCTGCAGCTCAGCTTGCTGGAGTGCAACAAGCTGCTTTGTACGCAGGCATGCGAAATGAGCGAGCCGTTCCCTCTGCTGCCCCGAGGCTGTGTGTGGCACCCCAAGGCTGACGTCCTGGCCGTCCTCACCAAGCGGGACGTTTCCGTCCTGTTTTCCGTCAGGGTGGACAACAGGAGGGTGAAGGCATCTGTCAAGGCTAGCGGCCCGATTCGCTGTGGCTGCTGGACCAAGGACGGCACGAGGCTCGTGGTCGCAGTGGGAAGCACCCTGCACTCCTACATTTGGAATGACGTCGAGAAGACCCTCGTCGCCTGCACATTCTGTGCAATCTTCGACGTGGGTGGCAACGTCTGTTCCATGGAGTCTACTGAGGGGTCACTGGTTGCTGTCGCTACTGAGCTACCGTTGGACAAAATCTGTGGCCTTAACGCCGGCATGGAGTTTGATGTCCTGCCTGAGGTGGAGTGCCCGTCCCCACGCTCTCCCGTCCTCGTGCTGAATGACGATTCGCATTTGTACTCCAGGAGGAGGTCGGTGGAATCGGAGAAGCTGGGTCACGTTTCCTTGCCATCCTCCGGCCCGATTGATTTGACACACCTTCTCACAAAGCACAGAAACTCCGACCCAAGTCCCCTAATTCATCTGAGACGCAGGGACCACCTAACAGGGTCAGGCCAGGACTCATCCCATTTGATACTGGTGAGATATGAGCGACAGGTAACCACGACCCGGAAAGTGAGTGTCCCAGGAATCTTGGTTCCAGACATGATCGTTTATCATCCACGTGGTTCCGTTGTAGCTGTGGCCTCCAACACGTCCCCTGCTGTGTTAGTATACCGTGTGACTGATTCCGCCATTCCTAACATCCAGCGAGTTCAGCTGGAGAAACACGAACGACCTAAAGGTGTGTGCTTCCTAAGCGACAGCATGTTGTTACTCATGGTTGGACGGCCAAAGTCCCACGATTCCACTTTCCTCACGTCGTCAAACACCGACAAGTACAACATCCGACTCATGATTAAGGAGCTAGCTAACGAGAAGGACAGCAGCAGGTTGGCAGCTCATGATCGTGATTCAGGTCTCAGTACTCCTGGGGACAGGAGGTCCTCAGAGAGCTTTGCTAAGAACGAACTTCCTGGCCTGAAGGAGCTCATGCTGCCGGCTGGGTATGTGATCCAGGTGCCCAGCAATCGAAAAAAGTTAGTCGAGGAGGTGAAGAACACTGGCCCGAGTCTGACAGACATTCCGGACCGAGTGGCCTCCTCCAAAACCATGAAGAACTGTGACGTGGAGTGTGACCGCCGGTCGGTCGGGCTGAGCATGAATGGCCAGAGCAGGGAGTGTGGCAGGCCCAGCTCGCCGAGGTTCGATGAGATTGAGAAGCCACACTCTGATCTCGTTTCCCCCGACAACGGCTGCCCAGCCGAGCGGCTCAGGTGGAACTTGGAGAGCATTTTCTCCAGGATATCCGAAGTGCAGCAGCACTTATCCGAAATTCCCGGTTTCAGTCTTAACAGGAAGAAGCTTGCAGGGCCCTACCCTTCCGCCATGGAACCTCCATTTGTTGACGTCACCTTTCAGGTACGTCTAGTGCTTTTTGCAGAAGCTGAGCGATTAGCACACAGCCTGCCCATCTCAGGTCTAGCCAGCCACAAATGGAGGAGAACCAGGTTTTAATGGAGCCAGGCTTTGGCGAGGCCAGTGGAGAGCAGCAAAGAGACTGTCCTCTGTTTTCAGAGGGAATTAGCCTGCCTGGAATGACGAAGTCAAGGTGATAGCTGTAATGTTGGGTGGTTCCCACACAAAAAATATACTTGGTTGAAAGGCGACGATAGAGTGTCAGAACAGTGAAGTCTAATGACCCTGGTCACTTTAACCATGACTGGCGTCAACACCAATGGCAGTGGTGACATTGACGTCAACAGGCTGTAGTGTCCATCTAGTTTCCAGTGGCTTTACACGCTAAAATCTATATTTTTTTCTTTAATAATCTGGCTTTGCTGTGCTGTCATGAAATATTCAAACCTGGGCTGCACTTGATTGGAAGATGCAAGAATCGCAGCCATTGATAAATGCTCACAGGTGTTTGTGTTTTAAGCGAGAAAAGTTACTAAGTTTTGGCTTATCTCTGAAGTTTGAATTTTAAGGTGGAATCTCAGCTAAAACGATATTGATCAGTCACTTAATCGTGCCGAGTTCAGTAACAATTCAGGAATAAAATTAGTTTTGTACCTGGGGCTGCTTTTACATAGAAAGGCCTTATTACAGATACATCTTCATTACGGTGTCGTACTGATAATATGGATGTCAGCATCTGTCGGGTCACGTTAAACAGGAGCTGTCTTTAGCCTAAGTGACAACATATCCCATCTTCTACCTTCCCTCGTCTCCTTTGCACAGAAGCAGATTTCGGAGAGCGCGTCTGTCAACGAGAGCAGGCGGGTGCTGCTCTGTGACGGGAAGCTTCGCCTGCGTGTCCTGCAGGACCTTTTTGGCTCGTCCATGGTGGAGATGATGCATGGTAACAGTGCCTTTGGTGTGCCACGTGGGCATGCTCTTCCTAGGTGTCGATGTTCGTTTACTTTAAAGGATGATGACGTCCTGGTGTCCAGGTCCTTGTATGCATGCTCAGAGAGTTCCTGAAGCCTTCAGGAAGCATGCTGAGCTGTCTGAAGCATCAGTTTGCCTGACTGTGCCTCGTTCTGGGCTCGCCTGAACGCCACATTCATCACCAAGTGATCTGGCCAAATCGCACGTTTCTGCTAGCTTGAGCTTTGTGTTGTGTAGGCTTCATCTTCCATCAAGGGTCTGTTGCTCATACTGGTCTCTGCCACAAGGTGCTGTAAGGTTTGATTTCGAGACGACCATGTGATGTGACACCAAGGTCCACATATGGTTATCTGGTATAGCATGGCCGGTGGTTGTCATAGAAACGTACATGGTAGCATGAAGCATTTTGAGGTACAAGGTGATTGGCTGCTTGAAGAGATTGAGGTGGACTTTAAAGGGTTACACTGAAAGCACCTTATGGTGTTGCTTGTGACGACCCTCTCCAGCTAAAGGTGGCTGGAGTGAAATGCACCTGCCCTGTAGCTCCGCGGGGAGCCGGCAGCCTGTTCCCGCTGACCAGAACATGCAGGGAATCCCAGAGATGGACATACTTTATGGAAAAAATGAAATCGATGGGAGGAGTTTACGAATTAGGCTTAGTCCTGAAAGTCATCTTTAAAGGGGCTTCCAAAGTGGATACATTTCAGACCTCAGATAGTATGTTTATTTGATTCCTACCTTTTTGATGGGTCGATAGGATTTTTTAATACTCATAACCATGTTAAATATGGTTGAATAATATAGAATAAACGTTTTTTGGTTCACGCGCCGTATCCATATTGCTAATACGTGACATAATGCAATCAGCTTGATAAGTAAAGAC
The DNA here is from genome assembly GCA_009936485.2 of Gymnarchus niloticus. NCBI lineage: Eukaryota > Metazoa > Chordata > Actinopteri > Osteoglossiformes > Gymnarchidae > Gymnarchus > Gymnarchus niloticus. The sequence continues at coordinate 11,737,006 of JAACJT020000033.1, forward strand.
GTTTTTTTGCGTATTTGAAGGCACTTCATGGATCGTGCTCGTGGAGGACGCTGACGGGTTCGTACCGCTCACGTTCGAGCCCGAAGATAAACTCACCGTTCGCAACGCGAAGCAGCCGCCGGTGCCGAGACCTCCGCGTGACATCGAAGGGTCCACGCCACAGAGCCCGTGTGGCCTGTCGCCACACCTCTGAATCAGCGAAGTGCGCCTCGTCATCGAACCCAGGCCTGGAACGGCTGCCGTTTAGCCACAGGCTTGTCAAGTGAGTGCCACGCCGCCCAGAGCTGCTAGATCGAACGTCAATGGCGTGACATATTTGCATGGGGATGGAAATAAATAACAGAATTCTGTTTGTTTACCGTGGGCACCCTTGTTTTGGTCATGTCACATTGACGCAACAAGAATATTTAATAGAAATGAAATCAGTAGTTGTCAAGACAGCATTCCATAGTCTATGTTTGGAAATGCTAAGATGTTGATGATGTCACACGGATTGTACGTTAATCCTGATTACTCCCGATATATATATATATATTTTAATGAAAAACATCTGTGAAACGCGATGACTAAAGATGAATCATTGTAAGTGCGTCTGTACGATGTTTTAATCCTACTGAGTCTTCCCGTTTTCTTATGACACCAGTCTGTTCTCTATGAACTTAAAATAGTAAAACACCATTTTAAGACACAAAGTGCTCATAGCAAACATCATCCTGATTCATTACTATAAAATTCAGTAAGCCGGTGTTCCATCCGTCTACGGTATCTTGTAATCGTTTATCCAGTGCATGGATTCATGGGGACCTGGAGCTGATCCTATGCAGCACAGGGCACAGGACTGGGGTACACCCCAGAGGGTGGGGGCAGTCCATCACAGGGCTGGGGTACACCCCGGCTGGGGGGGGTTGGCAGTCCATCGCGGGGCACAGGGCTGGGGTACACCCCGGGTAGGGTGGTGGGCAGTCCATCGCAGGGTACAGGGCTGGGGTACACCCTGGAGTGGGGGCCAGTCCATTACAGGCCATAAGCATGTACACAAACACACCATCATAGTCTATGGGTAATTTAGAGACGCCAGTTAGCCCGACTGCAGGTCTTTGGACTGTCAGACGAGACCTGCACAACATGGGGAGAACATGCAAACTCCACACACACGCTCAGAGCGGAGATGGGATGCAAACAGCCAACCCACTGTGGAGACCTAAAGGAAGGAGGTGGGGTTTAATTCAGCCATTGTACTGATTGACATCATCTTCCCTCGGGCTGAATGTGCGACTTTCGGTCACAAGATGGGTGTGACATTCAGTCATTTACTTTCAGCTGACTCCCTATTCCCTTGTCACGCGTGTTGTTTTTATTTTGGCTGACCAACCTGTGAGATTACACGTTGCCACCGTATTTGTCTGCCTTTCCACCCACCAGTTTAAAAGCACGTGAGCCCGTGTCTTTAATCTGTCATCTGGTGACAGAGGGTGACCCCAGCTCGTGCCCTGTGTGCCCACAAATGTGTTCCAGGTTCACCAGAATTTAAACCGGAAAAGAGTCAATGGAAGACAGACAGATGGACGATAAACTGTTTCAGGCTGATACACAAACAGCTTTTATTCAGGCAATATTAAATATATTCAAATACCACTAATAAATACTTACAACTTATAATAAAGTAATACATTTGATTTCAGGGAAAACATATACATCATCCTTTAAATAAATTCTGTATACATATTATATATGGTTTCAAGTTATAAGTGTATATGAAAACACAGAAACAGTACCCATAATGTATAGTGTGCAGTTCACACAGTGTAATATACACTAATTTCTCCATCCAGCGAAGCTGGAGTGTGAAACGGCCCGCGTGACGGTAGGTAACGACTTCATGGTCGATTCACTTCTTCTGGCTGAAATCTCGAGCCGAGGCCCTCGTGCCTGTAAAGATGAAAGAAGATTTTTTTTTTCTTTTTTTACAAGCTGGCAAATTTCGGCTGAGTCGGTGCAAAGTTGCAAACTGAATGGGTGGCAAGTTTGAAATCAGACACTCTTTTCAAAATTTACTCCAGTTTAATCTCCCTGATTTTTTTAAAAAACAAACTAGACGTGTCTAAATTTCCCTTAACATCTTATAAAATAAAAAAGGGAAATTGTTTCAGTTCTCATCCATTACATGAGTAAATGTTTTCTTGTGAAGGTAATGTTATATCAGTCATTTAAGTTCACCTGAGCTGAGCAAGGGAGACCTTGTTCATAAGTCGCACTTTCTCGTTGATCGGGTAGAGGAGGAGGAGTACCAGGCCAGTGATGATGAAGGCCACTGGTGCCACCCCAATCAACAACTTCAGGGTGTATGCCACAAGGGGGCGCTGCTGACACACTCTGGGTGAATATCCTGCGAATCTGTAACCAAACATAAAACAGACTCAGCTGTCTTAATGGTCACCACACATCCATCCATCCATCCATCCATCCATCCATCCATCATCCAACCACTTATTCTGATCAGAAGTATATCTCAGGGTCACAGGGCACAAGGCTGGAGTGAATACTGTAAGGGATGGCAGTCCGAACCAGGGCACACCACACAGTCATACACTACAGGCAATTCTGAGACGATAATTTTCCAAAATGCATGTCCTCTGATTGCAGGGGGACACCAGAGTACTCAGAGGAAACCCACCCAACATGGGGGGGAGGCACATGCAGTCCAGACACACAGAGGGGAGGTGGGATTCAACCCCCTAACCCTGGACGTGTGAGGCAACAGTATTAACCCCCGAGTTACCGTGCTGCCATTTGTGGCCACATCTTTAATGTTTTCATATTCAGATATACAAACAGGTCATTCGGTGTCGGTATGAAATACGAGTCATATTTAATGTATTTGTGTCAGTTGATACAGCTTTATGCCATAAATAACGATGATCATGGTCCATCTACTGCTTGTCCTTTTACTGATTAACTGTGATCATCAGTCATTTTCGCTCAGGAGTGACATGACCCCGTTCACTGACAGTGCCATCGTCTCGTACGCGTATCCTGGGAATAGCTACACATCCAGGGAATACCGTGAAGAGGTGTTGTTCATGTCGTTTTTAAGGAATCGCGTCTTAGGCCACACGGCTTTCTGACTCACCGGCCACTACGGCCCGCAAATATTACACATTTCAATAAAAACAGGCATTAAACGGGCAGCTGAGATGGGTTGTTACTGCCCTGACATCTCACTAACAGCATTAGTCAGTTTTAGGCTTTAAGGCTTAATATGTTTGTGTTACGCTGTGAAACCCAGGCTGTTTTTGACGGTGTAATAACAGTGACAGAAAAAATGGAGCCCCAAAACACAAAATGGGTGGGACTTTCTGAATCTGCCAGTCAGAGACTGCCTGAAGTTCCCTGATTGGTTTCATTTAGACTGGCGAAACCAGACGAACATTAGCCCCGTCCAACATGAATTTTGAAGGATCTTCTCTTCCCCCATTAAATAATAAATAGTTAAGTTCCACTTTACTGGATGATTATCAGTTAAGCTGCTATCTAGTCAAAGTATCACAAAGTCTCTTCGCGTCATTAGAAGCGTCCTGGATGGCGTCGCACGACGTTAAGTCGCCCGACAGTGGTCGCCTGCCGGCATAAACCAAAACAGCTCAGTGCTTCACAACACTCACTGAAGACACAGTGTGGAAGCTCCCAGTGAGAGTCCAGTGGCCATCTTGGTGAAGAAGACATAGAAGGAATAGAAAATGGCTTCATGGCCCTTCAAAGAGGGGTTCGTCAGGCGGAAGTGGTCCATAACATCGGGCAGCATTGACCTATGTCACAGGAAGAGAACGGTAATATGGACTATATCATAAACAGTGCTGAAGGGCTTTTCAATTCATGGGATGCCAAGATAACCCAGAATAAGGGCATTAAATGCACAGATTTACGAGGATGCAATCTGGCCATAATTACAAAACACTAAATTAGTACATACGTAAATAACCAAAATGAAAAAAGCCTCTCATTAGAAGGAAGGAGTGTAATTAGTTATATATGAGAATTAACACAATCAAAGCCGAGGTAAGCAGTTAAAACTGACTTTGGGTTTAACTACGTTCACACGGGAAGTTTAAATATCATGTGACCACACTTCTTGGGGCGCCACGCCGTCACAAGACGCCGTCGTTGAAGTGCTTCCCCTAGGGGGCACCACGCCGTCACAGAACGCCATTGCTGAAGCACTTCCCCTAGCTTCCGCCGGATGCCACTCACCACGGCAACAGCAGGGATGCGGCCACGCTCAGTCCGGATGCGAACGCCACCACGTAAGCAACAGCCAGCTTGGGAATGACCACCAGCGTGATGATGAAGGGGATGATGGACTACGGGGCGAGAGCGAGGACATCCGTGACTACAGGGGGCAGCATACTCAACTCGGTGACCTAAAGACGCACAGACACCAGCCAGGACCCTCTCTTTAGCTATTAACCTATAAATCGATAATAAACTCTCTGCCTTCAGTGGGCCTGTATTCAAACAAACAACCACAGCTGCGACATCTGATTTCTGACAATTTGGAATATGCTACCCAGGATGAACATTAATTTTTTAATACATTTTAGAGATACGGTTTTAAGGAGATCTGCTTTGGGAATCCTAAGCTTCATCTCATAATCATCATTTCATAATCACAAGCACAAGTTTCTTAGGAGAACAATAAGGTTTTAAAGAAATGTGACCTGATACAGAGTTTGGAGTTCTTTAAGGAAAACCAGTTAAATGCATGATAACATGCGGCGATATAAAGGTTCGGCTGCAAGCACTCTATTGACCTCAGTCAGGAGGCAGATGGTTAAGTAGATTCTGAGCACGGCTGCCCTCCTTGTCTCACAGCGGCCGGCTCCTCGGCGTCTCCACTAACACACTTCAAAGCGCTGAAGTTACAGATCCTCCTCCTTGATATCAGACAGTTACCACAAAACCAGAGCCCGCCTCCCCTGCTCCCGGGGACCTGGGCACGGACGGGGACTCTCCCACGGATCCCTTTTCGGCTATCGGGCGCCGACCGCAAAGCGACGAAGAGCGGAAACGGGGGGGTGGGGAGTGCTTACCGAGATGCCGCAGTAGGCAGCTGTTTTCTTTCCGAACCTCTGGAGAAACCACTGCCAGAAGGGGATGCTAACAACCGCCGACAGCTGGAAGACAGCGAGCATTCGGCCGTGTTGGCACCGCATCAGTGATCGGACGCCTTATCTCATCAGCATCGAGGTTTTCCTCTCTCGCTGCAGTGCTACGTAAATTTATAACCCTGCTCCTGCTTCCAATGTCTATGGCCTTGTCATGTTCGTACAAAACGTGCCAGAGCTGTGTAGAGCAACTGGCTGTCTACGAACAAAATGACATATAACTGACACATACAAATAATTCTATATCTTCTGGTTCCCCGTGGAACATGAGGCCTTCATATAAACAATGAAGTGCATAAATAATGTGACTGTCCAATAAGCGTGTTTATTCCGGAATGTTCTTATACGTACGTGTAAATAAATCAGAACGTACCAGGATTGTCAGCACGATGTTCTGGAAGTGATCTCGCAGATCAGCAGCATATGTGCAGAACAGGACGAAATTGCTCTGAATCAGCTGTGAAAGGCACCGCAAGCAAAAAATGAAACAAATCAGAACAGAGTGCAGCTCGTCATGCCAAAAAAGCTGTTTATGTTTATTTAAAAACAGATCATTTTGTCCAAACAAACGCACAAATGAGGCAAGCTTGGGGTCAGAAAGCAGGGTCAGCCAGCATCCCAGGAGGAGTTGGGGTTAAGGGCCCAACAGTGATACGATTACTCGGCTGGCTACGGGATCTGAACACACAACCATCTGGATAGATCCCTAACCTGCTGAGCTACATTCAGCCTCATTGCACTCTTCTCATATCGCAATATCCGTCGCAATATGTAAAAATTACCGCCGGAATTTTACCGCCTGAGAGTATACCTGGATGGCGACCGATACGAAGAGGAAGGCTGCCGTCAGCGTGAGGTATGGGCCGTGTCTCATCACCAGGATGAACCCTTTGTGAAACGGAATGGGTTTCTCCGTGCTCGACGCGTACGGATCTATGGGACGACGGGAGAAAGTGAAGGTCAGAGATGTTCTTTGGGTTTCAGATTCTTGCATGCGAAAGGTCACGGTCCTCACAGACTGCGGTTGCCAGCAAAGCTGGGAACTTTACAGTCGCTAAACAACACAAACATCTAAATTGAACATCCTTTCAAAAATCTGTGGACTCACTTCAGGATTCGTTCCTGTGAGTTCTTAAAACCAAAAGAGACAGCGTCTCACAAAGGCTTTCAGAATGCCTTCTGTACGAGTTTTAACAGCTACATTATTAAGAGTGCTGTAACGGTCCTGTAATATGGTTAAAGCTTATGGATTTAAGGGCCAGACCTCACCATCTTTTTCTTTGACTCCAAGTAACATCACCACCGTAGAGAGGAAAAAGAGGGCAGCTATGACACCAGCTGCGATCATGTAGAGCTCCTTCTGCTCGGAGGGAAAATGAGATGATGTTTAGCGATTAACGGGTCTCACCGCCAAGCTAAATGTAGACAAAGCCGTTTACCAGTTTAGTTAACATGATTAATCAAGATAAGATTTTATTTACCCTATTACCGTGTCCTCTTCTGCAAAGCTTTTCCATACACCGCATAATTATAATTTCACACCAAAAATAACGTGTGCACAACCTCAAGATTTGGCATCTAAGGAAGATCATTCTTCCCTAAACGCCACCGAATTGTGTGCAAAATAATTTAGACTTGAAAAACTAGCAGTATGTAAATAGCCTTGTGGATGCGTATTGTTCTTCAAACATCTTTATTTAACTGTCCGGAAACACACACACTTAAACTTTCATTAATTGTACTCCTTCGCTCCCGTCTTGAAAATAAATGATAATCAGAAAACATCAGTAATAGGATTTCTCTCCCTTCTTGCTGTCTCTGCTCGAAGGTCAAAAATAAAGACATAAATATACATCAGTAGTCTCCATGGTTACCAGGGAAGGGACGCCTGAGGGCAAGGTGGGGTGGGGTTCACTCGGGAGTCTACAGAATGTACGGTCAGGACACGACGAAAGCCGTCAGGAACGGCACAGGATGGACCACAGGGTCAATCTCAGGTCATAACTACAGGCAGACGTGTTTTTTTTTTTTTCATTTTGATCTCATTTATGGATCAGTTAGAAGGTGTTGCTAAAATCAGTAATGTACCATCTGATACATTACGTTTGTGCCCCCTGTTTAATCCTCATGAACGGTGCCCTATCGTTTTAATAACTCCTGTGGTCTAAATGCTTGGAAACTTTAAGCCGCTCACCACGGATGACAGGGGGTCCAGGGAGGGCACCGGGCTCCTGACTATCTGGCTCACTTGCTCTGGCGGCACCGTTCCGTTTCCCAAGTGGCCGGCGGCAGCGCTGTAGTTCTGGCAGTGTTCGAGCGTGTGGGCGTTAGCCACGATCTGACCCTGTATGGCGGCTCCCAGAAGCGTCCCCAAGACTTCCATGGTCATCCCTGCATGCAGATACACACAACACGTGAGCCTGGGGGCTGCGCATCAAATACCCAGTTCATGATGGCATTATAACATCATTAAAAACAACCACATGATAAGATGTTTTTAAATGCTGAGGGTGTCATAAAGTCATTATTGATGGAAAACTGTCATTTTGTCTGTCATAGCGGTTTACATAGGTCTGACTTAATATAATGTCATATTATATTAATCACTAATATAATTAATAATTATATTAATGTTATATTATTTAATATATGCAAATAACCGAATTTCATATGTAAAAACCATATTATTTAATTACTCTAAAAGCATCAACCTTGTTTTTCCAGTAACTATTGATTTCAAGTCCTCGATAACATGACTAAAAAGGGATTTTATTTTATTTTTTTAACTTAATGGTGTTCCCCCTCGGAAACGGACGTCTCCTGTTTACGGACAGATGGGACCGTACTGTATGCCGTGGCCGAGTCCCTCTCCCTCTGGTCTGCACTCAGGAACATGGTCAGGGCTGAGTAAGGTACGTGGAAGCACTGCGGGGAGAGCGGCAAACACAGGACATGATTTCAGAGATGGCTGCTTAGGGTCATTAAAACAAAGCAGGTGTCTACAGCTGGCCGTGTGCTCACTGAAAGCATCAATGGCAACATCAACGGGCAAAAGGCTGATTAACCTACAGTATAAATGTATACCCTATATATTTTAGCAAGAGGATTTTTTTACGCAGGAAGGACAAGAAAACTTTTAGCCCAGTAAAAGGTTTTTCTGAGCATTTTAAATACAATAATTCAACAGTACGCAATTTTCAACGCAAATATAATTTCTACGTGTTTAGGGTAAAGGTAAGCTGCTGTTGTTGTTATTTAGTCACGTAGTCGTGTCCGACTCGTCGCGACTCCATGGACCACAGCACGCCGGGCCGCCCTGTCCTCCACCGCCTCTCGAAGCCTGCCCAAACTCATGTTCATTGCTTCCACCACGCTGTCCATCCATC
>JAACJT020000033.1:11745653-11771192 GCA_009936485.2 Gymnarchus niloticus
TTTTAATATAGATTGGTTTGATCTCTTTGCCATCCAAGGGACTCTCAAAAGTCTTCTCCAGCACCATAGCTCAAAGGTATCGATTCTTCGGCGCTCAGCCTTCCTCATGGTCCAGCTCTCACAGCCATACATCACTACTGGGAAAACCATAGCTTTGACAATACGGACCTTGGTCGTCAGGGTGATGTCTCTGCTTTTTAATGTGCTGTCCAGATTTGTCATAGCTTTCCTTCCAAGGAGCAAGCTATGAAAATAATAATATTGAAATATTTTATGTTTTTTAAGGTGGCCATTTAAAACTTCTAGCATTCCTCATTGAAAGTTGAATTTCACTTCGAATGCATCAGTATCTGAGTGCCTCATCACATACAAAATACAAAATGTGTGATGATTATCCAGTTATTGAATTTTTCATCCTTTTTTTTTTTTCTACTGAATATGGCGGGGCAGTCGTGACACGCGTTTCTAAATCCAAGCACCAAAGCTGTTCTAATCACTTTTACCGCTGACATCAATAAACATCTCCTATGTAGACGAGACGCAAAACTGTGAATCATATATCATGAAGTTAAATGGCAGTGTTTTACTGTCTTCTTACTCAAGCACATCTAAAACAATAAAAACTGTTTTCTTGCCGCCAGATTACATCCAGCTATCGTTATTTCATGAGTAAATACGTTTCCATGCCGTATACCAACTACAGTCCTTAATATAGGCTATTAGCTAAAACATCCCCAGCTTATGTATGAATTCATATATTTTAGAAAGATTTGGCAAAACCAGGAAGCATGTACTGTACATAACCAGCTTTTTAAATGCAATTACAAAAAAATACATCCAGTCAAGATTTGACAAGTAATTTGTCAAATCTTTTACACCACAAGATTAAATCATTTCAGAATAAACAAATATCTCCATCTGGGTTTTGGCCAATTTCTTTTTTAAAGCTAAGAATACTGAAGCATAATAAATTGAGAAAATTAAAATCTGAAAGGCTGGACAGAAGCCCATTAATCAGAATGGTTTCTAACAAACAACAGAGTTAGTTTCAGTTCAAACTGTCATACACTACAATACACTGTTATGAAGGGAGTATTTTTAATACCATTCAACATCAGATTGTTTCACACATCTGAGTCCAGACTCACAGACATCTGAACAGCTCCCAGCACAACGGAGGACTTGTGTTCAAAACTCATAAATTCAGGAAGAGAGACTGAGCGAGGCGGCAGGCTGACCTGGTGTCGCAGCTTGGTGACCAGAGGCTCGGGCTCTCTGAAGAGCGCCACTCCAGAGCTCTCCATGGCTTTGTCACCCCTGACCATGGCAGTGACTGAGCCTCAGCTTCCCGGGGCTGCTGGTGCCATTCACACGCTGCTGTGGAGCTTGGAGGCCGGCCAGAATGGGAGGACAGCGTCAAAAGCGATTCTCTATTCCATAACAGGTTTGTCACTCTTTTCCTGGCTGATTACTCCCCGTAGAAACGCCTCCCGTTGACGAGATGACTCCGTCAGACTCGCTGCTTGGGACTGAGCTGATACCAAACCGGACGCCTGGGCAGATGTCTGAAGGTCAAGCATCCACCGGCTGCCTGCCGCACTTTGCCGGCTCTCAGAGGAGCCGAATCCTCCTGACCTGCGGAGGTGTGCAGGCGCAGCCGTGGGAAAATGCAGTATTTCTCTTTAGAATTAGCAGATAAGATTGCGGTTCGCTCCCTCAGATTGCTGCTGAAACTTCAGCTCGCAGGCTGTAAAAAGCAAAAAAATAAAAATCAACGATGAAATGAAGCGCGTTTTCCGCAAGCCGCCGCGGCTTCTTATTCATAAGCGCATGAAAGGAGCCCAGGGTTTCGAGACTGTGGCGTGGTGACACAGGAGTGTCGCCCGTCTGCATTCCTGCGACATGAAGCCTGCACTCTCGGTGCCTCTTGCAAGCTTAGCGCTGCTGGCGCTTAGTTTCAGCCAGCTTGCAAAATCAGCTATGCATGACTATCCCGTAACACCTAGGTGTTAATGTTTGGGGAACTCCTTCAGACCAAAAGGCATTCCGTTCTTCATCAGCATCCAGGCAGGGACTGTACATCTGAGATGATGAACGTCCCATAATAACACCCCTGTTGGCTGCTTGTCGAAGCCTGGAAGTGGCGTGCACAACCGCTGCTGATTCTTATCCCTTAAACAAATGTGCGTTTAGCATGTATCCTGTTCTTGATGGTACATCCAGATCATTTCAAAGCGCTTATGCTGCTCGGGAATGCAGGGGGACCTTTAAGCTGTACAAGACACTGTTTTTAATAACAAAAAGAATGGCATTCACAAAAAATGGTCTTAAAAATGGAATGTGTGGGCGTGATATTAAGATACGTGCTTGTAATTCCTACGTAAATAGGCATACGTCATGTCATACCTGTCTAGTGTATAACATTTTTGTTCTTGGTTCCAAGTGTTTCTTCCTATTGGACCAGATGTTCCTGGCCTATTTCTACTTAATCCAAAGTAGCATCTACTTTTGGCAGTGTTTGTCTGTGACTGGCCCGTCGGGTGGCCAGCCTTTACGTTCGGCATTATTAAATTTACTCGAAGGCGATGGGTCATGTGCACCTAAACACCGGAGTACAGGAAACTTCCAAAACACCATGAATATATTTTACCTGTGTGAATGTGGTTTGACTTGTGTATCTGGTCAGCATCCTAGTTTCTCTCCATTACCTGCAATTCCTGTTGAAATCACCCTCCATTACTTTAAAATTCGAAATCAGTTTTCAGAGTTGTTCAATTTATTTTGTCATCAAATTGTCCAATTAAATCATTTGGAGTCTAAAAGCATATAAGGCAACTATCAAGCTTAGAATAAAGTCAACAGGCAGACAGCTTGAACCGAGATTGTGGTTTATTTGCAGTAGTGCATTTTTAAATCTGCTTTCACATCCCAAAATGACAAGACTGACAAGTCTAACTATTTTGACCTTGTTGTTTCCTCCATTGACTAACAGTCTTGAACAGCATAGCTCAGTAATATCATCATGTTTACGTTAACTTCATAAGCTGTAAGCTTGATGCAGAGTCTACATTTTAGCCACGATTACAAAGCAGTCTGCGAATTGAGATTTCGAAACCCACGCAGGAAATTGTCCTGTGTGGTTACTATCGGTTCCCTTTCTGTTCTCGCGTCGTAATACCAGGAAGTGAACGGCAACGTGCTGTACTTTCTCTGACCTTGGCCTTTGAAGGCTCCTATCTTCCATCAGCACTATTAAGCAGGGATGATTCTGGGGACGCCGACGGTCCCCATCAACAGTACTTGACTCACCCCCCCAGTCCCCCAGATGGCTTTGTTTTAACTTGTAATGAAACCTGTGGCAACCCTTTCCATAAGGTTAAATGTTATGTGGCCCCCCAGCAAAACTGGCCCCAGCTCGCCCCCCGCCACTTGAAAGGGCCTTAAACCACCCCTGCTATCAAAGCGGTACATGCCTAATGCATGAACACACTGGTGTGTATATACAGGCAGTTTTTCTAAGCTTCCTGCTCGAGTGCATATTAAACAAGTGGAAGAATTGGTATTCTGCATACAAAGTATTTTTAGAAGAGCTGGTAAACAGACGTCAAAGCGACAGCTCGCTTCAGGAGGCCGCTGCGGTTCGTCACGTCATTACGATGCTCCGTTGGTCTTTGGTCACCTCAGTTGGGGCAGTCAGACGGGGACAGCAGAGGCCTCTGAACGATGACGGCATTGGTCAGGTCGGCCTCCTGCAAACTCAGGTCCACTTGCGTCAGCTCGCGGAAAGGATGCGATGTCGTGAGGATGAAGGGGGAGCCGGAGCCCTGCGACTGTTGCACGAAGTCCTGCACGTCGCTGATCCTGTGAGGCCATTCAGACGCAACAACTGCATGCACGCCGCAAAGCAGATTTTGTATGGTACAGCGCGTGTTCGGTTTGCTCACCTGTGAGACAGGTTAAACTTCTGCACCAGCCGTGTCCCGTCCGCCAGCCAGATCTGAAGACTAGTGACCGGCTGAGCGTCGTCGACGAACACCGATGGGAGGGGCGGCACGCTGTTCTCTTTGTGCACAGACGGCGAGCGGCCGATGATCCTGGGCGCCACGCTGCATGAATGGAAGACGTGTGCCAGGTGTCCATGCTTTTAAGCACGACTCTAATGGCATCATGGAAGAAACCCTAGCAGCCTTCAAAACTCAGGTATGTGATAGAAAAGTGAAAATTAAATTCCACACTCATAGCTATCTTTACTCAACCTTACATGGGAATGGAGGGTGGGGCTTCAGTACTGTGATTACCGTGACTAATGTGCTTCACATCACGATAGAAATATATTCTGGCGTGTCTGAAAAATTTCAGGAATGACACCTATGTCGATTTGCTCATACTCTGGGTATGGAGCCAGTGGCGGGCATGGCACCAAAGCGACCTCTTTGCAGCCTGGTGCTACCAGCCCATGCCAATGGGGCTCAAGGAGGGACACAAACAGTAGCAATGATTTAATCCAATCAATGACTAATTTGATAAATTAGTCATTGATTTGCAAATCTGAGTGAAGGCTAACCTTGAGCTTAATCATCGGTTGGCTTCGCCATTACCACGGCAGCCAAATGTGTGAAGCGTGAAATGAGGCTCGGCACTACAACTTCTGGACTGCGCGTTTCACTGGCGAATGTCCGAGAGGCAGCTGAGAGCCGGCTGGGCTGCTGAATCTGAGGAGAGCCAACGTGCGTCTCCAGGCGAAATAAGGACTTATAGAGACACCTAGTGGTCTTACGCGGTTTAGACAAAACCGTTTTAAAACCAGGAGTATCTTCAACAAAACAATCAATGCTGGCATTAGATGACGTTTCACAAGCCAAGGTTTTGCGTTGATTGGTCAGGTCAGGATACTCCCACCCACCACGGGTATTGAAGCCTCATTTACCACCAGCATTGATTGGTCAGTTTGCCATACTCCCGCCCACCTCGGGTTCTCACCTGCCCAGTCTGTAGCCTCGGCCCGTGAAGGGATGGAAGCTCTTCTTCCTCGGAACATAAAGTTCCTCCTTCAAGTCTTCCACGTTCACTTCCAGCTCCTCTTCCTCCGCAGAGTTTTCCAGCTCTGCTGGCAGCTCCCTTTGTGCGTGGGTAACATTAACATACGGTTTACAGACTGTTTCTCTAATATATTCATCTAGTTAGCAATCACTGATCAGCATTGACACAACAATATGGCGGTTGGTGGTCCAATACCATATTTTTAAGGTTCTGGACCTTCTTAAGGACAGTACGTTTGGCTCGTTCCTGGGACTCTCACTAATCGTTAGGTTATTAATCTCCTCCTGCCCATCCATCTGTTTTCTATAACCGCTTGTCCAGTGCAGCCTAGTGATGAGCTCAGGGTCAGTCAAAAGGAGCACAGGTCACATGCAAAGTATCTGGCAAACGGAGAGACAGCAGTCCACCTTTACTGCATGCATTAGGACCATGGAAAGACCAGGTTTAACAAACCCTATAGTCAAACCCGAATCCTAACACACACACACATACATACACAAGAGAATCAGCACCTCAGGGCTGTGAGGCAACAGTGCCAAAGACTGTGCGACCCGTAATAAATAGAGACATTCTCCTGGGTCCAGTAACATCTCAGTACTGCTCAACAAAGGTTCTCAGACATAATGACAGAATATCAGTTTTGGAGAAAACGACCATTTCAAGTCCTGAACTATTCAACTGTCCAACTTTAAAAGTTAACCTCTTATTACTGTGTCATCAGTGCAGAATGCAAACATTGGTTATAGTCTTCATTACATAACTGAGTGACAGCCATCAGGATGATGACACAAGGAACAAGTGTGTCGCATTCGGTGTGGTGGTTTGAAGAAAACCCTTTAAGTATATTTTTATGGTAATCCTGGTTAGGGTAAGTGATTAGAAGATGGATGGACGGATGGATGGACGGACGGACGGATGGATGATGTTACTACTTTTTGAAAGGCACCTCCTGTGCTTCTTTTTATGTTTCATTGTTAATCACACCATTTTATTGTGTGAAAATACTTCATTGTTTTACTTACGTACCTTCCAAAAAAATGATATTTTTTTGATCTTCTGCATCATCAGAAAATGTAACTTACTTCCAAATACGATCTGAAAATTATTCAGGAAACTGGCATTTAAATTTCCACCGAAACCTCACTCTTAGACATCATCAAACGAGATTTCCGTCCCAGCTTTTATTTTGAAGCCATATCCCATTCTCCCATTGCTATTAAAATAAATTGGAAGGTTGGATTTGTGTTTGCATAAAAAGGGTCTACTTATCCCTCTTCCACGACCTTACCCCTCTTTCCCATAAATCCTTTGAGTCCTCCATGCAGCTTTGTACCCAGTGCCGCCTGGGAAAGGCTCCAGGCCCTCCGTGATGGTGACCAGGATTATTGGTTAGTTGCAAATGCTCGGTGGGTAGCACGTGAGCCTGTCACCCACTAACCAGGATTCACAAGACTCGCGATGAAGCACGATGACGCTAATTTCATTGTTTAAAAAATAGCATGTGCCGTGGACAGGAAGAACTGAATTTTAAATTATGGAATTTCAGTGGAATTCTTCTCTGACAATCCAAGAATTGATTTCCAACCACGCAGGACACATAATATGAAAGACATATGGACAAATATCAACAAACACAACACTCCTTGCCGGCTCAACACACTGCAATGCATTGCAGGTCCTTAGATAAAGACAAAACTGAGGTGAAGACCGACCCTCGTTTAATAGCCTCGAGGAACTGCTGATTCTCATCCTCAGAGTAACTGCGGAGGTCCTCGTCGTTCACGGTGAAGCCGTTCTTCCACAGTCTGACCACGATCTCGACCTGGAGCAGAGACAGAGCCGAAGCTTTACGAGTGCTGCCTTCCCATGCATCGGGGATGTTCTCTGCATGTCCTTCATCTACAAACTGGACATCTCCTACCTTTTTCTCCCCCGTGGAGACATTGCCTATCTTCTCCACCTCGTCCAGCAGATCCTCCACAGAGAAACTCCGCCTGATGGGTATCTCCTTGTCACCGTGGTCATCATCGGCCCTGAACATCAAAGTTGACGTTATGTTTTAAAGCTGGTTTCTGTTATTCATTTCAAAGAGCTTCCTTAGTCTCTTCGGGGAGGTCCGATGGTCGCTCCTTCTTCACTAGTATCTTATTAAATCGGTAATGTTAGAAAACACGCCTTGAATAAGCAGAAAACAGCCCCAAACTCACCAGTCCTCATCTTTCCCGCATTCTGTAGTCTCGATATCCTTCATTGTGTTAGCTTCTTCCCATCTGAGAAAGTGGCATTACAGCGATTAGTAACCCTAAACTGTGGGGTTTCTGTCTATAGAGGTTCATTTGGAAATGGACTTTAGATGCACGGCGTTACACGGAGGACTGCAGCTCTGACAACAGCAGATGCCAACTCCATTAAGGCTGTAAGATATGAAACGTGTAAAGGCGATCGGGAAGCCAAGCACACGGACATCATGTTCAAAAATATCCATTCATTTCCGACCGCAAGGTGCACCTCCTGGCTTAGAAAAAAGCCCACAAACAGCCAAATGATCATTAATGTGCAAGGAAATCGAAGGTGCATGCCATTGTCTCATATTCCAAAGGATATTTAATCTCGAATAAAAAAAAAAAAACAAACATTATTTATATATAAAGGTGTAACGTCAATTTAGAGCTGCTCAACACAAACAGGCTTTGGCACATGAACATGCCTAATCTTATTTTAGGAGGATGGCCGTCAAAGACGCTATAACCTACCAGAAAGGCCACTGGCACTCTTACTCAACCATTTTATTCCTGTTTTCGGACGCATGTTCTGAAATACGTTGATTCACATATTCGGTAATTGCAAAGCAGCAAAGAAAATTCATCCTCCGTCCATATCCATGAACAATCCGCATATAAAAATCCAAAATAGCTAAAAAAACAAAACAAAAAAGATGTGGTTTAGTAAGGAGGTCGACAAATGAATAGGAGCGTAATACGTGAGAGCGAGAAAGCAAAGGATGAATGCGATGTGCAGGCAGCAGGAGTGCGTCAAAATGACATAAGAGGCTGCGAGAGGCAGGAGCGCCTGCCTGCATCTCTCACATGCCACGGATCGCATGCATGATGGCCTCACTTTCAAAGCTGCAGCTTCTTTTTATTCTTATCTTCCAAAATCAAGAAAGATGGGCGCTTACTGGTTTTTGTCTCCCACTCCCTTATGCAGATGGGGATGTCGCCTGTCAAGCTCCTGCCAGTGACGCTCTTTCCCATGGCAGCCCCTCACTGACGTGGTGCCGTCTGTGTGTCACATTGCCGGAATACGACCGGCCGGCCGGCCGGCCGGCACACACACACATGCTCTAATCAGCTCCCTGAATGCACTCAGCCTTCCCGTTGCAGGATTATACTGTATTATATTTGGGTCTATGTTCTTCGACACGAGATGGACATGGAATAGGTATTTCTTAATTATTTGCTGCAGTGGTGTCCCTGTGGAGAATGCATTTTGTCATTTAGAGTAAGGTGATCAACCAGAAATCATTTGATAAATTTACACCGTGGTCAAATTTCAACATTTTCATTTTCCTTAAAAGATAAGTAGAAGCAGGTATTCTACATGGCTTGTTGGTTCGTGCTGTGGTCTCGCCATGATGGATCATGGGTCTGATTTCCATTCCCCTGTTTGTGAGATTTCCCTCCCACAGCCCAACGATGACCATAAATTGTCCTTATTGAGTGACCGTGTGGCACATGATGGGCTGGCATCCACTGCTCCAGACTCCCTGTCACCCTTTATGGGATAATCAATGATGGAAAGAGGATGGACGCCTTCCACGTTATTCAGAATCTTAGCAGTTCCCTTTATGATTGATCTGTCATCTCTGTGACTCTTTACAACATTCTGGGTACAAAATAGGGCTCCAGAGAAGGAGTCTGGCAGCATGTAGGGGTGCCGCTGGGGGGGGGGAGTTAGGACGATTGTAGGGGTCCAGCACTGACGGGGCCCTTTTCCGATTTATTTTATTGGTGTTTTTTGTTTGGGGGTTGGGCCCAATAGTATATTCTTTCTTAGGGCCCACGTTTTCTAGCAACGCCCCTGGACACGTGATTAGCACTGATAAGGTCACTGTAATAGTTAAATGAAAATATATATCAGAAGGCGTCTGGCTTAGAACTGTAAAAAGGGTATGGGGCAGTAGGAAACATTACTAACCCACGACATTTACCTGCGGGGTACCACCCCCACCACCACGTGTCATGTGCCGGTCTCAACCCGTCCAGCTTCAGACTGAGATCAGTGGCTAAACCCCAATGTTTTGTCTGTAACCCTGTTTAGATCTGTTTACTTCCTGATGGGTGAACAAGGTGTCTAATGTCATGTGTATATGTGCATGTGCATAATGCTTTAGAGTTAGCTGACCCCCTCTTCCTGTGATGAGCCGGGAACAGGAGGTAGCCTGTTTCAACACGCTGCTGAAACCCCTTACTAAAAATAGACACTAGGTAGTGTTCATTTCTTTGAGGTACTGGGTTAGGATTAGTAACCTACAACTAGCTGTCTTCATTTAAGCACATTGAGTTGATCCACTAGATTCCTACCTTTCTGTATATTGCTATAACTCAGACTTATTGCATGTAGCTATGACAACAAGACAAGACAAGCAATTGAAATAAAGAAAAACAATTTGCGTCTGCTTGTTGCAACCATCTGGCAAAGTTAAAATAAGTTTAACACACACGCAAAGAAGTCCTTGGGACCAGTTCCATGCTGTTCACCAGGGAATGGGAAATGATTACACTGATGCGTGCCAGTCTTAATTTGGTCTGTACAGACAGTACTAATTGTCATTGGTTAGTCATGTGGACAGATGCATTAATGTTCACAATGTATGGATATTTTTCTAAAGCACCCAGACTTCAAGAAATCTTTTTTTTTTTTTTTCTCCAGAAAAATGAAGGGCCTTGGAAGATGGGAAATAGCCTATTTAATTTGATTGACATTAGTATCACAAGGGGTTGTCACTTTTAATTAGGGAGGCCACCCCGGAAGGCGGGGCGGGGGGGGGGGAGGAGGAGGAAAACTTATATTTGCTTCGATTAGAGCGCGTGACAGTCCGCGAGATAGCGGCGAATGGTGAAGGTGCGGTGAACCGTGACACCTGACGTGTATTTGTGCGTACGTGACGATGTGTGGCGTCCAGTGTTGGTGACAACTCTATTGTTGTAACCACACATAGACCGTCCCGCCTCGGCCTCTCAGAACAAAGCGCTTTTGGTATCTACATGGACCAGTCACGCAAATATGCAGACTTGACGTTTTCATCAGGTGGTCTCATTTCAGCGCCTCAAAGTCGGAATCTCTCGAGGATGCCGTGCGGTGTGGCGACGCGCCGGTCGCTCGCGGACACGTCTCCGGGTCGCCGCGTCGGAGCGTGACGACGTCGCTCGTGAGGCTCGCGAGGCTCGCGCGCGAGACGCCGCGGGCTGTATGCCGAAGTCGAACATTCGGGCGGCGCGCGCGGTTCGACTGGGGCAGTCGGTCGGCTGAGGCGAAGCGGAAGTGCCGCACAAAAGAGTTGGGCTGACGGCGAAGAGGAGGAAGAGGAGGAGGAGGAGGAGGAGGAGGGAGCGAGAGAAAGAGAAATGGCGCCCGGGCACTGCGCTCAGTGAGACAGGCAGCCAGCGGAGGATAAAGGAGCCGAGAAGAGCCATGGTGAACACCCGCAAGAGCTCGCGACACGAACCCCCCAGCCCGTTCATCTCGTCCAGGACCAGGTCGTCGGTGAGGAACAAGCCGAAGGCCGAGGAGCAGCAGCACCATGTAAGGAGCCGGCTTCCTCTGCCTTTATTTATTTTTATATATCTCTCACCCCCCCGAGTGTCCTGTCTGGCCTGCCGCTCCTTTGTTATCGGCCGTCGGTGGCGGGCGGCTCGGTTCGGAGCTGCGGGGGGCCCCGTGTCTCACACACACACACACACACACACGGAACACACTCACACGAAACACACACAACCACACACACTGAAGTTCGGCGGCCCTTTCCGCCGCTTCTCCCCGCCGTGCTCGGCTTTCTCCCCCCCCCCCCCCTTAAAGTCCTCTTTGTCCGGCCCGGGCTCCGCGACACCCGGCTGGCCGAACCGGTGACCCGGGGTGTGGAGCCGAGCCGGAGCCGAGCCGAGCCGGAGGCGGACGTCGTCTTCGGCTTAGCCTGGCCGGCTAATTCGGCTCGGAAAGTTCGAATGCGCCGCCAAAAGTTGAATTTCTTGTCGAATTTCATTCTTCCTGGCGCAGCCGTGCCTCCTCCGCCGAACCCGACGCTGTCATCGCCCGCTTTACTTGTTATAAAAGCCCGCTGGGAACCACAAAGACGAGGACGGCGGCTAGCCGCTATGCTAGCCGGCTAAGTGCCCTCAGCGCCGGTGGCTGATCCGGGATCGGATCCCCCCCCCCCCCCCTCCTCTGGAAACGGGTCGGCACCGCGGTGGGCTTCGCGAAGGGACTCGGCCGTGATGTGTTGCGACAATCCTGTGTGTGTATGGACACACACAGAGAGACACACACACACACACACACACACACACCATGTAATGCAGACAGTTCATTTTAAAGAGCTGCTTTCTTGTAGTGTGTCACAAAGATGACGATGTGTCGTGGATTCCTGTCCAAATGGGTTGTACAAGTGTGTAGACTGGGTGTCAACCGAACAAAGAGCTGGGCTGGACGGTGCCCCCCCCCCCCGGGTGGGGGTCAGCCCCTCAGACACTTGTTGAACAGCCTGTTGTTGTTGCATCCCCCGCTGAGTCCTTCACGCCTGGCTTCGTCTGGGTCCGGCTCCTGGCTTTCGCGTCACGCCACGGATGGACAGGACGTCTAGGTAAACGGGGCTCGGGAGGATGACTTTGGAGCATCGTGGGCCCCGTGTTCCCAAAAGGCCGTCCGTTACCTTCCCTGACTGCTGCCCGTGGGTCGGCTGTGGTCGTAGGGGAAGGCGGCGGGGGGAATCTGCTCGGCTGTTGCCGTCTACGGTGAATTACCGCCTGTCAGAATCAGATTGAGATGTATTGGCGGCGGGACTTCGTCCGTCTGCTTCCTGGCCGACGTGAACGTTTTGGCGGGGAGACCGAAGGTATAGGAAACTTTCGGAGTCTCTGTCCGTATTCATCACATGTTTGTTGGTCTTTTCATTAAATGTCTAGGCGCACTTTGGGTTGCACCTGGATGTGTTGTGCGTGGTCTTTGCTACCTCAGCCAGGTATGCGTGGTGCTTACATTACTGGCTCCAAAAAGTAGCATCCGCTTAAGCTTGTCGCCATGGTATCAGAGCGCATTGGCCGTCGGGCCTGTCACGTTTCCGTCGTTGTGAGATGAGCTGCTGGAAGCCGGTCTGTTTCCTCCCACAGAGAGACCCCGGCAGCGATGTCAGCTCCAGTAGCGTCCGACTGTCGCCCCCCTCCAAGAGGACGCGCAGGCACACCACCCCCAGCTCCAGTGATACCTCACCTGTCCCTCAGGTCAAAGGTCAGAGAGTCTCGTGGAACATCCCACCCCGGCATACCAGGTGAGAGCCCCCCCAGTAGCCGTGGGCAAGACCGTACCCCCAAACGTCAGCTCTTTAAAACGTGCACGAGACATTCGCTTTCTGATTTTCAAATCACTTTGCTCATTCTTTGTTCTAGGCTTTCCGCGGCTCTGCAGAATGGACACGGGAACATCGGTATGTGTTCAGCATGTCACCCTACGATTTTACCTACTTGAAAAGTACCACACTTGTCTTACTCTGGGAAATTAGTAAACGTTTGGAGAATCTCCTGATAGTCACAGGTGGGCAGAACAGGGGGTGTCCTGAGGTCACCTGCTCTCTGATGTGACTTGTAGCTCTGAGTCCCCTCAGTCACAGAGCTTGGGGCTGGTTCAGATGTCGCCTTTTCAAGGAGTGATCGCTTCTAAATGCGGTGGTAATAATCGTGAATTTCTTATCGTTCTCCCTTTACATAGTAAGGCCATGAGATGGCTGGCTTCCTTTCGCCCCTTGTTGTTGAGTTTACTACACTGCGATGTGTGTTATGTAATATAGGATGAGGATTTTTTTTTTTTTTTTTAAAAGTACATAATCTTGTTCTGTGTCGTTACGATGAAAAGCCTGCAGCGTCAAAGCATATCGCTACCGGGTTTTTCATGTTTTCGTGAATCGCAATTTGAGCCGAACTTAGAGTTTAACCTGTAGATAGCTCAGCATCGCTCGTTGAGAGGAACTTAGAGCTTTTAGCTGTCGGTGGTTTTAAGCGGAGTGCCCCTTTAGCTGACTTGTCTGCTCCTCATCCTGTGTTCAGACCCGCCGTCAACGGCTCACTCGGTTTAATCACTGAGTGCAAGACACCTCCAGAGGTTTTGTCTGACCTCAATTGCTGCTCAAAGCTTGAGTTCATATCAAACACCACTATCTCAAGATTACATTTGAATTGCTATATATAGATATTCAATGTTCCTCCTCTCTGGTTCAGGCTGTTTGTCTCTGGAAGTCCCAAGCGGGGAATGGACCTGCCAGGTTTCTTCAGCCAGTAATTAAGTAAAACTGGACATGGGGTGAAACGTTTCGGTAGCCTGCCCTGTCTGGGTCAGGTGGTCCTGTCCCCCGGTGACAGGAGCGCCGTAACGCTCCGTTCTGCATTGACTTCCAGGCCGTCTGAACCAGAGAGGCGAGGATGGGGATGGCGGAGACCACGCCCACATGAACGGACATGTGGAGCTCAAGAGGAGCTGCCGTTCCCGCAAGAGCCAATTCGAGCATCTCAATCAGAGCCGGCTCTTCGACCAGCTCGTAAACAGGTAAGGGGTGCATGTGGACGATGGTGGAATTCCACATGTTGGCCTGCTTAAAGCCGCTCTCGGTGGGGGGGGAGGCTGGACATCTTTTAATATCGTTGGTGTTCCTGGTCCTGTAGTTGAATGCGTGGTGGACATGTGTGTCTGGCATTGATTAAGAGGAGATTACCAGCAGATGGGGAAGAATAGAAATGTAATACCCCAGCTTCTGTGAATAATACCATACAGTCAATAGAGGAAAGGCAGGTAGAATTCAGCTGGTGATTTTGTTAGTGCTTCTTGAGTCTCTGTGAATAGGCTTCTGTGAGGATGGTTTAGCTTGAGGCTATCCAGGCCCGTGCAGAGTGGTGTGGGATTTCTAGAAGGGGTGTGGCTGCTCAGTGCCGCGGCTATTGCTCCCGTAGAGCCCTCGTGTGGGATCTGCTCTGATGAGTGGTGAGATGGTGCAGAATGGAGGGGGAGGGTCTGAGCTCCTCTCCCAGGTCGAGGGCCCGAAGGCTGCCCGGCTGCCGGTCAACCTCATGCCCCGTGTGGGGTGATAGGTGCCCATCGGTGAACCCCTCTCCCCGCTTGCAGCACGGCCGAGGCGGTCCTGCAGGAGATGGACAACATCAGCAGCATTCGGCAGAACCGTGAGGTGGAACGTCTCCGGATGTGGACCGACACGGAGTTTGTGAGTCTGCCGATGTGCTCTGGCAGAAGGAGGGTTTGTTAAATCGTAGTACAAACCGTATAGTGGGGGAGCGTGGAGGGTTACGGCATGGAGGTCTCAATTTAAGAGGCTCAACCTGAGCTGCCTCAGTGAAAGACTCACCCGCTGCTTTTTCTGTTCCCCGGTGGGCTTCAAGGAGAACATGGACATGTACTCGCGGGTGAAGAGGCGACGGAAATCTCTCAGGAGGAACTCCTACGCCATCCAGAGTCACCACAAGGTTATGAGTGAGGAGGAGGCCGAGGAGGAGGAGGAAGTAACAGAAGGTGTGTGACAGACCATCTTGCTGAATGGGCTGGCATGACGCCTTGACATGCGGTTTGCCTTTAAGAGCATCTCGCTACGTTTATGTTTTAGCCAAGATTTCTTTTACCCTTAAGAGGATACGAGCTGTTGGATTCGACTTTGATTGGAGTCTCAATTTGGCATGATACAGCTCCTACACTGATAACTTAGACAGATGGTGTTGCCTAGGTGACCGTAGAACTTCTTTGTAAACGGAATCGGAGAAAATGTTTTCATTACCTGTCCCGCTGCGTTCCTGTGCAGGGACGTTGCATAATCGTTCATCAATTTTGAAATTGAACGTGATTATTCAGAGGAAATATTGGTATTTTCACTAATGCGTATCGTTTTGCCCTGATGTGTAGAAAATCAAGTTTCCAAAGTGTGAAGAAAAGGTGGGGGTCGCCTGTTATAGTGCAGATTTATCAAGAACCACAGGTGACCAGAGTGTTTATGGGAGGATGCTGTAAAATTGAGAAGCATTGAGCTGAAGCGGTCTAGGCTCTGTAACAGCACCCCACCTGACGGTCGGTGTGAAGCTCAGCAGATTTGGGATCTGTACCTGTGCTGTGGGTTCGAATCTTGTGGCTGGCAGAGAATTTATACCATCGTTGGGCCCCTTAACTCCGGCTACTCCAGGGGTGCTGGATGTTAGCTGATCCTGGTCTTTGACCCCAAGTTTTGCTCTTGCCTGTATGGACATGGGGAGGTGCTTCTGTCCTCACTGCGTGTTTCTGCCCCCAAGAGTCCCATGAGGAGGGTGACGACGACGACGACGACGATGACGACGACGACGACGACGATGACGTGGAAGATGACGACGAAGACGACGAAGGGGATGAGGCGGAGGAGACTGGCGAGGAGAACGACAGGCGCTACAACCTGAGGCAGCGCAAAACCGTACAGCGATACGAAGCTCCTCCTATAGGTAGCGCCTCTCCCACTTGACTTCAGCAGAGTGTCTGATTGGCCGCATTTTGTCATTTCTTTTTCAGAACTCGCCTAAAGATGTGGTGTTTTGCTGTGTTTAGGGTTAATAACAACTAGTCTTCTCCACAGAGCCTGTGAGTCGGAAGCAGAGCAAGGACACGTTGTTTGATACGCATCGATCTCCTGCTCGAAGGAGCCATATTAGGCAAGTTTTGAAGTGCTTTTATGCATACAAGGTCGTTGATGCCAGGGATGAGTTTTAATTTGTTAAAATGAAATAGTGTTTTCCTGATCTATAGTGAATAATTCAGGGTTTGGCTATCTGTGATCCTGGGTGCTTATGATGTTGAAGCCTGTTCTCATCTTCCTCACTACCAGGGTGAAGAAGCATGCCATCCACAGCAGCGATACGACGTCATCGTCTGACGAGGAACGTTTTGAGCGTCGAAAAAGCAAGAGCATGACGAGGGCACGTAACAGGTGGGCGGTCGGGGGTGCGAGGTGATCCTGGGAGCAGCTCTGGCCCTTCTGGGTATGTGACACGCTCAGCCTGCCCTCGCGTCCCCCACAGGTGCCTCCCCATGAATCTGCGGGCGGAGGACCTGGCGAACGGTGTGCTTCGAGATCGGGTGAAAGTGGGGGCCAGTCTGGCGGACGTGGACCCCATGAATGTGGATGCTTCCGTGAGTCCTGCATGTCTGCCTTGGACCAGCAGAGGGAGTGCTGGTTAACGAACAATCACATCTGTCATCCAAACCTAGATGCAGTTGAATCTTAAGTCCTAAAAGGTCTTGAATTGATGATTTTGGTCACTTTTAATAAGGACAAAGATGTGCAAGTTATAATCTTAAGGATTCCCATTTATGTAAGATTAAATCAGTTTTTAGATGCCTCATTAATTTATTAACCAGTGCAGAATGATGGGTTGAAATGGACTGAGCCCGTTCCACTATTATAAAGAATCTCTCAGACCTGTCTTTAACGGCCCTTCTTCTGCAACAGGACTTTGGCAAGCTAAGGATGTCAACTGCGTTGTTCTTGTGGTCCAGGTGCGGTTTGACAGCATTGGAGGCCTCAGGAATCACATCCAGGCTCTGAAAGAGATGGTGGTCTTCCCTCTACTCTATCCGGAGGTCTTTGAGAAGTTCAAAATCCAGCCACCCAGGTGAGATGACGGGACAATTCCGCCACTGGCACCTCCAATTAAATGTCTGCGTGCCCCTCGGTGCTCTTCTCGATGCACCGGCTGCCGTCTCCCTCTCCAGAGGCTGCCTGTTCTACGGACCGCCAGGCACGGGGAAGACGCTGGTGGCGCGGGCGCTGGCCAACGAGTGCAGCCAAGGCGACCGTAAGGTGGCCTTCTTCATGCGGAAGGGTGCCGACTGTCTCAGCAAGTGGGTGGGCGAATCGGAGCGGCAGCTCCGCCTCCTCTTTGACCAGGTGACTGGAGGGGGAGGGGAGCGGCATCCTGGGCGGTGTCCTCGCGACACGCGTTCTGATGATCACGGTTTCCTCAGGCGTACCTGATGAGACCCTCCATCATCTTCTTCGACGAAATCGATGGCCTGGCTCCCGTGCGCTCCAGTCGGCAGGATCAGATCCACAGGTATCTCGGCCGTCGGTTCGACACCCCGCCTCCGTGATGTTGTGAGTGTTGACCAAGGAGGTGCTCTCCTCTCTCCCTGACTCAGCTGAACCGCTGTCCGTATGAGATGCTCTGTCTTAGCAACTGCGTCTGTCAGCCGCTGAATTTATCTGACCTTAAAGCACGTTGTCCAAAGTGCGTTTATTTGTTAAATCTCTGTCGAGACTCAAAGGTGTCGGTCGTGACTCGTTGCTGTTTGGCAGTTTTCCGTAACCATGGAAACCCATGACGGGCTTGTGTCTGGCTCCTCCCACAGCTCCATCGTGTCCACTCTGCTGGCCCTCATGGACGGTCTGGACAGCAGGGGGGAGGTGGTGGTCATCGGTGCTACTAACAGAATCGACTCTATCGACCCCGCACTCAGGAGACCCGGACGTTTCGACCGGGAGTTTCTCTTCAGCTTGCCTGATAAAAAGGTCAGCCGGTGGTGCTCCTTAGGGCCAATCACCGTATCCTGTGCGGTGCTTCTGGTTTAACCCCAAGGGGATGGTGAGCAGCTCAGTAGGTTGTGGGCTCTAAGCCTGTGCCTGGCTGACTGATCATATCAGCACTGGGCCCTTGATCAGGGCCCTTGACCTGAAGCTTTCCTCGCATATACTTTTGCTTTGGACGAAAACATCTAAATATGTCAAAGTAAAGCTAGTTCTGCTTCCCTGCTCGACAGCATTTGTCGTGTGTGTGTGTGTATGACCTGAGTTCGCCCGCTGTGTTGTAGGGACTGCTTTTTGTCCTTAGCAGTGCAAGGGCCAGTTCACACTGTGTGTGTTAGTAGTCTAGCTACTGCTTGACATAGTGCTGTTCACACAGTGGTTTTGTTGCATGATATGTATAATTGTGTAACTTTGGTTATACTAACGGAGAAGTATGTTTTGGCCTTTTCACTAATCGTCATCATCATCCCTTGCGGAGGTCTGTGTGTGTGATATCGTGTTATCCGTGTGGCGTGGCCGGTCCTCTTAGAGACTGCCGTGGATGATCACACG
Organism: Gymnarchus niloticus; assembly: GCA_009936485.2. Classification (NCBI taxonomy): domain Eukaryota; kingdom Metazoa; phylum Chordata; class Actinopteri; order Osteoglossiformes; family Gymnarchidae; genus Gymnarchus; species Gymnarchus niloticus. The sequence goes on from JAACJT020000033.1 coordinate 11,764,057, forward strand.
CGGACCTGCGGCTAACGTGCGCCGTTCTGCACACAGGCTCGCAAGCACATCCTGGACATCCACACCAGGGACTGGAGTCCCAGGCTGGCGGAGCCTTTTGTCGAGGAGCTGGCAGAGAAATGTGTTGGTGAGGACCGGGGAGACGGGCGACGGGTTAAATGGCTCTTCTCGTTCGCGTGTGTTTACACTGAGCTCCGTCTAGCCTGCTGTTGGCTTTGGTGCGGTTTTTATGACCTGGAAAAGGAATGGAGGTCTGTCTCCCTGGTCACTGCTCCCTTAAAGTGTCTCCGGGGCACCCTGTGCATCCATTGCCATGTTTGCATGTTCTCCCCTGGGTGCTCCGGTGTCCTCCCGCTGCTCAGAGACATGCGGTTTGGAGAATTGGTGTCTTGAAGTTGCCTGTAGTTTATGACAATGTGTATGTTTGGGTGCCTGTGGCGTCCTGGCGTCCCATCTGCGGCGTACCCCAGCCTTCTGCCCTATGTTGGCTGGGAATCAGTTCCAGGCCCCAAATGACCCAAACTAGGATACACACTTAGTAGATGATGGATGTGCATTCATGTGTGGTGCCTTTAAGAGGTTAATCCTGGTGGATTTAAAGTGACGGCAGCCTCTTACCTTGCTGACCCAGGCTACTGTGGAGCTGACATCAAAGCACTTTGCACCGAGGCGGCCCTGGTTGCCCTCCGCCGCCGCTACCCACAGATATACGGCAGCAGCCAGAAGTTCCAGCTGGACGTGGACTCCATCGTCCTGGGCCCACAGGACTTCCACAGGGCCATGCGCGGCATCGTACCCGCCTCGCAACGTGCCCTGCTGAGTCCCGGGCGGGCACTCACCGGTGTGGTGCGCCCCCTGCTGGAGAGCACGCTCTCAGAGGTGCTGAGCTGCCTGCTTCGAGTCTTCCCCCACGCAGAACTCTCCCTCAGGGATGACACGGGTGGTGAGCAGTTCTGCCTTCTCGTCCTTAATACCCTCTTTCCCCGCTTCTCTGTCATCTGAACAAGTGTAGCAAATGGCACGCTTTTCTAACCTGCTGGGTTACGAGTGCTTCACGGAGCTGATTTTGTCAGCTGGTGACGTGTTGCCATTTGGCTTGTCCTGTAAATGAAGGACTCCAGTTTTCCGCCATCAAGTGAGTTTGCTCACTTTCTTAACGTGCGTTTTCTCTGTCTCTCTGCGGCACGTTTTTGGTCTGGGAATGGCTGTTGCTTTTTTGGTTTCAACAGCCAAAATACCCGTTTTGTTTGCGTAAACAGATGGCGACAATCAGCTGCTAGAGGAGGACGGGGACGACGATGGTGCTCCTTCGATTTTCAGTGTTCATGTAGGATCTCCAAAGAAACAAGGCCCACCAGCTGCATACAGGCCCTTCCTGCAATTTTCTGAGTGAGTCCAGTGTGAGTTTTTATTTAGGACATGCAGGTGTGAGTTTGGGCCTGATTTAATTCTGCCAGTCTTGCCCCATGGTATGTGCACCTTAAGAATAAGAGAGGGAATGCATCTAAGTTCAAGAGCCAGAAGTCAGAAAAACATTTAGTGCGTCTATTAATGAAACAGTAACGGCTACATCTAGTAGCTTGGTGTTGCTGCCATCTTGTGGATTGCTTGGGAATAGCTCTTTTCCCCCCGGGGACAATCACTGAATGCCACTTTTGAAAATAATTGTAAGTGAACTAATTTCTCGAGTGTCTGTCAACCATTCAAGCTGTCCTTGGCGTTGTTCTTGGTATGTCACTCTCCTGTGGCGTTGAGGTCCGTGAGCCTTGCGTTGGCTGAGGGCCTGTCCTCCCCCTCTCAGGTTGGCCTATCGGCAGCCGCTCTCATGCCGGCCCCGCCTGCTCTTAGCTGGTGACCCGGGTTCTGGACAGAGCACGCACATGGCCCCCGCCGTCCTCCACCACCTGGAGAGGTTCTCGGTGCAGCGTCTGGACCTGTCCGCCATGCACTCCGTCAGCACCCGCAGCCCGGAGGAGTGCTGCGCGCAGGTGCGGCACAGCCCCTCCCTCCCCCCGCTGTCTCGGACCCGTCCCCACCAGCTACACTCACACCTCTCTCCACAGGTGTTCCGTGAGGCACGGCGCTGCCTCCCCAGCGTGGTCTACATCCCACACATTGGGCAGTGGTGGGAGGCCGTGGGCGACGCCGTGCGGAGCACATTCCTCGGGCTGTTGCACGACGTGCCGACCTTCAGCCCGCTGCTCATCCTGGCCACGGCCGAGACGGCCTACCAGCGCCTCCCAGAGGAGGTTGGCATGCTCCTCAAAATCACTAACTTTTCTCGTGTGTGCGTGCGTGCGTGCGTGTGTGCCCCCCCACCCCCCCAGCTACTTCTCGTTTTCTCATCAAGGACAGTAGGGGGTCCGGCTGCTCGCTTTTGGGACCCTTTGAGCCGGATGATTAAAGAGCAACTCTTCATGTGTGATTCCGCTTCCATCGTCTCTTTAATTATCATCTTGGGGCCCGCTGCTCTTTTTTTACCCCAGGAAATGTGATCAGAAGTTCCCAGCATCCTGCCCTGCAGACTGACTCTACCCATGGTGCTTTGTGGGAGGCTTTGTGTTGGTGGCTGCTTGATCATAGCCCCCCCCCCCCCCCACAGGAAAAACGAATGCACTTAGGATGCCCAGGAGAGAGTGAAAATCGTGAAAGCGGCCCATGTTTTTTTTTTTTAAGGTTTTGCCCCGGTACTGTGTGACACCTTTTGCAATGTGACACATTTATCCATCGGGCTCCTGTGTGGACCAGTGGGAGGGTGCTGGAATGCCGCGGATGCCACCGTGATGGTGTGGCACACCGATTGGCTTTGCTGCTGGCTGGGTGTGCATCGTGTCTCCTCGAGTGACTCTCAGGTGTACGGCCCCCCGGAAGCAGGTGGACCCTCGTTAAGTGCCGCCTTGGGAGCACACCAGCGGAAGAGTCATCGCGATTGTTGTTACCACGGGGATGGGTTCCCGGTGTGTGGTCTCCTGCCGGCCCCTCGTGCTGGTTGTACCGTGAGGCTGGACTGCCCCCTCACACGGTGCTCCATTGTGCGACTTGGGGCTTCTCTGCCACAGGGGAGTTGTTTGCGATGAGCAGTACTGTGATGTTAGATGGATGGGCTACAAGTGTGTGTCCTGTGTGTGTCCTGTGTGTGCGTGTGCGTGTGTGCGCGCGTGCGTGCGTGCACAGAGATGTTCTCCCTGCTGTCTGTTGCTGTCCAAAGAGCGTGTGGTCGTCTTTCACCTCGGCTCTGTTCTGCACCCTGAATGGGTCCCCGTTCGGGCCCTCTTGCGCTCGAATTAAAATCATTACCTGGTTTCTCTTCTGGCTTGGCTGTCTGTCACTGAGGAGTTTGCTACTCCCTCAAAGAGGTGACTAAGTTGTATGCTGCAAATTTTTAATGGGCTCGGTAAAATTTTTAATGTCTAGTAATGTTTTCACCTCACAGCAAAACACGATATTAAAACTAAGTTTCTGTGCTGTGAACTGTGTTCCATTAGGATCTGGAGAGGCTGATATTTCTGCAGCCAGTGCTTTATTCGGGAGCCCGGCATACCCTTCTGTCAGCCTAGATCTTCTCCTTAATGTTTATGTGGTGGCCGGTCTTCCTGTCCTTGTTTTGTACGTGCCCTTCGACCCCAGGCTGCTGAATGTCCGCCTGTCCGTGTGTTCAGGTGAAGGGCCTCTTCACCATGCAGTATGGTGAGGTGGTGCACCTGAGGCGGCCGGGCGACGAGGACAGGAGGAAGTTCTTCCGAGATCTGATCTTGGTTCAGGCGGCCCAGGCACCCAGCTGCAGGAGACGAGCAGGTATGAGAGGCCCCTCCTCGTTCCTTCTCCGGAGTGTTATAATGCCTTTGTTGTGGGCCGGTGTCCCTGGGAAGCTCCCCCCCCCCCCCCCACCCCAACACAGTCTGCTCCCTTGCTCTGTCTCATATTCACTCTTTCGGAAGAAGAGCTTCTCGAGTCAGCAGGAATAATTTGAGCATCTCGAGTGTCTCCCTCTGTGCAAATTGAATTTGCCGCCTGGCTGGCTGGTATTTATAGGGTTTCGCTCTCACAGACAGCGTCGGCCGACCGGGTGAGGCAAGCCCTGACCCTGGGGGGGGTGGCTAGTGAGTCCAGAGAAGCACGAGATGCCGGGGCTCTAAGCAGGAAGACGCGTCTTCAATAGCAGTAAACCGCCAATGGGCCTCCCCTCCCGGCTTGTATGCAGACACTGAGGGCCCCCCCTCCACCTGTCCCATTTTAACAGGCCGCCTTCTTGGCCAATCATGATGGATGCGACCCCTGTTCCTACTGTACCGCGGACCGTCTATATCCACCAAAGATGTTGCCAGTTAGTGGTTTGTTCTGTTGTACAGCCAATGAAGCCAAGTTCTGCATCTGTCGAGAGCCCCGACTTGAGTGGGTCTGACATGCGACTTGTGGGCCCGGATCCTCGATGTGCAGGCAGGCTGCGGCCACGCACTCGTGGGTCTCGTCCTGGATGGGGTCCCATGCAGAGTCTCTTCTGTTCCATTTGTGCTCCCTTGACAGGACCCCCCCAGCCCTCGGGAGGTTCTGCCTTTTTCCGTTGGCCGATCGAGCGATCTGACGCCGGTGGACCACGTACACATCGCTCGCTGAAGCTCCGAGGGCGCGGCCACTCTCGATTGATCCCGCTAGGGGGTCTGCACGGGACTCGAGATCGCAAAGCTTTCAGATGTAAATGCGGCACGGTTTCCCCGTGAAGGCGCAGTGGGGGTCCTGCCTCCTCTCTGTGGGGGGCTGCTGAATTATACAGCAGACCCACTTCGATCAGCGGCAGGTCTGGGACGGGGATTAGCTGCTGCTGGGGCTGCTTGACTGGTCTGCTTCTTGGCTGAAAACGGGCCTTTCATGATTGGCTGAGAACGAGGGGGAAGGCGTCTGAAGAATGTCGGTTTGTTCACCGCCGTCGAGGGGACGGTCACTGTTGCCAGAAACGGAAGTTGTAGGAATGTCTTGGTGAGACACGCTCTAAGGTATCAGGCCGGTTTAGGGTTAAGCACGGTGTAACTTACCGCATCTCTCACTGACACCCTCTGCTAACCCTCCCCCCCCAGCCCGGCGTGAACTTGAGGTGCTGGTCCCAGTTGAAGACCCGGGGCCCCGCCGCCTGTCCCCGGAGGAACAGCGCCGCCTGGTGGAGCAGGAGGAGAACACGCTACGGGAGCTGCGGCTTTTTCTCAGGGATGTCACCAAGCGCTTGGCCACTGACAAGCGCTTCAGCATCTTCAGCAAGCCTGTGGATATCGAGGAGGTTGGCCTCAAGGGGCCCCTGGCGTGTTTGGGGAGGGTGGGGGATCCCAGTGCAGGCTGATGTTTACACCTCGCAGTCAGATCCATGCTTGGGTGTTTAACGCGAGAATGTTTTTAACTGTGCTCATTGGTTGTTCTGATGCTGTCACAAAAGTGATCATTAAAACTTGAACAAAATAGATGGCGATTAATCACAGTCTCAAGAAAGCCACCGACCTAAAGAATGGATTTAGCTGGGAGCTATGAGGATTTGTAAGAAGGCTTCAGAAATGGAGCAATTGTTTGTCTTCAGGTGTCTGACTACCTGGAGGTCATTGCGCAGCCCATGGATCTGTCGACCGTGATGACCAAAATAGACACCCACCGCTACTTGACCGTGAAGGATTTCCTCACCGATATTGACCTCATCTGCAGCAATGCGCTGGAGTACAATCCAGATAAAGATCCCGGAGGTAAATATTCGACCTCCCGCTGTTATTTTCATACTTGGCAGTGGCTTCACTCCTGATGCTTGTATGTGGGTGGATGTCACGTTTTCTGCTCAAGCTTTTAGCTTTTTTTTTTTTCTTTAAATGAATGTGACAAAAACGATGTTAGATGATTCCAGCTCGAAATGGTTAAACACTCCTTTGGTCCGTTTTGTCATTAACCCCCCTTCCTGCTTGTCCATCAACCACTTATCAATAATGGCTTACAGTAACTATGGGGCTGGGTGTCCCGTGGATGAGGGGGCCAGTCTGCTGTGAGGCTCAGGGCCATTTAGAAATACTGTTTTTGGACCACAGGAGCTACTGTATGACCCAGGGTAGACATGGGAGTGGTGAGCTATTTGCTATCCTGTGTTAAGAGGTTGCAGAGCTGTTTAAGTCCTCCTAAGGCTTCATTTTGATTACTGTGTGTGTGTCTTTGTATCAAAGTTGCTGCTTCGGTGAGCAGGATAGTACATTAATGTAGGCGGCACGATCGGGACACCAAGCGGCCGCACCAGCCGCTTTACCACCTTGCCGTTGGACTTAGTGAATGACGTGGCGATGTCCGCGTTCAGCAGTATACGTGATTAGCCAGTGTGTGTCTCCATCTGATTTCATTTGTGAGTGTGCTCCGTGTTAAAAGCGCTATATAAATAAAATTTAATTGAATATGAGGTGGATACACGGCTACGAAGGTAAAATCTTCAGTGTCTTCTCAAGATGCCTTATTTCCGTCCGCCGTGCCCTGGCCAAATGTCTGGCAGGCTCCAAAAATGCACCAGTGGCTCCCTCTGCTGTCTTGAGCTGGTGTATGTGCTACCTGTGGGGAGGCTTCCAGATACTTGGTTTCCTGGTGGACTCGAGCAGAAGGATTTCTTCAATCTCGTGGCCTGTCGACTTGGAGCATCCCCGGATCGTGAAATGTGACACCGTAGAAGCATAGAGATGGTTGTTCCCTCCATTCTGGAGGCTTCCTGCCAGACTGCCAATAAACCGATGGATGTAATTACGGAAACAAACAGTTTGATTAGTTCTCGATGATTGAGCTGCTAAATGGAACTGCTGATCTGCCCAGTAGGGGGTGGTAATCATTTACTTTGAGACCTGCTGTAAATGTTAGCTGCTTTTTTCAGTTCCCCCCAATGGGGCCTTCCCTGTCTGCTGGTTCTCCAGATAAAATCATCCGGCACCGGGCGTGCAGTCTGAAGGACACGGCGCATGCCATCTTCGCTTCGGAGCTGGACCTCGAGTTTGACCGCATGTGTGAGGAGATCAAGGAGTCGAGAAGGAAAAGGGGTGAGTTTACCTGTCGTCATTTTCACTGCGGGGGGGGGGGGGGGGGGGGCAGAAAAGCCCATCGGGGTGGCGAGCGGGGTGGGGGGGGGGGGGGGGGGGGGG
>JAACJT020000033.1:11771292-11786601 GCA_009936485.2 Gymnarchus niloticus
ACGCTGCTATAGAGGAAAAGCATTTTGGTCGAGCCCCCTCCCCCACGCAGAAAAGGGCAAGGGAGGGAGGCCTCCCCCCCCCCCCCCCCCCCGCCACTTCTGCTTTTAAATGCTTCCTCACTCTTAATTCTTAACAGGAAATATGTAGGTCTTTCAGCCAGCGGGAAGGAATTAAGCTGAGCTGGTGGGCTGGTTCTGACTGTCCCCCCCTTGTAACTCTGCTGGGTACTGTGGGCAGTGCTTGTAAAGCCTTGTAAAAAGCTTTCCTGGAGGATTTAAATTTTATTTTTATCCTTATTTATTCTGTGTTCGGTTGTCAGCCGATCACGAGGCAAACCCCCAAAGCCTTTCTGGATAATTTGCAGAATTGAGTTCCAGCCCGTCGTCAGTCCGCTGGGGCCCAATTTCGAGCCCGGAAATGGCCCGGGAGAGGCTTGTGTGGAAGCGGGATTGGTGGTCTGGCGTGCTAAAATCCGGCCTGTCGTGGCACTTTTTACCCTGGTTTGAATGGATCTTTTTCCCCGGTGCTTGTTTTTTAGGGCCTGGCCCCCCGTCCGTTCATTTGGTGTGTGTGGTGGTTTTTTTTTGGATTGTCAGACGTGGTTCTGGTTCAGTGCCGTCAGTTTCTCTGGCAAAAGGCGGGCTGGTGCGAGGTGGGTCCTTCAGGCCTCCCTGGCGCAGCCTTTAATTGCTTTCTCGGTAATTACAAGAACATTGTTCTTGATATAGTGGCTGCTGTACGTAATCCAGTGGGAACTGTCCTGGAAGAAAGTAAAATAGGGAATTTGTTTTATTTATGTGCAATATTTGGCTGCTGTAATTTTCAATTAAGTGTTTTCACGCTTGTTCTAAAGAGATTAAGTAGTTTTCTCCCCATTATGTATTAGGCTGTCGCCTTTGCTAACGACCCACTGCCAGTCGTTGTAGTTTGTGGGGAAAAACGCTCGGCATCATCGTTAGCCACCGTTTTTTGGGACGAGCTCAAAACCATGCGGTGTCGTGTCCCGATCGCAGATCACATCAAGCGCAAGGCGAAGAGGAGGCCGTCGTGGGGAAGAGGCATCATCCGTAAGAAGAGGAGCTACCTGAAGAAGGAGGAGGTCGAAGGCGACGAGCCGGAGGAGGAGCCCGAGGACGTGGGGGATGAGTCTAATCTGGCGGGCCCCGGTGATTCCAGTCTCGCCCAGGATGAGGACTCGTGCGACACCACGGACGCCGCTCACGGCGCGCTTCAGTCCAACGGCCACGCGCTGTCTACCGAGGAGGAGAGCTCCAACGAGCCGCCCGTGGGTCCCGGAGGCCCCCCGCCCAAGGCGGAGCAGGCCTCTCTGCCTAGCCGGCCCCAAGAGTGCATGAATGGGGACGAGTCCCTGGACAGCCTGGACAGCGAGGCCAATAGGAAGGGCTCGGAGGGGGGTGGGGACGAGGCGGCCGAGGAAGGCAAGGGCTCGGCAGACACCCTGGAGCCCCAGGGTACGGCTCAGCAGGACGTCAGCGAGGCCGATCTTGAAAAGGAAGGTAGGGCATCTCACCGTCGAGGCTGATCCACGCGGTGAGTGAAGCACGTAGAGCAGGCGGCACTGGTTTGCAGTGACTGCAATGCCACAATGGGCTCGGGACCTCGAACGTCTTGTGTAAACGCTCCACTGAGGCCTCACCGTATGGGCACTTTGCTTTATTTCTTGATTGTTTTTTTTTGTTTTTTTTTTCTACCCTCGCATTCTGTTCACCATCGTCTATAATGACGAGATTTGGGAATAATTAATGGTTTTTAAAAGGACGAGTCCTGGCTTTTCATGGCCACTACTAGTGACAGTGTATTGTTACCATAGCCTAAAGCAATAAAGATCTGTTGGCCAAGGTCTGAGTTGAAGCTTGTTACCATTGAAAGAGAAAATAAAGTTTAAGGGTAGGATGGCTTTAGCTTTCAAACCTGTAATGTTCCAATTAGGATCAGAGCATTTTATTAGGTTACTGATATCCAGGATGACTGGTTTGCCCCCATCATGGGATAGCCGGTCGGGTTGTGTCCCCTTGCCTTGCTGCCCTTTGGCCTCTCCCCTGCCCACTCAGACTTCAGCCCTCTGGTGGCTCCTCAGACAAACTTGAACGGTTGTCACTGCAGCCATTCGGCTTGAGAACGGACCTGGTTCGTTTTCTTTGCCGTCGCGATCCTCTTGGGCCCATTGTCTGGGAGGCTGGCATGTCAGCGCTGGCTGGGGGAACAGGTTGTGGCAGCTTGTCCACAGTATTCTGGTAGTGTACCATGTGTCAGGCTCCTCTAAAGTTACAGCGGGTTGCTGGGTGAGAATTTCACTCTACTCGTTACCGAGACTTGAGTGACTTTTCTAGAAGGTTTACGGAACACGGTGGCTGTGCGATCTTGGACTGCTGCACGTCGCCCTTCTGGCAGCCTGTTGTCATGTAGTAGTATCCGATTGGGTGAAACTGTGGCTCGTTATCTTGCGGCTTCTAATGTGCTTGCTGTGTCCCGCGCCAGGTGCATCCAAAACGAAGAAGTGCAAACGAGCCACTCTGGATCAGCAGAAGGTGGGCCAAGAGGAGGAGAGGCCTGTTGATTCACCCCCACCGCCACCCCCCCTGGTGGTTGACCATGAGCGTTTGGCGGTAAGAGCATACAGGATCTTAAAACTGTTCCCATCTGATCAGTCAGAACCAAAGTCATGCTCACATTTAAATTACGGTCTCTGTGGGGGTCTGCCACCTCTTGGGGGGTTGGCGGCGGTGTGGTTACAGGTTGAGCGCAACGTGGGAAGAGGAACCGAAAGACCTCAGGAGTCCAGGCAGGGCCTCGCGGCGAGGATGGGTAGTGCTGTTGCCGTGCGTGGGATCGTGCTGTCCCCGGTCTGATGTCTTGAGGGGGCTGATTGGTTTATTACAAGACAAGGACAGGTGGCAGGCATTACCGATGTGTCTGTCTGTAGGAGTCATGGGCAGGCTTCCTCCTGGAGTGGATGTCTCCATAACGTTTAGTGGTAAACTCACAGTTGTCTGGAGTGCTCCTCTGCCCTGAGATGGGGGGGAGGAGCCGCTTAAAGTAAGGGCATATAAATCGATAACCTGTAGCCTTACCTGTAACTTCACTTCTTACCTGAGAGATGTTGAAGGTAAAAATGTGTTCCTACCATTATGCACTAGTGACTTCATTTGTCTTGCTTACCGTTCTCGAAGCTCTTCATCACCGGGAGTACAGTGGATTAAACATGAAGCATGAGCTCTGGTGACGCAGTGACACTCGTGCCGCTCCTCTGACGAACGAGGCGCGGAACACGCCGGAGCTTTGCCGTGTTGCTCCTCAGACGGTCCAACGACAGAGCTTGAGCGGACTAATAATGCCAGCCATTTGCTGTGTTGACTCTCTCTTCCTTGGTCAATATTCTGCATGTGCTTAGTGTATCATTTTGGGGCAGCCAGTGCGTACTACACAGTCTCTGCGCCAGCTGTTTGTAGAGCATGAAATATTCTGAATGTAAATTTTTATTGGGCTTTCCTCTGAAAAGAGAGGATGTAACATCAGCTGTGTTTGAATGCCTTGGATCCAGATTCATTGTAATATCGGAGTCACATCAACGGATCGCCCTGAGTCGCGTAAAATCGAATTCGTCTGCTTATCCGTCTTGAAATTGCGTGAGAGCGGCTGGCGCTTGCTTCAAGACCAGCCATCCGTGTGTGCCGTCGCATGCCACGCTACCTTCCCGGAAGCTCTGGCGTGTTTACGGGCTGAAGCGCATCTCCCAGGAACCGTCCCCAGCCGTTTGAGTTCTGCGGCAGCAGGGCCGAATCTCACCTAATATCCTAGTGCAAATTGGATCACCTCTCCTCAGTCATTCTGGTGCTGCTTCCCGGACTGTGGTCCGGGGACAGGAGTAATTGGTGTAAAATCGTTCTTCTAAAGCCCCTTATCTTTCAGCAGCACCTAATATCACACCATCATCTCTACGTGGTAGCCTTGACAGACAGCCCCGGCGCCTTCGTATCCTAGACTGGTCCGATCCGCCGCCGCATTATCCCGCTGTCGCGGAGTCCGTGAGCCGCGGGTAGCACGTGGTTGATTAAAATGGTGTGCTGTGTATACACCACTAATGTGAACTTGGATACCGTCTCCGTTTCGTAAAGAGACGTCTTTGAATAGATTTGCATGTGACGGAAGGATAAATGCATAACCCTAGGAGCGCAACGGAGTCTCCGGCGACCGGGCCGAAGGTTGCCGCTTAGCCGACCGTCGGCAGCCTTCGGGTACGAAGCCGGCGCATTGCCGCCGCCTTTTACTAAGGCGGTCCTTGCGTATGCTTTCTGTAGAGAGCACTAGAGTAGAGGAAGTGTGAGAGCCTGGATGGGTGTTTAAGTCTGTGGATGGCCGTGGAGCCTGTGAAAAGGTCAGATGTCTGCAGCTTAAATGATGCTGGCTTTGTGATCTCGGTGTTTTAAAGTGAGCGTGTGCAGATATGCACGCACTTTATCTCGGGAAAGTGACCACTCTTAGCTAGGTGAGGCTACCATGGTGTGTGATTGTAGCCAAATGGTGACTTGCAGCTCTGGGCCCGTTTTTCATTGGGCTCGTTTACTCTTGCTTGGGGTTTAAGAGGCAGTCCCACAGTACTCAACGGTCCTGATCTCCGGCAGCTCCCCCTGCTTTTCCGGCCTGGTATAATTAGGTCTTGCTATAATTAGCTGAAGCTGCAGCGTGTGATTTTTAAAGACCCTTTAGAGTGGAATTAAAATGTGCTTTCTGGTCAAAGGAAATGAGCTGATTAGATATTTAGCTGTGGGGGCCTTTTAGTCAGCTGATGGACGCACGTCAAGCAAGCTTCTCTTTTTAATCCGAACTGCTTCATGATTGTCCAAAATATTCAAATATGTGAGGCTCTCGTTTATATGGAATGAAAGGGCTGACCGTGGTGGTGGTGGTTAGTTTTTGCCAGTGTTCCCAAGGTGGTGATTTCCAGTTTTCTGATTAGATATTAAAATTGGCTCAAATAAACTGATGCCGGATGAATACAGGGTCACCTGTCATTTGAGACATTCTGGGGTGATGAGAACTGAGTTTGTTGTGTACGTGTCCTTCTGTGTCTTGGCAGTGGCCTGTTTAAAATTTCACTTTGGACTATCACATTGGGCAAGTTTACTACGAGTAGAGCGTTCAGCTTTTCCATCTACCCTAACTACCCACGATGGCATACCCCCCAACAACCCAGATGTCAGCCTTGGGGGGGACGGCACTGACCCTGCTGCAGAGAGGGTACTTTACGCTGGAACCCTGTGGAGTTCCAGTGTTAGTTTACACTGGAGAGGCTGTGTGTGGCTCCTTTTGGTGGTGGTGGAAAGAAATGTGAGGGTGAGCTATAATTTTGGCCCAGCCATGGGGATTTAAGGTCTTAATCGTAAATCAGATGGCTGTATCGGCAGTCATCGGCTTGGGTTTGCTTGAGCGTTGCATACGTGTGTACACACACACACACAGAAAGACCTCACTTCTGTCCCCCTTCTTGGTGATCTCTGCCAGACTATAAGCCGGGTGACTCCCCCTGCCCATCTGCTCGCTTCTCTACAGACGCAGTTAGAGAGACGGCCGACATGCCGGATGGCTTTTTGATGGGGTGGCGGGCACCGTAGGATTTTAGCGGCACACGTTCTAATGCGAGTGACAGCCTACGGCGGCGCCGATTTGGGTGGATGATATTTACCTACCTTCAGGCTCCTTCGGTCATACCGGTAAAGCTTCAGTTGGCACGCCCTTACGAAATGTGCATATTCAAAGAGCCGTGACCCTTAATGTGTCACTGCTTAAGGTCTCCCTGTTTTTTGGCATTATACATAGGCCTAGAGGAAATAGACTGGAACCCCAAGTGCTTCTCCCAGAATGCATTGCGTTTTGTTCCCTTAGCCATGGAGAGAAATGATTGCGATGAAGCGGATGGGACCCTTTGATGCGCTTTCTCCTGTGCCTTTAGCCTTGAAGGGTACAATAATGGCTGCCTGCTTTAAGCGAACACCTGCTGTCTTGATTTTGAAGCCCGGGCTGCCACGTTTGCTTTTAAAATGTCTCGGTTGAGTTATTGGGGGGAGGGGGGGGGGGTTCCATCCTTCCAGTCAAGAAGTCCTTTTTTTAAAGTGGGTTGTCAGTGGGGGGTGGAGAGATTATGCATTAATATTTTGGGTTTGGTTTGGGAATGGTAGAAACTACAAAGATATTCTCAGCACAGCGGAGGTGATCGTGTTGCGGTGTGGTCGTCATTCTCCTGTCCTGATCCCTGTCCTTGTCTGTCTGCATTCCCTCTCCTATCTGCAGTCATTTGGTGTGTTTAAAGCCGAGGGCTTCGGTGGGGAGCTTTAACGGCGTGATACGCGGTGTCTTCTACCGACAGCAAATGTCATTTCTAAGGCGAAAGTAATCATACAAGTCAACGGGATTGTGCGGTGCCCTTCAGTATCTCACAGCCTTTCTTTTCTGTTTCTTTAGTTTCATTACAATTGGCCCCTACTGTAAGCTAGAAACTCGCGTGTTGTTGATTAGTTTTATGCATCTGACTGATGCTCTAAAGGTTTTTAAAAATCTTGTGTTGCTTTCATTTCCACAGTAATTGTAACATTGTAATATGGAGCCCTTTGGAGATGAGCACCCACATGGAAAGGTTTCTGTTGAAATTAGTTTGCTAACGAATATTTGGTGAGAGTGCCGCACTGTAAATACTTCAGTATATACATTAAAACTTAATTAGCTGTGAGATTTCAGCAGCATTTTACTAGCCAAATTACACCGTAGCATTATAATGAAATATTAATCATATCTACCTACATTCTTTGATTTGCATTCCATCTGTTGCACGACCAGTCATCAAGGTTAGTTGACTGTTTTGTGGCATCAAATAGTCAAATACAAATTTTAATATTTTCAAAGCTTTAGCAGTTTGTGTTCCACATTTTATTTTAAGAGATCCTATTTTATCCCTGGGTTTGTGGGCAGATCATACTTCCGTGCGCTTGTGGTGATCTCATAAAAATATATATTTATAACTGTCAGGTCCCCGCGAGCTGCCTGTTGTCAGGGATGGGGGTCCAGCTAGAGATGGGCAGAATGCCGGCTGATTCTGCCGTGACACCCACCGAATGAGGATTGGGAGGGATGTAATTCATAGCAGCAGCCGTCAGCGGTTCGCCCGCGTCCGAGCTAACGAAATAAGACCACCGTGTCACATCGTAAGGAGACCCGTGTTGGCAGTCGGCATGCAAGCTCGTTTGAAATGGCGAGGATGTCTGTAGTCGCGTTTGTGCTAAGTCTGCATCGTGGGGCAGTGCCCCGCTTATTTTCCTCGGACGTGACTGAATCCACTCACCGTGTCTGTGAGCCGGATACGTATTTTCCGAGTCGATCGGGTGCAAAGTGGCGGAAGAGCTGAACCCTGCGGAAATCATGGAGTACAATGTTTCAAGGATGTTTCCGTTGGGTTCCTTTAAATAGGCAGCAATAGAATTCATTCCCGCTTTAACGCGCACGAATCGTAGCACCGTACTAGATGAGACTGGCCTCAGTGCGTGTTGAGTTTTGTTTACCCAGTGTCCTCCTGGGATTGCAATTAAAACAAGCCTAATGGCGAGGAAAGGACAGCGTATTGTAGTCGGCATTCTGTCTCACGAAAGCTTGATTCTGCAAGGTAGGCAGTACATCAGGGATGGATGTCATCGCGACTCATAAAACATTGCGTCCTTTTTAGCGTTGTGGGGTGGTTTAGCAGGGGAATCTGTAGCGCAGGACGCCTCGAACCCTTTCTCCTGAATAAACTGGAAGTCGTTTACGCTTTTTGAATGAGACGACCAGAAATGTGATTCCTGCACGATTTTTGTTGTGTAGTTAAAGGTGTTCGCTGGTTCGTTTGCGTTTTGTATTATTTCTTGCACTTTGTTGCACAGGCTGTAGGGGGGGCAATTTTAATGTGTGAACACTGAACATGGGATCTGCCCGAACGTCGCAGTTTTAAGTACCGGGAGAGGCTCTTCTGCAGTGAACACGGGCAAGATGCACGATCGGTGTCGCTTCAGCTGAAATATGCGGCTCAATGTCGGTAGAGTCGCCGAGGATGTCGCAAGCGTGTGGCATTGCGGAATACCCAGTTCCCGGAGATGTTCACGACCGTTTTTAGCAGCTGCGCTGATGGACGTGTGTATCGATTTAACCATTTCGTGACGTGTTTCGGCACATGTTCGACAGGACACGCGATGCTGCAGATGAGGTGATCGAGGCCGCCGTGATAAAGGAGCAGAATCTGAAAGGAAGGTCGAGGTTTTGACTGATCTGCAGGGATGCCTGCTGTAAAGTGAAGTTCTGATTTCAGTCAGCCTCCAGCCGTTTTTGTTTGGCTGTTGTGGCCCATTTATCGGTGATTTAGTGCCGTTACCGGTTCTGGTCTTGTATGCTTGGATTGTTCTCCCTTTTAATCACCTTGTAAGACCAATGATGATTCGTTTTTCATTCCTGAGCTCTAAAGCAGTCAGATGCTTTATTTTACGGCAGTGAACACGACAGTCTGCACTGCGCACTTGTACAAGCGTTCTGTGTTCCAATGTCCTTAAACTTGCGTAGACTCCAAAGACTTTATCCAAAGCAGTCACTGTTATTCCCCCCCAAATTGTCTGTGCTCTGTTCTCCTTCCCAGATGAATTACCCAGTATTCATCATTGTTGAGTTTTATCTGCTAAATGTCTGCCCACTGCATAATCACGTCTGGCTTCTAGCATCGCTTCAGCTGCGCAGCCTGATTCTGTACCATCTGCAAGTTTTACTAGTTTTAAATATCCCACTATCGATTGTGTAGAACTTGAATTAGCGTGGATTGGAAAGAAGGATGGCCCCAAGACAGAGCCTTGCGGTACACCTGTGATTACCACTGGGCTCTGCCTCTTAATTTTTTGTCATTTTGATGGGTGAATGTTACCTTTGCACATACATAAAATTGGTTCCAGCTCTATGTAGTGTATAGAATTTAAGGAAATTTAAATGCACGTCAGCCCCTCTGCATTCTCTAAGTTCAGCAACGAATTTGATCAAGAGCCGCCATTCTTTTCGTACGGCGTGTTCTATCCTACCTTGGAATGAATATAAACCCTTATCTTTTTACAGTTTGATATGCAAGAAGAGTAAGACCAGTTGGTCACTTGGCAGGCTCGGGCTTAGCTACCCCCCACTGTGAGGTTGTGAATTTCGGAAGGAAAACGTTGCCTGCGTTGAATGATATTCTCCTCTAAATAATTGGGCAAATGTGCTCCTGACATGGGTTTCCTTAAGACTAAACCCTACTGGACTAATCTTACAAATCCTACTATTTGGTACTTGACATTAGGAACGCCTAGGGATTTGTTTCCCCGTGATTAAACGGCTGCCCAGAGCAGTCCACTTTTTTCGTCTTTCAGTGCCTCTTGTCTCGCCTCAGAGCGACGTCTACATTGTGACTCGTTAGTGTTGCAGAACCACAGTGCTATTTTAATGTCTTGTCTTGTGCTGTCGTGTAGCTTTTGTAATCACGTTCTAGTTCTTTCCTGCCATCTACTGCATCACCACCACGGGATTTTTCAGTGCCTTGTCTCGAGTGCCCCCGTCTGCTCGGCAAACCCAATTTGACGTTTAGCGGCTTTGGTCCGGCTTATCGATTCGGTCCGTCGAAGCCCTTCATATATTTCTGAATTACGGCCACACGTTTTTGTAGTCCGAGAGACGCCCTCTCGTAACCTAGGTGTTCCGTGCTACGTCTGGCCCGTTTGGAGTTTGATAAATGAACGTCCCCGTGACTTCACGCGTCGTTAGGTCTCTGTTTGCTCGATCGAGTCTCTCTCGCGAGGCGGGACTCCGGTTCATCGAATTCCAGTTCGTTTTCGGAAGATGGAATTCCCCATTTCTACCGCGCTTGCGTAAGCCACGGCTCCAGGTGACGTCAGAATTTCGGACCCCGTGGTGCCTGCCATCGTGACGCCCACCGCTCCTTCTCAGACTCTGCAGCCTCCGTGCAGCCTGGTCGTTCGTTGTTGAGTCCCCTGGCCTGGAAGTTATTTTTAGCTGGATACGCAAGGGGATGGGGCTGGAACCTAGCCGGTCTTTTAAGAAAAAGAGCATCTACTTAATGCTGTACACGTACGTATCTTTGTTATTCTAACAAAGTCATCGTCGCCTCTCAACACGGCGCCCTCAATATTTTGCCTTTCATTCCAGCACTTCCCGTCACTTGGATACATCTCTGTGGGGCTTTGGATTTGTAGCTCGGCTTTTGAAATGACCCTCTGCTTTTGTAGCCTCCCCTAGTCTGCTCGGCTTGATTCCCCAAAGCCCGCCGGCACCAGTTTAAATAAACGAAACGTTTGCCTCCCCGGTGCTCGCCGCTGTCCCTCTGTTTCCGACCGGTCCCATCTGTTCCCGTGACCCCTAAACCATAACCCCCTTCTCTCTTCCGCACAAAAGATTTAGCTATGAATTCTGTGATGCTTCTGAGAATCTGTGAGGTCAGGGAGGGGGGTATAACAGGATATAGTTCTCGAGTGCATGTTTGACATTGTCCGTCACCGGCTGTTGCAGAACCTTCTGGAAAAGGTGATCCAAAAGAGCGAGGGATTCACGGTGGAGCAGTTGGAGCGGCTCTACGCTCTCCTCAGCCAGTGCATCTACCAGCATCGCGGGGATTACGACAAGACTCTGCTGACGGAGGTAAGTCGCTCGCTCGGGACGGCGGCACCCTGCCTATTTTTCCCGGGGGATTCGCGGCCCACGGACGGCACCCTCGTCTAAGGGTCCGTCAGGGGCGGTCAGTTCCGTTTGAAGTCGACTCGGTTTAAACTACAGATGCTCTTCCCCTTAAATCCAGATGTAAAACGTGAATGGCATAGTAAGTTTATCACGATACCATATAACTTCCTGACCCACATCCCAAAATTTCCCAGGGTTGTCGAGGGTGCCCGCTAGCCTTCTAGCGGGGGAACTCAAGTTCCCTGAAACTACTTGTAGATGATTTTCATGGATGTTTGCGACTCAAAGCGAGCACCTCCGTTTACGTGTTACGGCTAGCGTCCTTGCAGACGTTTGATGTAGCTTCTGTCTTTCGGCTGTCTAATTGAGATTAAAAGTCCGGATTTCACAGCCCGGCGCGGACGTGCGGTGGCGTCGGTGGTTGTCGTCTGACGGTAGTGCTGTCGGAGCAGCCACGGTAGCTCAGCTTATCCCTGGAGAGATGTGGGCTTCCTGAAGTTGCTCTCAACTTTTGTGTGAGGCCTGTAGGCGTCGGCCCGCAGTAGCGCTTTCGGCGAGGAGCCGCGCGAGCGGCAGACGTTCAATTATTTAGGGGGCTGCCTGTGCATCATCAGCCTGCTGCTTCTGCCATAATCCGAGTGTTCGCTTCAGGTCTCTTGTTTACCGATCCCGCCCGGATCGTTTAGTGCCGCGGCTCGTATCGGAACGAGTTGCTCTGTTTTTAAATGCCATTTCTGAAGCTGTGTAATTTCTGGGTGGATGTCGATGGCAGTTGACTGAACGTAGCTGTTTTGTAGACTCTGAAGGAACATTGTGAAAGACCGCACGTGGGTGTGTGTACACACACCCACCCACGAATCGCTACCCCTCCCACCTGCTAACTGAGTGCCTCTTGGAAGATCGCTCCATGCCCAGTCGCACCCGAGCAGGGATTGTCACTGTCTAGCAAGATTGTGACGTCCTCTGATCTGTCATGGCAGGAATCTGATCAGATTCCACCTTTTGATCTTCCAGCTTGTTTTTATTTCTTTATCATTTCACTCTCGTTAATCGTCCTTTTTGCGTGCAACAGGATGCTCTCGTACACGGCGAAGCTAGAATACACGGATTACAGAAAACGTTGACGTCGGATTCGTCGAAGGGCGTTCCTTATTCAGGTGTGGGGAGACGGTCTGGCTCGAAGCTGCCGCAGAAGCGTAACGAGATGAAGTTTTCGCCAGAAGAGGCGTCTGACGACGGCAGCCAACGGAAGCTGCGGTGACGGCGTAAGACGGTGACCGCCCGGCGCTCCTTAGCGCGGACGCGACAGACCGTGTGGTTTGCTGTCGTCGTGTGACACGCGGCCTCCCGTTTTGCGGTATCTACCGAAACACCCCCACCGGCACGTCCGGGCCGTTTCCGTGATGGACCGAGGGACCCGTCACGGCTCTGCCTAGTGCCGCCTGGCCGTAACTGCCGTCAGACCTGACCGTGGCTCCTCACTTTATTACTGTCTTTCTGATCTAAGATTTATATGACGATATGAATGTGCTATTAGTCGCTTTCATCCTTGGCCACGTTGGAAATTTTTATCGTTTAATTCCCTGTAGGAAAACCTGCTGAAAATGCATTTTGACATCTCGCTTGAAAGGATGTAAGGCATTAAAAAATCATTAGTGATACTCGTAGGAAACCGACAGTTACCAGCATCGTGTCGGGGTTTTCTAGGCATTTCTGGTGGCAGAGTCCTTTCAAAAAAGCAATCCGAACCCGACGCGGTCGACTACACCTCCTGAGCCGGGCAGCACGTGAAGTAGGGCAGAGCGTGCGGACCACCTGCTTTTGGTGTAACTGGGGATCATTTCCAAACGACGGAAACGGTGGAACCAAGCTCCGAAAAGCCACACCGTCTCGGGGGTCGAGACGTGCCAGAACTTCTAACCGCGTTCCGCCGCTACCTAGCAGACGTCGGGCACGCGTTAACCCCTAGTCGTAGTCCCCAGATAAAGAGCCGAAAGGGAGAGACTTCAGGACGTGTTTGGGGCCTTAGGCTGTGTGGGCGGCATCCTAGCTAAATTGTTCTAACGTGGCAAGCAAGCCAAACTGTTGAGACGGACAGCAGACATGTTGGAGGAAACTGAGGGGACCGGTCAGGTGGAACGGCAGGCTCACTCCATGAGGACCAAATCGATTTTCCTTTTTTTTTTTTTTTTTTTTTTTTTTTTAGGCCTTTGTCGGCAGGTTTGGAAGGTCGGCGCGTTCTCCCCACAGTCTGATGCCCCCCGTGTTTAATCTGTGCCCATCTCCTGGTTTTTCCTTTGTCATTTCTTTGGCCACCGTGCCTCACGTTTCCCACGTCATACGCCCAAAAGATGACCCCCCCGGGCGGCTGCTTCCCCACACAGCCTGACGCACGATGCCACTCTTTAGTGCTCACGAGTGGCCTGCTGATGTCAGCCACGGCGCCTCCTACTGCTGGAGGAGAGACTGCAGCTTTGGGATCCAGTCCCTTTGATTAGCTAATATTATTTTAACCCTTTTGTTTTCTGGGATAAATCCCCTGCTCCCCCCCCCCCCTTCCCCAGTTCTGGTTCTGGCGGCTGGAGTACCAGTATCTATTAGTTGGACTCTCAGCCACCCTGCTACCAGTGTGCACGTTCTCTAGATATGAAAGTCTGCACCTTTCCTGGAGCTCGTTCTCAGTGCTGCTGTTCTTGGACACTTTGGCTGTTGTGCTAGATGGATTTTAACGCCTCATGCTGGCCGGGCCCTGAAATGACGGCGTTCTGCTTGGGGTTGGCACCAAAGCCAGGTGACATGCAGTGACTGCCCTAAGAGCTGGCTCATTCACACGCTGAGAAAGCGTGCCGATCCCTGCAAGGGTGTCACATGGCTCTGGAGCGTGCGTGCGTGACAACGAAGCTTTGTGTGGGGATCCTTTGTGGGAAAACTGCAAACCTTAAACAGAGAATGCCAGATGCGTTTTGACTTTGTATGTTTTTGAGTTTTGCCTGTGTTGAGTCACCACGTCACATTAGACTGGTGGTGAGTCTCAGGCGAACAGACATACGACCCTGTGTTAGAGTGCAGGCGTCAGTCAAGCGACCAACCAAAAGTCATTTTAATTTGGCTTTTGTTTTTAAAGAAACCTTCACTGTGGGACCTAAGGTATTGAGCGGTATTCCTGCGCAACGCTGTGTGTGAGTCTAAGTACTAATGTCTAATGACGGGAGCAGGTGTAGCATTGGGGAGTGTGTGTGTGTGTGTGTGTGTGTGTTGGCGTTCATCCCGAGTACACACCGCTAATGACATCAGAGAGTCTGGGAGGTGGTTAATAGTTAAAACGGGGCTGCGGATGTGCCACCGGTTATCCGTTCTGGAGCTCGGCTCGTCTTGACAGGCTGCTCCCCATCTCTCCAGCCTTCCTTTTTGTGTTCCGGAGAATTCTGCTCCGGAAAGTTGAACAACGGCAAAGACAAAAATGTGACGAGCCCCGTCCGTTCGAAAATGACCTTTGCCGCTACGCAAGGGTGCCGTCCTCGCAAGTTTAGTTTAAGAGAATCCGATAACGTCTCGTAACGTCGTCAGTGCCCATTATGTAGTGGTGTGTGTGTTGATCGGCTCAGTGCCACGGTGAACTGTGGGGGCTCGCGTGCTGTTTCTGCAATCTGTCTGAAGGTGCGCCGTCAGGGTGGGTAAACGACGGGCTGCGCCACAGGACACGGAAGCCAGCTATCGACCGACACTGGCCTTCTCCCCTCTGCAACAGCAAGCTGTTAGTTCCTCAAAGTTCACGTCTTTGTCCAAGTATTTCTGAAATACTTGAGTAAGTTTATAATGTAAATTTTAGTCATTTGGCAGGTTCAGTCACTGTCGTGTTTGAATAACGTGATGTGAACTTGTGTGTGTGTGTCTGTCTGTCTGTCTGTAGGAGATGGAGAAGAAGATTGAACGTTTCCAAACATTCCTCTGAGGGACACCAGCCTTTTTGAGCCATTTTCTTCACTTCAAAGCCAAGCAAGTTTGCAGTCTTGGTCTTGATGAAAACAGGAGGAATTTTTTTTAAAAAAAAAAAAAGAAAGACTCGGTGACTTTGGTGCTATTGTCTCAGGTGCAGCACAGGACCAGTCTACAGAACCAAACACAAACTCATCAAGGTTTCGTTTTTGTCAGTGAAATGCACATGCCATGCTGTCTGTGCCTGGTGCTATCATACCCATTTGCTGCTTGGTTTCCTTTGGGGAAAAATTGGGTGTTTTTATGTAACCGTAAAGGGGTGGCGGGCCGCCCACCTGCGAAACGGCACGCCTCTGACGTCACACCGGCAGGTGGGTGTGGACCGCCGCGCACCGCCGTCGCCTCCTCCGGCCGAGACCACCGCTCCGGCACGCGTGAACTGGAATTGCTAAAAATGTCTGCTCGGGCACTCTGACAGCCGTTGCCAAAACAGGATTTGTGCAGCCTGAATCGTACGTGGTGGATTATTACTTCATTTCTCTAACACCCCCCCCCCCCCCCCCCCCCCCCCCCCCCCCCCCCCCCGGGCGGGGGGCCCGGGTGCGGCGTGCCCTCACCCCCCCACC